>CM064880.1:12565590-12855074 GCA_003313485.2 Penstemon barbatus
AAAGTTCTCCTTTCTTGGCAAGGTCTGCCAAACGAGTTGATAAGTCTATTAAATTCTAAAAAATGACTCCTTGATCGGCAGGGAAACCCGCCGAAGAGCTGATGAAACATGACAATACATTAAGTTGACAGAAAGTAACATTGACGACGGAGGACCACCGTCAATGGTTCGCCCAACCTTGATGGATAACCACCAATCGGGCTCCTGATCAGCGGGTGGCCACTGACCAAGGCATCGACGAAGCAGATGGCTACTTAGCCGATAGCCGTCAAGCAGATGGCTACTTGACGACGAGCTCATCAAGCAGATGGCTACTCAATGAGTTTGTCATATAAATACGTGGGCACTTACATGACATTTACCAGCGTGCTACTTGGTTGATACGAGTGGTTTCGCTCGAGTCAGTGTCAGCTGACGGCGGAAGAGAGCGGCGGCGGCTTACTGTGAGCGGCGGCGGCGGCGGCGGCAAGACTTCAGGCTGTCAGGGATCACTGGTGGCTGAGGAGGGACAGACTGATATCAACGAGTTGACAGACTGATAACTTGACAGAAAACAGCTGTTAACTGCCTGCTATCAAGGGGTTTCGCTCGAGACAGCGTCTGGACAGCGGAAGCAGCGGCGGCGGCGGCTTAATGTCGGCGGCGGCGGCGGCTTATCTTTAGCGGCGGCGGTGGCGGACCTTGGGCGGCGGCGGCGGCGGCAGGTTTCAGGCTGTCGAGGGTTGCTGGTGGCTGAGGAGTGACGGTTGATATCAGGGGTTCTACAGGGTGTTTGCTGAAAAAGAAGCAGCGGAGCGCTGGACTTCCGGAGAGGCGTTGAGCCGATCAGTGTAGACTGAAAAGTTGTTGATTGAGTTGTGTGTGTGTCCTGCGCGGCTGACAGTATCAAGGTATTTATAGTTGCTGGATCTGGAGAGCTGATGGCCAAAAACTGATGCCTTGACAGCCACTATTCCACTTTCTCCACTACTTGAAAATCCTTCCACTACTTGCACTACTTTGATGGCAGTTCTTTTGTGCTGAAAATTAGTGTTAGTGGTGGTTTAGAGAAGAAGATACGTTATGTTTGAAATTGAATTAATAATAACTAATTAAGAGATTTTTAAGGACTTAGTGTTTTAAGCCAACTACTTAGCCTAATCCTTATCCCTTAATTAATTAATCATTAATTAAATAACAAAGCAACAAGTGGGCCCCAAATCAGGAGAATGGCCGATCTGGGGTGGGCCATGGCCGATTTGGGCTGCTCGGGCCATGGTTGGTCCTGGGTCGAGCCCTGTTGTCTAATAATTTATCCAATTAATTACCCCTTTAAACCCTTAATGGCCTTTATTTATAAAAATAGGCCAATTAATTAGACTTGGCCCAATTATCCTTAATTAATCAGTCCATAATCTTTATTAACCAAAGCCATCAAGTGGGTCGAGCCCGCTTGTAATTAATCATTGTTTGGCTTTAATTAGTAATTAATTAACTTTAGCCTATTAATTAATTTTATCAATTAATTAATATATTTTTGGCCCAAATGTTAATTAATTGCGAAATTGGGTCGAGTTTTGAAATTGGGCTCGTAGCCAACCCATTGGCTCGATTGGACCCATTTTCGGTCCAAATTGGATCCGATTTGGTCTGATCCGTTTTGGAGTGACTTGATTCGGCCCATATGCCATTTTTGGCTTGTTACATCGAGCCGTCATTCCTCGATTAGTCGAGGGTGATTTTTTGGGTACAAACATATATATATATATATATATATATATATATATATATATATATATATATATATATATATATATATATATATATATATATTACATAATAATGACGTCATACCGGTTATACCGATCGAACCAGTGATCGAACCGATTTAACCGATCGAACCAGTAACCAGTAGGACTTCCGGTTCTGTGACCGGTCCGCTTTTGAAAACACTGACAAAAACACGTGAAGTTAAATTGCTATTTACTCCCCCAAACCTGATTGACGACTTTTATCAGTAAATTGTTATTAACTCCTCGACAAGAATGGAGGGAGTCACATGTATTATTATTATTAAAATAGACTAAAAAAAAGAAATAGACTAAAATGATATTTTACCATAAACTTGATGATAGGTGGCCGGTGGAGAGTGGAGTAATAAAGTAATGTTTATCATAGCTGTTAAGCAAGTAGCTTGAATTGTATTGATTAGATATTAAATACTTGTAAATCTGTATTAATCTATGCTAATCTATATCTATACTTCTATACTAACTCTAAAAGTATGAATATTTTAAGTTTTTTTCTATTTTTTTAAGACAAAAATGCCCTTATTCAAATTGTAAAGTATATTAAATAAAATATAGCTAAACATGAATTTTCCTTAAATTTTCTCATCAAAACTTTGGTAGGAAAATATTTTTAGAAAAATTTTTAACTTCTTTTCCTCCTAACCAAGCAAATTTATATGGAAATCTTTTCGAGAAAAATGTGTGAATGAAGTGAAAAAAATGATGAAAATCAATGAAAATTAGTGAAACCGAACAAATAAATTTTATGTAATTGATTAAAACATGTGAAATCAATCTGGATGAAATTTATGAACACTGGTGAAGTATGTGAAAATATAGGTGAAATTGATAATAAAAAATGACAATAATATCGATAAATATAAGTGAAATCGATAAAATTTCTGGTGACATTTGTCAAAACATAGGAAACTAATTGGTGAAATCAGTGAAAAACGGGTGAAATACATGAAGAATTTGTTAAATCATTGAAAAAAGATTAAAGTCTGCGAAATAATTTGAAATCGATGATAATTCAAGTGAAATAAATTTAAAAAAATGTAAAGTTAGGAAAATATAAGTTAAGCTGATAAAAATAAGTAAATTAAGAAAAAGAAAATTAAAGTTTAACTAGAAAAATGATGGAACCAGTGAAATCCAGTAAAATTTGGTAAAGTTAGTGAAGAAAGGGTAAGGTCGGTCAAAAAACGTAAAGTTGGTAAGAACATATTTAATTAATGAAAAATTTAGGTGAATAACATATGAAATTAGTTAAAAACATGAAAAATAGGTAACAACGAGTGAAATCAGTTAAAAAAAGAGTTTAACTGGTGAAATCGGTAGAAAAATGATTTAAACTGGAAAAAGAAAAAAAATCGACAAAAAATGAGAAAACATATTATAATCAATAAAAAAAGGGATAAATCGCTAAAAAAACCGATAAAAAATTTAAACATTGAGAACATATTAATCGATGAAAGTTTGGGTGAAATTTTTAAAGAAACGGATTAAATCAATCAAAAAAGCTTGAAGTCGGCGAAAACATATTTAATCGATGAAAACTTCAGGTGAATAACATGTTAAATTAGTGAAATAAGTGAAAACAAGTTAAACTTTAACCGACAAAAATAAGGTGAAAGTGGAAGAAAATGGTTTAAATTGAAAAAAAGATCGACGAAAAAATGGGAAAACAACGAAAAATGGTATAGTCGATAAAAATAATGCTTTTAAAAATGGTACTCAACATTTCTTCTTCCTGGAGCAACTTAAAGACACCTTCTAAAAATCCATAAAAGTAGAGCTATAATCCATTTTTCACAATATATGAACGTTCCTGCAATGCTTTTAGTTTTGTTTAACATTAGTAATCTTTAGTATATATATAAATATATGTATGTTACATCAACTTGCCTAATTTTCGGAACTTTTTTTTGAAAGAATAGTGATGTAAGTTTTTTCCTGTCGGTAAATATGTTGCTAATACCAGTTCTTAATTTTGGAACTATATATGTAGTGTTGTTTTTTTTTCTTCTCTTGTATTTTATATTTAATAACCCATCTTTTTTTTTTCCCCAAATTAAAGAGATGGAGGAGAATGATGATTGAGATTGGAAATTAAAGTTGCGAATAATGGGTTTTTGGTTAAGTACGTAGTATTGCAGTATTGCTTCTTGTATTTTTAAGCTTGATTGTTGAAATTTGGCTGTGGAATTTTGAATTTGTTTATATTTTTATTTTAGTGAGATTTTAGTTGTTTGATGTTGGTAAAATTCATATCTACCACGTATTTCATTGCACTTTACAAGTTTTATATGATGTTGGGGTTTGACTTTTGTGATGCAATTGATCAAATATTTATTATGCTCTTAAATAAATTTACACAACTATCTAATTGTGGTGGTAGATTTGATTGAGCATATTGTAATGATTTCCCCATTTCTCCACAAGATATTTAGGCTTATATATATATATATAAAAAAAAAAAAGAAAAAAAAAGGCAATCCGGAGTTAATGAACTTGTATTTGTGTTATATATATGATGAATCAAAATAATGTGTATATTCATTCATGCAACAATGACTTGCCTTTATCTTTCTTTAATTGAAGAAGAAGAGGCGGCAATATCCCTGCATGTTATGGGGTTATTTTGTAAGGTCATAATATTATGGAATAAAATTGTCAATCAATATAAGTAATGACATCAATTTTACAATAATTTATATTGACTAAACTGCCACATCACCCACCTAACGTTGATTTTTAATGGATGTACTAAATGTGAGTGGGTTTGTTAAATTATGGTACAAAATGTGTCGGTCAGAATTTTTATGGTACCATACGTAAGAATGAATACAAAGTTTGGTATCAAAAATGCAATTCTCTTGATCAGTTCTTATAGTTGCTTTGTTTTGCTTATAATCACCAATTGGAAGAAAATTTGTTGTAAAGCTAGGAACTTTTATCCAATTGGGACTTAAATTACTTCATACTTGTAAATTGTGGGGTAAATTTATTAGCCCAAAAATATGTGTGATAAAATTGCCAGTGAGCTCTAATTATGGGAACAATTTTGCATATTTTTCATCTATTTTTCCTCCAAGATTTTGGAGTTAACGATGATTCCGTCAATTATTGGACTGAAATATGAAATGTATAAATGACCGTCAAACAATTGTATGAAATGTGTCATGTTTTTAAAGTTTGGTACCATAGCCTTTAATGTAAGGTAACTTATGGTACCAAAAGTGAAATTCACTCCATGAAAAATGGAATTTACAAAAATTTGGATCTCTTCAACACGGAGACCTTAACCAAGGACCTAACTTCTTAGCAGTTGGGATCCAAGTCCTCCAAAGAAAAAAAAGAAATTACTCAAAGTATACAAAGGTTTTATCCTACACATTTGGAAAATTACTCAAACTATCACTGAGATATTGAATTTATTAGAGTTGCCTCTTTACGAGGTTGATTTCATAAAAAAATAAAAAAAAATAAAAAAATCTAGAAACACATGGGGTAACATCTAAGAAATCACAAATCTTAAGGGTGGCAAAGCAATTTCATAAGTTTTTTTTCACTAATTTCGATTATTTTTTCACCGACTTCACTTGTATTTCACATCAAATTTTGTGCTTGGATGGTATTTCGAAAATTCAAATAATATTATTGTCACAATGGGGTAAATGTAATGATCTCCAACATCTCAAAGGAAGTTTGAGTAATTTCTCAAATATAAAGAATAGTCAATGAAATTACATTAAACCTCATGGATGGGTTAAGTAATTCTAAAAAAAAATATTATAGTTCCACGTGATTTCTTTTTTGAATAACATGTAAAGTGAAACATTTGAGAGCATAGATGATGACTTCGTATATAGCATGATAAATCTGTCACTCCTTTTTGACATTGTATGGTAAATATTTCTCGACTTAATTACAGTTTGCTCAATCGAGTTAGGTTAATTTTGCACTTTACACTCTTCAAATTTAATTATTTTAGTTTGCATCCTCAAAACACTTTAATGACTTTAATTTATACCCCAACGTCTTCAACCACCTTTATATATAGCTGGAAAACCCATTTTCAACTGCCACCAAGGACATGCTTGTTACTTATGAAATATCCTCAATATTTATATCCAGGGACGGACCACAAGGGGGACTGGGAGGGGGGACCATGGTCCCCCAGAAAAAAAATATTTTTATATAGTTATATATATATATATATATATATATATACTTGCTATAATTTGATAAAGAAAAGTAGTTGGCAGAATGGTGAGGTTCATGATGTCATTGTTGAAGGTTTTAGTGTTCAATCCTTGTAGTAGTCAATAATCTTTTGTCTCCATCTTTTCATTAAAATTGATATTTTTTAATCGGTACACATGACTTTTAGTTTGGTGGACATTATTGATATTTGGTAAAGTTTTTGGACATAGTGTAGGAATCTTATGTTCAATTTCTTAAATTAAGCCTTTTTTTTTTTCAAGAACATTCAATTTATTTTGAAGTATTGAAGGCATGATTTAAGTGGGCATTATCTGATAGACATTATAATAAATATATATATATATATATATATATATATATATATACTACATAATCATTATATTATGCACAATTTTACAATAAATAGATAATATTCAATTTCTATGTTTGATCAAATTCCTCAAATTTTTTAGCCGTTTGTTGAGTGGACTGACTTTATTCACTCGGCTAATACTCTTAAAAAGAAAATAATTATTTTTCCCCACTTTTTCTAGGATGAAATTCTAGGATTGTTTTATCTTATGTTAGTTTTTTGTTATTTTTATCAAAAATTGATAAAATATCAAGTTTGACAATGAAAAAAATTTCGCCCCCAAAAAAAAATGGTTGAGCTCCGTCCCTAATTGCCCCCCCAAGAAATGGGGTCTAGGTCCGTCCCTGTTTATATCTGAAGAAAAGTTTATATACAAATAATATAAAAAAAGTGTGCATATAAAATACATTAACGTGATGATTTTGAGACGAAAATCAACATATTATAAGTTGGCTAATGAAAAATCGATAAATTGTACTTTTCAGTTTATTTCCTTTTAAAAAAATTTAAAGTTCGATTTTTGGTATTTAGTGTGCTAGTGTTCGTATTGACATTACCAAATAGACATTAGGGCCATATTTGAAAGGATTTTGGCTTGGTTTCGAGAGTCTCAATTTCAAAAAAGTGGTTTGGTTGATTCGGTTAAACTTTTGAAACTCCATATGGTTAGATTTTGGACGTTGGGTTTTGTGGTTTTGAAAAAGTTGAAACCTCACTTAAATTGAGTTTGAGAAAAAAAAAAAAAATTAGGTGGTAGGTATCAAATCAATGTATTTTTTATATAGTTTGGGGATAAAAAGTAGATGGTATGTGTCAAATCAAAGTTTCATAGGTTTTAAGAGTTTCAATATAAATTTTTGAATAGGTTTGTGATGAGTTTCATGAATTTAACAAAAACTCATTTTGAAGGATTTTGGCTCGATCTCATAAAACCAACGAGATCCGATCAAAACCCATCCACATATGCCCTAGTAGATTAGTTTATTTAGTGCACAGTTGCACATGCTGGTGAATGAGCCCGGCATTAATAATGATTTACATTTACTAGTAAATAATCTTTTATTTAGTAAAATCTCTTGAAATATATGGGTGTTTGATATAGTTAGAGCAATAATTCTAATACCAGAGCAATTTTACAATAATCTCAAAATTATCCTTTTTTATTGATACTAGAAAGTGCACGTACAACTTGTCTAGCTAATTTTATAGTATTTTTTATAAATTAGACTAAAATTAGTTTATTATGTCATAAAATAGAGTAAATTAGCCCATTTCTTACCTATTTAATTCATTAGTTTAATTTATTTTTCACCAATTTAACCTTTTTTGTAGCCGACTTTAATCATCTTACCAGTTTAATTTTTTTTATTGTTTCTCTTTTTTTATCTGTTATAACTTAATTTCACTGTTTTTGCGATTTTTTACTTTATTTTTTCCGTTTTAAACAATTTTTCTACCAATTTCATCTTATTTTGTAGTTTAAATTTTTTTTACTGATTTCACATGTTTTTATCCTATTAACCCGTTTTAAAATGTTTTCATCCCGTTTTCGCATATTTCGCACATTTTTTTTTCACTGATTTCAGATATTCACTTCACCAATTTCACTTAAATTTTTATTGATTTGACACGTTTTCGCCGACTTTATTCATTTTTCACCATTTTCACTTGCTTTTTATGTTGTCGTTTCACCGATTTCATCCTTTTACACGAATTTCACCCGAATTTTTTCTCGCATTCGCATGCATTTATTGATTTCAGGGTCACGTTCTTACCGGTTTTACCCAAAATTTCACCAACTTCGCCAGTGGTCACCAATTTCCATCCGAATTTTTATCGATTCCACATATTTTCAATTATTTCATAGATATTTTTTTATTTCACTAAATTTCACTATTTTCCACCAATTTCACCTGTTTTTCACGAAAAAAAAATCCATTAAATTTTGAGGTTATGCATGTCTTGATATTATTAAATATTTTTTATTTTTTTCTTTCTGTTCTAGTCAAAGTAAAATTACGTAATTAGCTAAACCGTAAGTATTTTTTATTCTTTCATTGTAAGATGTGATTCAATTTTAATTTTTTTTTACGTAATGATATTTAAGAGAATTTTATTTTAAATTTTTTTGTGTTTCTAACTTATGTTGTACTAAATCTTTAAATTAATATTTTCTTACTTTAATAACCCATCTTTTTTTTTTTTTTTTTTTTTTTTCAGATTAAAGAGGTGAAGGAGATATGATGATTGAGATTGGAAATTAAAGTTGCGAATAATGGGTTTTGGCTATGTAGTATTGTAGTATTGCTTCTTGTATTTTTAAGCTTGATTGTTGAAACTTGTCTGTGGAATTTTGAATTTATTTACATAGTTATTTTAGTGAGATTTTAGTTGTTTGATGTTGGTGAAATTCATAGGTACCGTGTATTTCTTTACACTTAGTGAACGAGCTTTATATGATATTGGGGCTTCACTTTTGTGATGCAATTGATCAAATATTTATTATGCTATTAAATGAAATTACACAACTATCTAATTGTGGTGGTAGATTTGATTGAGCATATTGTAATGGTTTCCCCATTTCTCCAAAAAAAAAAAAAAAACAATCTATAGTTAATGAACTTAGAATTTGTGTTATTTGATGAATCGAAATAATGTGTATATTCATTAATGCAATAATGACTTGCCTTTATCTTTCTTTAATTGAAGAAGAAGAGGCGACCATAACCCTGCATGTTACGGGATTATTTTGTCGGGGCAAAATGTTATGGGATCATTTTGTCAGGTCAAAATGATGGGATAGAATTGTCAGTAAACATAAGTAATGACATCAATTTTGCAACAATTCTAATTGACTAACTTGCTACGTCACCCACCTAACTGTGATTTTTAATGGATGTACTAAATGTGAGTGAATTTGTTAAATTATGGTATCGAATGTATCGACCATAATTTTTATAGTACCATAAGTTAGAATGAATATAAAGTTTGGTACCAAAAATGCAATTCTCTTCATCAATTATTATAATAGTTGCTTTGTTTTGCTCATAATCACGAATTGGAAGAAAATTTGTTGTAAAGATAGGAAATTTTATCCAATTGGGACTGAAATTACTTCAAACTTGTAAATTGTGGCCCAAAAATGTGTGATAAATTTTTTGGAGTTAACGATGTTTCGGTCAATTATTGATCTGAAATATCAAATGTATAAATGAGTAACTAAATTCGTGGGACCCACCTTCCTCCGCGCTCTCAATTCGCGCTCTAGAGCGCAAAACCAAAAGTCGCTACTAAATTCGCGAATTTGTGAAATTAAGTGCGCGAACTCGTTGTTGGTAGAGCGCGCACTCTTTACAAGAAGTGCGCGTCTTATCTGAATTTAAAGCGCGACTTTTTCAAACAAAGGATCGTGCACTATACTTACAAAATGTGCGCTTTATAAATTTTAAAGTCGAGAATTATATAAAAATTCGTCAAAATGTGTTGAAAAAGATGAATTACAAAAAAATTAAGTGATAATTTAAAAGTTTTCACTCTTTGTATGCATTTAGTGATAATAATTATTAATTTTGTCAAAGTAATATTATCTAGGTAGTAATTGTGACAAATGCAATAGTGACAAAATATATTTTTAAACTCTCACTAATAGCTATTAATGATAAATATATGGTGACTTAAGTTGTCACTATTGACAATTAGCGACACCCTTTTATTAGCAACCTCGTGACAATAAATATTGTATATAGTTAAGTGACAACTTTTTGGTTGTCACTTTTGGGGTATCGTTAAATGTCAATAGTGACAACCTTTTTATAATTCTTGTCACTAGTATGTTTATGAAAACCATTCTAATGACAGTATTTGAGTTATATGGTGACTTAAGTTGTCACTATTGACAATTAGCGACACCCTTTTATTGACAACCTCGTGACAATAAATATTGTCACTATGGCTAAATGACAACTTTTTGGTTGTCACTTTTGGGATATCGTTAAATGTCAATAGTGACAACCTTTTTACAATTCTTGCCACTAGTATGTTTATGAAAACCATTTTAATGACAATATTTGAGTTATTGTCACTTGATATATATAAGAAGTGAAAACTTTAACATTGCCACATAAAATTTTATCACTAAAATTAATTTTTTTTAATGGAAAAAAAATTAATTTATGAAAATAAATATATGTGTACACATTAGAGCCACAAGTTATTATTGATTTTATAGTTAATATCATTAAACTAATAACCAAATGCTACTTTACCAAATCAAACTCTACATTTTCACTTCTCTGACGGCAACAATGGTTGAAGTTGAACAAGATTAAAAAATTCATCAACATTCAAGCTTAGAACTTAGAATTCTCTAGCCTCCAAAACCTACGGCTCTACAGTCTACACCGGTGACCAGTGTTGGGCAGGTAATTACTTGATTCAATTCTACCCTAAATCATTTTCACTGTTAAAAACTTTAATTTAATTTTCACTCCTCATGGGTTCACTGCTCCGGTCATTTTTGGTAAAAATAAATTGTTGTACAATTATACTTGTCTTGGCATTTGTTGTGCTGCTTGGTGTTTGTTCTTTGATGTTAGAGTTATTTGTATAACAATTTAAGTGCTTGGTAAGTAATTTGTCAACACAAGTAATTAATACAATTTGTATCAAAGAACAATTTAAGTACTTAGTTATACAATTACACCAGTGAGTCAGTGACCAGTGCTTGTTATACAATTTGTTCACTGCTTGGTAAGTAATTTGTCTAATTTAAGTGTATTCCACATTTTCACCACCTAAAATATGTGTTGTCTCTAGTCTTTACTATGAATAATTTAATTAGCATTAGTAAACCCATAAGCTACTCAGATTTATCAAGAAATAATAAAAATATAGAGGATATGAAATGGTAATATTGATAATTTTGTACTTTTGTAATGTTATTTTTTCTATTGTAATATGTTATTTAATTATTTATATTTCTTAAAAAATATTTTTTATAGACGCTCTAGTGACGCTCTCATACTTGAAATTTACAGCCACTCACGCTTTCGCGCACACGCACACGCACCCGCACACGCACACGCTCCACAACTTAGTTACCTAGTAAATGACCGTTAAACATTTGTATGAAATGTGCTAGGTTTTAAAGATTGGTACTGTAACCTTTAATGTAGGATAACTTATGGTACCAAAAGTGAAATTAACTCCATGAAAAATGGACTTTACAAAAATTTGAATCTCTTCAACACGGAGGCCTTAAACAAGGGCCTAACTTCCTAGCAGTTGGGATCTAAGTCCTCCAAGTAAAATTTGAATCTGAAGGCCTTAAACAAGGACCAACTACTGCTCTTGTTAGTTAGCTCAATTAAATAATATAATCAATTCAATGAACATCAAGGCCATTAAAAATGATAAATAACAATAATATGGTGTCACTGTCGATCCATATATAGCTGAAAAATTACACAATATTATCCTATATTATGCGAAATATATATAAAATTACCTGATCTCTTGTATTTTTAAAAACCCTGCAAAAATACTAAATACTCATTAGTTACTAGCACCGTTAATTTTTAATTGAATTGTCTCCATCATGGAAGCGGATTTTTTATCACACATTGGTATCTCGCCTTTGTGTCACACCAATATAAGATAAACATGTGTCACCCTCTCAAAATTGATTATGTACTAGATAACATACACTAAAACTTAACATATATTTAAGGTAATTAATTAAGATATAATTGTAAATTAAACAAGAAAAGAGATAGAAAAAAGATTATTAAGAAAAATCTCTTGCATTTTAATGGTAGAGATCATGACTACTCCTTCTCAAAAATCTCAATCAAAGTTCTGCAATTTTTTTCATAATTTTGCTTTGATATATTTGCATATACATTTTTTTAATCAAAAATCTTCAAACGTTTTCAATGTATTTCAAAAGGTTAAATGAATGGAAAATAGAAATGATTAGATGTGACTAGCAAAACACATAGAACAATGTAAGATTGATGAAAATGAGATAACATCAAAGAAATTAAAGTGAATAGAGTAAATTCTCATTTGCTCAAGGAAGAAGAAGACAATAGAGATTTTCCCATATCAGATGAAATTACGGGTTGCTTAATTTGACCGTTGAAAGAATTAGTTTATTTATTAAGCGTGTATTTTTTTTTGGTTTAGCATTTTTCTTTTTCCTTCTTTCTCTCGACTTTTTAGTTTGTATAAATAGGTCACTTGCATTTGTATTTGGAATAAGCTGACTTCAACAATATTTTTCCTCTTTTCAATTCTTTGTCAATTTGTTCATCAATCATATTCAATAAACAATTCAATTCAAATTCAAGACATCAATTCCAGATTCAACAATGAGAGAGTAAACCAATGATGAATTTGAATTAAAAAAATATAAGAATGATAGAAGAAGAAGAAGTCATAATCTCTACCATAAAAATGCGAGATTTTTTTTTAATTACCTTTTTTCTATCTTTTTCCTTGTTTAAGTTTCAATCATTTCTTAATTAATTGCCTTTAAAAATATGTTAAGTATTAGTGTATGTTATTTGATACATAATCAATATTGAGAGGATGACACATGTCTTTCACACGTTGGTGTGACACTAATGTGTGATAGAAAATCCTTTCCCCTAAATCACCCCTACATATATTAAAAGTACAAGGGGCTTTGTGCAACCATTCAAAAATACAAAATAGTTTTGCACAAACATTCAAAATTATAAGGGAGCTTTGACTGAAATAATTATGCAAAAAATAATAAAAATCGCATATTGTTTGCGTGGAACACATGTGCATTATACAATTCACGAAATAAGGTGGATTGAGCGTACGAAATTAATTTGATGGAAATTTGAGATTTTCTTTGATGAAAAGCACTGCTCCATTCATTACCCCAATTTTTACACAATCAAATTTAATTCCAGTTAAATTCATCATTAATTTATACGAATTGAAATAAATAAACTGTTATATGTTTAATAGACGCTCGATGCCACTAAGTTTAAGTATGTAAACGAGGGTAATACTGTTTTGTTACATTTTCTGGAGATACAAAAAATAAAGGAAATCGATAAGCTTATTTTATTAGAATACAGAGAGTTAAAGTGTCATTTAAATTACCACGTAGAGTTAAAGTGTCTTTTAACAAGAACCCGTGTAGTTAAACTGCTATTTACTCCCCCCAAACCTGAACGACGACTTTAATCAGTAAATTGCTATTCACTCCTCGACAAGAATGGTGGGAGTCACATGTATTATTATTATTAAAATAGACTAAAAAATAAGAAATAGACTAAAATGATATTTTACCATAAGCTCGATGATTACAAGTAATACTTTCATTATCCTTATCGTCAGTAATTCACTCCTCGACAAGAATAGAGGGAGTCACATGTATTATTATTATTAAAATAGACTAAAAATAAAAAGAAATAGACTAAAATGATGTTTTACCTTATGATGATAGGTGGCCGGTGGAGAGTGGGAGTAATAAAATAATATTTATTACAGCTCTGTCAGATCAGAAAAGCTTTTTCCTATTCAAATAGAGATTGCTATTGACGCCCGCTCTGGTCATTATTTTTGTTCAGTTGATAGAGGAATAAAAAAGCAACCAACACAAACAAAACAAAAATACTCTTCTTATATTTCCTGTCCTGGATTTAGAAAGAGGAGATCACCAGATCTGGAAATATGGCTCACGAAGCTCTAGTTTCTCTAGACCTGATGATTGAGAGCTTTCTAAATATTCCAAAATACCGCGATATCTTTCTTTCCTTTCGAGAAACAGAATCAGTCTATCAAGAAGTGTGGTCCCTGAAATCAATTCTGGAATTGGATCATTTCGAAGAGAGTGAGAGATTAGTTGCTTTGAAAAGAGAGATCCTGGTGATAATACCTAAATTCAAAGACCTACTCCAAAATCATATAAACAAATGTCAACTACTTTTTCCAGAATCTCAAAGCCTCTATGCAGGTGGTGAGAGTGGTGCCGAATTGATCTTCTCCCAAAATTTGGTGAAAGTAAAAAAAAAAATGATTTCCTTTGCGAAAGCGATGATTAAAATCGAAATGGATTTCTACGACAAAAAGTCTCTAGAAAGAAGCAACAAGGTGTCACCACTTGCTGATCTTGATGAAACTCTTGTTTCTTTAACTCTGATAACTGAGAGCTTTCTAAATATGCCATACTTCAATAACTTTCATCTCTTCCGAGAAACAGAATTAGTCCACAACGCATTATGCACCTTAAAATCAAGTCTCCGAGTGCATCAAAATCATGACAAAGAGATGGAGATCAGGTTAAATGCTTCCAAAGGAGAGATGCTGGAGGCAATAACTAAAGTCAGAGACGTACTCCAAGACTATATAAACAAATGTCAAGTACTATTTTCAGAATCTCAAAGCCTCAATGATGAGAGTAGGTCAGAATTGATCTTCTTCCAAGATTTGGAGAAAGTCAAAAAAGAAATGATTTCCTTAGTGGAAACGCTGAAGAAAATCAAGGAGAAGTACAATGCAGAAGATCTGAAAACAAGCAACAATGAGTCACCACTTGATGATGAAGATTTTGGTGGAAACAAATCACTCTATATTGGGGGAGTAAATTATGAAGACCTACAACAACTAATTAAAAGAATTATGGGAGGTTCTGGCATTATTTCTGCCGTTATTTCAGTAGTGGGTATGGCGGGTATAGGTAAGTCTACTACTGTTAAAACACTTTATAATGATCCATATATTTCAGATTATTTTGAATGTCGTGCGTTTCTCAGGGTAGGACTTCATTATCATTTAAAAGATATTTTGTCCGATCTTCTAGTTTGCTTGGTCCCTAATTATAATAAAATTTTAGAAATAGAAAAGAGTGAGGATCAATTGAAAATTCAGATATGCAAATTTTTGGAAGGTAAAAGCTATCTGATTGTGTTAGATGATGTATGGGATATTGAGTTTTCGAAATATATGGAGATGTTCTTACCATTTAACAAGAAGGGAAGCATAATAATCATTACAACTAGGTTATCAAGTCAGCCTGTTTTTTTAAGACCCGATTATGTTCATAAGATTCGCTTCCTGAATAAAGAAGAAAGTTGGAATCTTTTCTGCAGAGAGATATTTGTTCCTCCTGGACTCGAGAAAGTTGGTAAAAAGATTGTCAAAAAATGTGGAGGACTTCCTCTTGGAATAATCTCGATTGCCAACATCCTATCGAAAGCCAAGAAGACACTTAATTACTGGGAAAAGGTAGCCAAGGATGATAATTTGCTTGTCTTAGCTTCAGAGGAAGGGTCACACATGTCAAATTCTCTATTTTTGAGTTACAAGCATTTGCCTCCACATTTAAAAGAGTGTTGCCTCTATTTTGGAGTTTTCCCTCTAAATCATGAGATCTCCGTCTCCAAGCTCATCAAATTGTGGGTTGGTGAGGGGTTAGTCGAAGCAAAGTACTTCCAAACTTTTGAAGATACAGCGCGGGAGTATTTGGAGGTTCTCATTTCCCATAGCATTATTTTAGTCCGACAACAGAGCTCCAGTGGCAGAACGAAAACTTGCAGCGCCCATTATTTCTATTGGCATCTCTTGATTAGAGAGGCTGCAAACAAAAAGATTTTCCATCTCATAAATAGTTATCACAGTGCTTTTTCAGAAGATATACATTGTCAGCGCAGGTTGTGCATCCATAGGAATACTCTTCTTGGCTTCAAAAGTGTTTCTGAATCAATAGAATCAGTTTCAAATGTGCGTTCTTTTATTTGTACTGGTCCAGAACATCAATATCCGACATCAGTATGTTCAGGTTTGACATCTATCAAAGTGCTAGATGCTCTTACAATCCGTCTGTACAAGTTCCCGATTGGAATACTAGAGCAAGTTGAGTTAAAGTACCTTGCCTTAACATATGATAGAAAGCTCCCTTCTTCCATTTCTAAACTCAAAAACCTTGCATACTTGATTGTCCATCGATACCACCTGACAATCATCGATTCCTCTCCATCTTATATGCCGATAGAGATATGGAATATGCAAGAACTGCGGCATCTTCAAGTCATGGGAAGGGACCTGCCACATCCCGTTGATGGTGCTAAGTTACCCAATCTCTTGACACTGTTAGGTGTGAGCGATCGCAGTTGTACAAAAGAGATTCTTCGAAGTATCCCAAATCTAAAAAAATTAGGTGTTCGGTTTGTTTTACCACAGGGTATTTCTGAAACCTTGCATATATTTGATCACCTTGCCCTGCTCTCTAGACTTAAATCATTCAAATGCATCGTGCCAAATCCCAATCCTAGGTCTCAGCAAGTTCTTCTCTTGCCAGAGTCAGTTTTTCCATCTAGTCTTACAAAGTTAACATTGAGTGGGTGTGGATTTGAATGGAAAGACATGTCAATAATTGGTGCACTAGAACATCTTCGAGTATTGAAGTTGCGATGCAATGCCTTTCAAGGCCCAGAGTGGGTGGTAGATGAAACGGAGTTCCAGGTACTTGAGCTTCTGCTACTTGAAGATACTGATCTGGTGCACTGGAGAGTTGGTTATGGTTGCTTCCCATGGCTTAAGCGCCTAATCATTATGCACGGCTACAAACTGGAAGAGATCCCTAATGTGCTTGCGAATTCGAAAATGCTAGAAATGATTGAGCTAGTTGACTGCAGTACTTCAGCTTTGGCCTCTGTGGAGCACATACCGGAGGAACACAAGGAGGTGATGAACAGTTTCAAGTCCAGGTCTATTCTTCATTAAATGATGAGAAGCACTAGCCATCACTGACACCTTAGTTAAAGAGTTGGTAAGTCGGATACAATTTAATTTAAGTAATTACAACAACTCTGCTTAAGCTTTTTATCATCCTGGCGTCGAGCTCTTTCTCCGCAGGACCTCATGATGTGTGTTTGTCTACGTTTACGTACATAGATGAATGAAATACACAAGTATACTCCTTAATTAACAGTTGGTTATCTTTAAGGTTCTATATCATTTTTTTTAATTGTAATTTTTTAGGAACTTAGTTTACATTTCAGTATATTGCTACATTTCTCTTATTTATATATCTTGATTATAAAATATACTTTTATTTATATTGATCAGTCATGTATATCTTAAACTCGTAGCATTTGAGGTCATAAAGTTTTTGTTTTAAATTCATTTGGTTACATGTTAAATTAACACTAATTATTCTTCCTTTCTTGTGTACTCAAATGGAAAAGAAGTCTGCTGACAATTTTGTTGGTATCAGTAATCTTTAGTATATATATAAATGTATGTATGTTTCATCAACTTGTCTAATTTTCGAAACTAGATTATCATTTTTTATAATATCGTAATTGCATTTAAATAATATAGTGACCATTTTGTCATTGTTTGATAGTTACTTTTTCATATAGTCTATTAAAAATTTAAAATAGTGATGGGTCTAAATTATGTCGTTTGTTATTTTTCTGTGGAAAACTTTTTCTAAAAGAATAGGGATGTAAGTTTTTTCCGTCAGTTAATATGTTGCTAATACCAGTTGTTAATTTTGGAACTATATATATGTAGTAGTGCTGTTTTTTTCTTCTCTTGTATTTTATATTTAGTAACCCATCTTTTTTTTTTTTTTTTTTTTTCCAGATTAACGAGATGGAGGAGAATGATGATTGAGAATTTAAGTTGCGAATAATGGGTTTTGGTTATGTAGTATTGCAGTATTGCTTCTTTTGATTGTTGAAACTTGTCTGTGGAATTTTGAATTTGTTTACATTTTTATTTTAGTGAGATTTTAGTTGTTTGATATTGGTAAAATTCATAGCTACCATGTATTTCTTTGCACTTTGTGATGGTGTCTCTGTCTCAGGTATGACAAATAATATTACCAAACTCGGCTCACTGGATATGATGAAATATTACCAGAACTTGTTCTTGAAGATGTTAGTCAAGACCATGCACGCAAAACGGAGATTATCGAACCTTAATGGAGTACTTTTGAAATACTATCTTATTATGTACTTCTCAATTATGTATTGTTTTACTCTCTAAAAAAAATTATGTATTGTTTTGAAGGTTTTTTGAGCATTAGATTACTGACCATAATGAAGTACTTTATAATGCTTGTATGTTATTGTTTACTTCCCAATTATGTTTCTTTACGATGATATGGGGTCGTCATGAAGAAAATCATTGATGTTCTAATGTCACGAGGAGTAGAGCCCCAAGTTGACAAGTAATTACAGTTTCTTCTACCTTCCCAACTTAGAGCCATAGTTTGTTTCCATATAGAAAATTTAAGTTTCCTCGTTTCTAAAATGCATTGTAGATTCTATAGCGTAACTAGCCAATTGTGGAGAAAGGAAAAGAATCGAAAATCAGTGCCTCTTATTCTCTTTTTTTTTCCCTCGAAAAATGAGCGGAGTAGTATATCTGTAATTAGCGATGTAGAATGTGGAATATTTTTTTTCTATATATTTGCAGATCACTCAAAAGATACGTGTTGGTTGCAAATGCTTGCTTGTTTTGCTTGATGCAAATATTGAAACAACTGATTATTGATTTTTTTCTGGTAAACCCATACTGAATCCTAATCATCGTTCGTTTCTTACAGGTACTTGTTCTTGTTCTTGAAAATAAGGTGAAATTGGAAGAAAATACTTTAAATTGTAAAAAAGATCGACGGAAAAACGGGAAAACAACGAAAAATGATATAGTCGATAAAAAAGCGAAAAAATCTCTAAAATAATAAAATAACGAAAACATACGAATAGATGAAACTTCGGGTGAAATTGGTAAATAGTGGTGAAATTTGTGAAAAAATTGGTGAAACCAATAAGAAAAAATGCTCGTGAAAGTTCGGGGGAATTTATGAAGAAACGGATAAAACATGTGTCATAGATGAATAACAGATAAACTTGACATGAAAACTATTATGATGTAATGAAATAAATAATGTTCTTATGATCTTATTTTAGAACCAATTTTATAAGAAATAATAACTACTTTAGTCATCATTTTATATTTTATTACACCTAGATCAAAGCCATATTTTTTTTATAAACCAACAATTATTAATAAAAATAAATTTCATAAAAAATAAATTGATCAGTCATAAATATATGATATATTATGACATAAAAATGGCTAATTTTATTCTAACTTACGGAAAATACCCATATAATTAAAATTAGACACGTACAACGTACGTGCACTTTTCTAGTATCTGAAAAAATACACCATAGCGAAACCTACATAAAATTACCCAATATATTTTTTTTTTTGCATTAAAATCTCTTGTATTTTCAAAAATCCTGCAAAAAACACCAAATATCCATTAGTTACTAACACAATTAATTTTTAATTGAATGTCTAAATCACCCCTATATATATTAAAAGTACAAGGGGCTTTGTGCAACCATTCAAAAATACAAAATAATTTTTCGCAAACATTCAAAATTATAAGGGAGCTTTGACTGAAAAAATTATGCAAAGAATAATGTAAATCGCACATTATTCGCGTGGAACACATGTACGTTATAAAATTCACGGAATGAGAAGGATTGAGCGTATGAAATTTGATGGAAATATGAGTTTTTCTTTTATGAAAAGCTCTGCTCCATTCATTACCCCAATTTTTACACAACCAAATTTAATTCCAATTAAATTCATCATTATTTTATACGAATTGGAATAAATAAATTGTGATATGTTTAATAGACGTTCTACGCTATTAAGTTTAAGGGCAAAAATTCAATTTTCATACCGTAGAATAGGTCAAAGTCCATTTTTTATACCAATTGAACGAAAATCATACCGTAGAATAAACAGATATTCAAAAACCATACTTCCGTCAAGTTTTTTAACGGAATTGCCACGTGGTTCGTTAAGTCATCTTGAGAGGTCAAAGTCCATTTTTCATACCAATTGAACGAAAATCATACCAAATCACACTTCCGTCAGTTTTTTAACGGAAATGTCACGTGTCCGTCAAGTTGACTTGAAACTGAAGTATGATTTTCGTTCCATTGGTATGAAAATTGGACTTTGACTTATTCGGGTTTTTGGCATTTTGCACCCTGGAATTATAGGGTTTTGGCACTTTGCATCCTGACTTAAAAGTTTTGGCACTTTGCACCCTGAAAATATAATTTATTTGGCATTTTGCACCCTAGTGTGTGTTTTAGTGAGAAAATCCATTGATAGAAAGGTAGAATAGTTATTTTTAATTTTTTTTTCGCTTTAAACCTTGGCAATATAGATTTTACGCCCTTAAAATATAGAATGTTGGCATTTTACACCTTAAAATTATAAAATATTAGTATTTTTCACCCCGATTTAAATTTTTTGGCACTTTATACCCTAAAAATATAATTTGTATGACATTTTGAACCCTAATGTATTTTTCTTCGAAAAAATATACTCATGAATGTCGGCGATGTAGAGATAAAATGTTCATTTCTATGCACAACAATCATAACTTGTTATTCTAAAAGTATTTTACTTTATAACAACTTATTTTAACATTTTCTCTTTGTAAAATTTAGATTAAAAAAAAAGACATTGTCTTCATTTTATTTTCAAGTATCCTCAGGATTATTTACTTTATATCTAAAATACATGTTTACATATCTAACATATTGTTATATTGCATTTTATTTACATAATTTAGATTATCATATTAAGTCGGATTTGAAAATGCTAGAAATTATATTTTTTGGGTGCAAAGTGCCAATATTCTATATTTCAGAGTGCAAAGTGTCAAAATCTATACTTTAGGGTTTAAAGTGCAAAAATATTCAAAAATAACTATTTTACTCTTCAGTCAATGAATTTTTTCTTCAAAACACACACTAGGGTGCAAAGTGCCAACTAAATTATATTTCCAGGTTGTAAAGTGTCAAAACTTTTAAGTTAGGGTACAAAGTGCCAAAATCCTATAATTTCAGGGTGCAAAGTGCCAAAAGCCCGACTTATTCTATAGTATGAAAATTTTGCCCCACTTTCAATTTGAATTCTAATTAACTTTAATTTGTTTGTTCTTGCCCATACCTTTTAATCTAAATAAATTGCAAAGTATATTAACCAAAAGGACATACGGCCTTTAGTAGGTATTATATTTTACGTGTAGATCTCACATTAGAATGGAGTTTCGATCAATGAAATCAATCAACATTCATAGCTAGCAAATGGGTGCACGGGGAAAAAAATTCATTAGGACTTGTCAAAATTGATCCTAGCAAATATCATTCAATGTTTAAATTGGATCATAATAAAAGTGTAACACACGAGTAGTTCAGTCATTTGAAATGTATATTTGGTACGATTATAAAAGGTGAAATACCAGATATCAAATTGGGTTGGTTTGTAATTCAAGTAAAATTATCCTTAACTTTTCCCTAAAAAAAAAAAAAAATTATCCTTAACTTATCTACCCAAAAAAAAGGTAGAAAAATATTTCTCAATCAAATAATTTTATTTGGTGAGACTGGAGAACAAATGTTTCAGTGATTAATAAAAAAAATTAATTAAATAAAATGTAATAGGCAAAAATTCATTTTCCATACCATAGAACATGGCAATTTTCATTTTTCATACCATACGTGCCGTGCACGTGAATTTTTTCCCGCTCAAGACGACTTAACGGACCACGTGGCAATTCCGTTAAAAAACTTGACGGAAGTATGGTTTTTGAATATCCGTTTATTCTACAGTATGATTTTTATTCGATTGGAATGAAATTGGATTTTGACCTATTCTATGATATGAAAATTGAATTTTTGCCTAAGTATAAACGAGAGGAATATTGCTTTGTTACATTTTCTAGAGATACAAAAAATAAAGGGAGTCGATAAGCTTATTTTATTAGAATATAAAGTGTCATTTAAATTACCACGTAGAGTTAAAGTGTCTTTTAACAAGAACACGTGTAGTTAAATTGCTATTTACTCCCCCCAAACCTTATTGACGACTTTTATCAGTAAATTGCTATTCACTCCGCGACAAGGATAGAGGTGTTCACATGTATTATCTGTACTTATTATAAAAGTGTAAATAATTTAAGTTTTTTTTTAAGACTAATATACCCTTATTTGAGTTGTAAAGTGATATTTAATTTAATTGTAAATATATAAAAATAGTTGAAGAACAATAACTAGACATGAAATCCTTTTTATATTAATTATGGTAAATGTATATAAGTATTAGGGGTGTTCGCGGTGCGGTTTAGTGCGGTTTTGTACTTGCCCAAACCCAACCCAATATTTGCGGGTTTTGAAATCTCTAGTCCAAACTCAACCCAACAAGTCTTGAGATTGCACTATGCGGTTCATTTGGGTTGGGGCGGTTTGGGGCGGGTTTTGCGGTCTCAATTATCAACTTTCTTGTATTTTTATTATTTGATGAGTTAAATATAAAATGCACTAATTTATTATAATTTTTTGTTTTTATTAATAAATTTAGTAAACTTTCATAGAAAATATAATGGATATAATGTAAAATATCAATTAAAATATAATTTTCAATGAATACATAATTTAATGAAAGCTAACAAACCTGAAAACTAAATTAACAAGTTTTCATTACATAAAAATCAAATTGTTCCCAAAGAATAAACAAAAGAGAAAAATATCTTTATATTTGAACCTGGTGTTGGTGGTTAATTAATGGCCAATGAAAAGTTTGATTGATATTTTTTTTTTTGCTTTACTTTTTGTTTTTCGCGGAATATTTTTTAACTAATTTGTTCTAGTTTTGGATCTATTTTTTTTATCTTTTGGCACTTAAAATTAAAGATTTACGTAAGATTGTAGGGTTTATCTAATATAATTGGGGTTTTGATTGTGGAACACGACTAATTTGTTAAAGTATATACTTATACTATATTTCTCATTTTCTTAAATTTAGGACTAAATTAAATAATAAAATAAAATAAAACATATATACATCATCATTTATAAAGTGCGGTCGAATGCGGTTATGCGGTCTAAAAAAGTATAAAACCAAACCCGATCGAAAATTGCGGTCTTTTTTTCATGATGCCCAAGATCAACCCATCAAACCTTCAACCCGTAAAATTGCGGTCGGTTTGGGTTGGGTTGATCGGTTGGGACGGTCTAGCGGTTTCGTTGAACAACCCTAATAAGTATACATGAATTCTTATTATTAAATTATCTCTTACATTAACTCCAAAAATTTAGAATTTATTTTTTACATCAGGTTTTATAATTTCAATAATCTTCTCATATAACACACAAAATAAGAAAAAAATACTGTTATTTTAAATAGCTTTAAAAATTTATATGTAAAAATATGTTATTTGTATCATTGAAAGATATAGTACAATATAAGTCATATACAATCCTCTAAAAACATAATATTAAAATTAAATTATCTTAAATATCATTATGCTTTATGCTATACAAAAGAAGAAAACAAACTAAAAAATGAAAAGTTAAAATAAAATTGTATCTTACCTAAAATGAACAAAAAATGCTTATGACTTATGATCAGCTAAGTACTTAATGTTTATTTGGCTAGAGAAGTATATAAAGAATATTAAGACATGTATAACTTCGTTGTTTCATGGAATTCTTTTCGTGAAAAATGAGTGATATTGATCAAAATATTGGAGAAATCGAGAAAAATTGCTGAAATCAATAATACAAGTATCTGAAATCAATGAAAACATGTGAAATTGATGAAAGTCCGGGTGAATTGGTGGTGAAGTTGGTTAAAAAAGGTGAAATCGGTAGAAAAAATACATTTAAAATCGATAAAAAAAATGGGGTGAAATTTGTGAAAAATGGATGAAAACGGATAAAATCGTTTAAAGTAAAGGTAAAGTTGGTGAAAATATGTCAAATCGATGAAAATTAATTCAAGTGAATTTTGTAAGAAAAATGATGAAATAAGTGAAATCCAGTAAACACGGGTAAAGCCAATGAAAAAAAGGTAAAATCGGTCAAAAAATGTAAAGTCGGTAAAAACATATCTAATCAATGAAAACTTCAGGTGAATAACATGTGAAATCAGTGAAAAAAGAGTTTAACTGGTAAAAAATTGGTAGAAAAATGGTTTAAACTGAAAAAAAAATCGACAAAAAATGGGGAAAACAATGAAAAATATTATAACAGATAAAAAAAAAAGGGTAAATCGCTATAAAAATATAAACCGGCAAAAAAAATAAAACAGTGAGAACATATGAAATCGATGCTTGGGTGAAATTTGTAAAGAATCAGGTGAAAAATGGATAAAATTAGTGAAAAATGTAAAACCAGTCAAAAAAACTTAAAGTCAGTGTAAACATTTTTAATCAATGAAAAATTCAGGTGAGTAATATGTGAAATAGGTGAAAACGAGTTAAACTTTAACACAAAAACCTGAAATAGGTGGAAAATGGTTTAAATTGAAAAAAAAAAAATCGATGAAAAACGAAAAATGTTATAATCGATAAAAATAGCAGAAAAATCGCTAAAATAAATATATTAACTGGTAAGAAAATTAAAGAATAAAAACATATGAATCGATGAAACTTCGGGTGAAATTGTTAACATTGGTGAAGTTGGCGAAAAAACTGGTGAAACCAGTAAGAAAAAATGGTAAAATCGATGAAAGCTCAAGTGAAATTTGTAAAGAGACGGATGAAACATGTGTCATCGATTAATAATGGATAAATTTGACATGAAAACTACTATGATCAAATGAACTAAATAATATTTTTATGATCTTATTTTAGAACAAAATTTATAAGATATCATGACTAAATCATTTATCATTTTATATTTTTTACAACTATTTAAAGTCATCATTATTTTTTTGGTAAAACAATAATAATTATTAAAAATAAATTTCATAAAAAATAATTTGAATATCAGTCATAAATATATGATATTTTATGACATAAAAATGGCTAATTTTACTCTAATTTACGAAAAATACCCATAAAATTAAAACTAACTAAACACGTACTAGACACGTACAACGTACGTTCAATTTTTTAATTATTATTAAAGTAGACTAAAAAAAGAAATAGACTAAAATGATATTTTACCATGAACTCGATGATAGGTTGCCGGTGGAGAGTGGAGCAATAAATTTCCTTTATAAAGTAATAGGGTCTGTTTGTTTGGTGTTTGTGAAAGTAGTTTGGGAGAATAATGAAAGTTTGTAAAATAATCTCGATTTGCGTAATGTTGTTTGTTTAGGTTTTGAGAGAGTGGTTTGAGAAATAAAGTTGTTGTATGTTTTTTTGGAAGAATTAGGTTGTAGGTGTAAGACTTTATGTCAAATCATATTTGTTGTGAGATAAATTGTGTAAGACATGTTAATTTATGTCAATCATAGTAGAGTTTGTATTGGTTTTGTTTAGAGATAAAAATAGTTGGTTGTTTGGGTTTTGACAAGTAGTTTAAGAAAATTTAGTGATGAAAATTTTATTTCAGAAAATAGAAAACAAGTTTGTCAGGCATTTGCCGAACAGAAGGGAAACGCCAAACAAACATACCCATAAACTTTTTTGATCATTAAATTTATACCACATGAAAAAAGTACGTTAATTGTGCCTGCAGTTGGCAGAAACCATCAATGAATTGGGCCTTTCAAGAGTTGGAGCCATTACAGTGGTGTAGGGACGAATGTTCCGAGCTGTCATACATCTCTGTCTGAAAAGCTTTTTCCTACCCCTCACGTAATTTTACAGCTATATCTTCTTACTACATTATTTTTGTTCATTTGATAGAGGAAGAATCAAAAAGCAACCAACACAAACAAAAATACTGTTCTTATATTTCCTGGATTTAGAAAGAGGAGATGGCTCACGAAGCTCTAGTTTCTCTAAATCTAATGATTGAGAGCTTTCAAAATATTCCAAAATATCGCAATATCTTTCTTCCCATCCCGGAAACAGAATCAATCCACAGAGAAGTGTGGTCCTTAAAATCAATTCTGGAATTGGATCATTTCAAAGAGAGCGATAGATTAGTTGCTTTGAAAAGAGAGATCCTCGAGACAATACCTAAATTCGGAGACCTACTCCAAGACCATATAAACAGATGTCTACTACTTTTTCCAGAATCTCAAAGCTTCTCTGCAGGTGGTGGGAGTAGCAACGAATTGATCTTCTCCCAAAATCTGGAGAAAGTCAAAGAAGAAATGTTTTCCTTTTATCTGACGATGCTTAAACTGGAGACCGAGTTCTACAACGCAAAAACTCTGGAAACAAGCAACAGGGTGTCACCACTTGCTGATCCTGATGAAGCTCTTTTTTCTCTAGATCTGTTAACCAGCTTTCTAAATATGCCATTCTTCAATAACTTTCTTCTCATCCAGGAAACAAAATTAGTCCAAGGAAAAGTATACGACTTCAAATCAAGTATCCCATGGCATCAAATTCAAGACAAAGAGGGCGAGACCAGGTTAAATGCTTTGAAAGGAAAGACGTTGGAGGCAATACCTAAATTTGGAGACGTACTCCAAGACTATATAAACAAATGTCAACTACTATTTTCAGAATCTCAAAGCCTTGATGATGAGAGTAGGTCCGAATTGATCTTCTACCAAGATTTGGAGAAAGTGAGAAAAGAAATGATTTTCTTCCTGGAAAAGACGAAGAAAATCAAGGAGGGGTACATCGCAGAAGATCTGAAAATAAGCAACAAGGAGTCACCAATTGATGATGAAGATTTTGATGGAAACAAAGCACTTTATATTAGGGGAGTAAATGATGAAAACCTACAACAACTAATTAATAGAGTTATGGGAGAATATCGCAGTGATATTATTTCAGTAATAGGTATGGCGGGTATAGGTAAGACTACTACTGTTAAAGCACTTTATAATGATCCAGTTATTTCAGATTATTTTGACATTCGTGGGTTTGTCAGGGTTGGACCCGATTATCATATAAAAGATATTTTGCTAGATCTTCTGGTTTGCTTCTTCCCTAATTATAATAAAATTGTAGGAATTGAAAAGAGTGAATCTGAATTGATACATCAGATGTGCGGATTTTTGAATGATAAAAGGTATTTGATTGTGTTCGATGATGTATGGGATAGTGTGCATTATGTTTTCGCCAACTTCCTTCCACATAACAACGTAAACAGAATAATCATTACAACTAGGTTGTCAAGACTATGATTTGGTGATGATCATAAGATTCCCTTCCTGAATGAAGAAGATAGTTGGAATCTTTTCTGCAGAAAGGTATCTGTCCCTTATGGCCTCGAGAAAGTTGGAAAGAAGATTGTCAAAAAATGTGGAGGACTTCCTCTTGGAATAATCTCAATTGCCAACATCCTATCGAAAGCCGAGAAGACGCTTGATTACTGGGAAAAGGTAGCCAAGGATGAGGATTTTCTTGCCTTAGCTTTAGAGGAAGGGTCACACATGTCAGAGTCTCTATTTTTGAGTTACAAGCATTTGCCTCCACATTTAAAAGAGTGTTGTCTCTATTTTGGAGTTTTTCCTCTAAATCATGAGATATCTGTCTCCAAGCTCGTCAAATTGTGGGTTTGTGAGGGATTAGTTGAACCAGTTCACTTTCAAACTTTTGAAAATATATCGCGGAGTTATTTGGAAGATCTCATTTCCCATAATATTGTTTTAGTCCGCCAACAGAGCTCCAGTGGCAGAACTAAAACATGTAGTGCCCATTATTTCTTTTGGCATCTTTTGGTAAAAGAGGCTGCCAACAAAAAGATTTTCCATCTCATAAATAGTTATCCCAGTGATTTTTCAGAAGGTATACACTGCCAGCGCAGGTTGTGCATCCATAAAAACGCTCTTCTTGGCTTCAAACGTGTTTCTAAATTGATAGAATCAGTTTCAAACGTGCGTTCTTTTCTTTGTACTGGTGCAGAACATCAATTTCCGGTATCAATATGTTCAGGTTTGATGTCTATCAAGGTGCTAGATGCTCTTACAATCCGTTTATACAAGTTCCCGATTGGAATTCTGGAGCTAGTTGAGTTAAAGTACCTTGCCTTCACATATGATGGAAAGCTCCCTTCTTCCATATCTAGACTCAAAAACCTTGAATACTTGATTGTTCATCGATACCACCTAACAATCAACGATTCCTCTACATCTTATATGCCGATAGAGATATGGAATATGCATGAACTTAGACATCTTCAAGTCGTGGGAAGCGACTTGCCACACCCCGTTGATGGTGCTCAATTCCCAACCTCTTGACGCTGCTAGGTGTGACCAATCGCAGTTGTACAAAGAAGGTTCTTCAGAGTATCCCAAATCTGGAAAAATTAGGTGTTCGGATTGTTTTACAACAGGGTGTTTCTGAAACCTTGCATATCTTTGATCACCTTGCCCTACTCTCTAGACTCAAATCATTCAAATGCATCATGTCAAATCCCAGTCCTAGGTCTCAGCAAGTTCTTCTCTTGCCAGAGTCAGTTTTCCCATCTAGTCTTACAAAGTTAACTTTGAGTGGGTGTGGACTTGCATGGGAAGACATGTCAATGATTGGTCGTGCATTACCAAATCTTCGAGTGTTGAAATTGCAATGCTATGCCTTTCAAGGCCCAGAGTGGGTGGTAGATAGAGTGGAGTTCCCGGATCTTGGGTATCTGCTACTTGAAGACACCGATCTGGTGCACTGGAGAGTTGACTATGGTTGCTTCCGACGGCTTGAGCGCCTAATCATTATGCACTGCTACAAATTGGAAGAGATCCCTTATGGGTTTGGAGGTTTGAACATTCTAAAAATGATTGAGCTAGTTGACTGCAGCCCTTCAGCTTTGGCTTCTGTGAAGCACATACTGGAGGAACATAGGAAATATGGTGATGAAAAGTTTCAAGTTCAGGTCTATTCTTCATTAGATGATAAGAAGCACTAGCCATCATTTACGCCTTAGTTAAAAAGTTGGTAAGTCTGTCACAATTTAATTTAAGTATTACAACAACTATGTTTATACATGATGTTTGTTTGTCTACGTTTACGTAGATAGATGAATAAATTACACAAGTATACTCCTTAATTAGCAATTAGTTAGCTTCAAGGTTCTATATCATTTTTTCATTGTAATTTTTTAGAAACTTAGTTTACATTTCAGTATATTCCTCATTTCTCTTGTTTATATATCTTTATTATAAAACAAACTTTTATTTGTACTGATCAGTCATGTATATCTTAAACTCGTAGCATTTGAGGTCATAAATTTTTTTGTTTTTAATTCATTTGGTTACATGTTAAATTAAGTCTAATTAGTCTTAATAGTTGCGTGTCTTCCGACTTCCTTTCTTGTGCATTCCAATGGAAAATAAGTCTGCTGACAATTTTGTTGGTATCAGTTATTCCATCTTGACTGAACAAATGGTACTCAACATTTCTTCTTCCTGGAGCAACTTAAAGACACCTTCTAAAAATCCATAAAAGTAGCGCTATAATCCATTTTTCACAATATATGAACGTCCCTGCAATGCTTTTAGTTTTGTTTAACATTAGTAATCTTTAGTATATATATAAATATATGTATGTTACATCAACTTGCCTAATTTTCGGAACTTTTTTTTGAAAGAATAGTGATGTAAGTTTTTTCCTGTCGGTAAATATGTTGCTAATACCAGTTCTTGTGGAACTATATATGTAGTGTTGTTTTTTTTTTCTTCTCTTGTATTTTATATTTAATAACCCATCTTTTTTTTTTTCCCAGATTAAAGAGATGGAGGAGAATGATGATTGAGATTGGAAATTAAAGTTGCGAATAATGGGTTTTTGGTTAAGTAGTATTGCAGTATTGCTTCTTGTATTTTTAAGCTTGATTGTTGAAATTTGGCTGTGGAATTTAGAATTTGTTTATATTTTTATTTTAATGAGATTTTAGTTGTTTGATGTTGGTAAAATTCATAGCTACCATGTATTTCATTGCACTTTACAAGTTTTATATGATGTTGGGGTTTGACTTTTGTGATGCAATTGATCAAATATTTATTATGCTCTTAAATAAATTTACACAACTATCTAATTGTGGTGGTAGATTTGATTGAGCATATTATAATGATTTCCCCATTTCTCCACAAGATACTTAGGCTTATATATATATATATATAAAAGAAAAAAAAAAGGAAAAAAAAAGGCAATCTGGAATTAATGAACTTGTATTTGTGTTATATATATGATGAATCAAAATAATGTGTATATTCATTCATGCAACAATGACTTGCCTTTATCTTTCTTTAATTTTAGAATACAGAGAGTTGAAGTGTCATTTAAATTACCACGTAGAGTTAAAGTGTCTTTTAACAAAAACACGTGAAGTTAAATTGCTATTTACTCCCCCAAACCTGATTGACGACATTTGTTATTCACTCCTCGACAAGAATGGAACAAGAATGGAAGGAGTCTGATGCATGCCTAATCAGTTGGGATGCATCTAATAAACACATGCAAAGGCAGGGGGGAATTTGCATGCATAAGGGGGGTATTTGCTATTTTTATTGTTATGTTAGACGCGTAAGTTGCCTAATTACGCTTCTTTAAATAATAAAAGGCACCTTTCCAAAACGGCATAGTTTCACTAAAGACAGAGCTGGACTGAGTAAACACGTGAGCTGATTCCATTGGTTGCAAGACATGACTAAGCTGCTGACTGGAGCTTACGTGGAAAGTGCCCTACTATATATATCAACCATCACGAAAACGGCAAGGCAGCACCTGAATATTTGTGAGTCTCCTTCCCTGTTTCTCTCTGTGTTCGTGATTAAGCTACAGCTTATTAATCAAGCTCTGTTCACCCTCTTTTCAGGTAATAGGAGAGTTAGGGGCTTGGTTGAATTGCGTACGAGTGGATTAGTTCATTCCTTCGTGATTCATTGTTGTTTGGAATTGTATTGTTGCATTTTTGATTCCATTCCTGTAATAGGTTATTTGTGATTGATTGGATTTGTTGATCAGTGGGTTGAGGAATTATATATATTCATTCGGTTGTTTGCTGCTTAATTGTGTTGATTTATGCTTAAATTGAATTAAGTAGCATCAGTGGTATTCAGAGCTGTGTGTTCCTTGCGCAGAAAGTTGGAGTAATGGCTACAAACACTAGATCTCAAGATCTACAGAAGGAATTGGAACAAATCAAATCTAGCTCAGCTGGGTTAGAGTTGAAGGTGGATCAGTGCATTGAAGAAATGAGAAAAACTTTTGCTGAGTTGAGGAGTGATAGAACAAGTGTTCAACGTGGTGATCATGATAACAATGAGTCACCCAGAGGTATATCTTCTCATTTTGGGTCTCATTCTCAACAGTTCAACACTAGACAAAATTTGAGGATTGAATTTCCTAAGTTTTTTGGAGATAACTTGAAGGATTGGGTATATAGAGTTGAACAGTTTTTTGAAATGGATGATACTCCTGATGAGTCTAGAGTTAAGTTGGCTGGAATTAACATGGAGGGGAGAGCTTTGCATTGGCACCAGTCCTATGTTAGGATGAGGAGGGGAACTATACACTGGGAGGAATATGTAGTTGCTCTACAACACAGATTTGGTACTTTGATGTTTGAGGATCCCATGAGTGAGATCAAGAAGTTGAAACAACTTACCTCAGTTCAAGCCTACCTAGATGAATTTGATGAGTTGCTTAACAAGGTGGATATTCCAGAAGAATATGCAGTGAGTATGTTTTTAACAGGACTGAAGGAGGACATTGAGCTACCCATAAGAATGTTCAATCCCAGAACACTCCAAAGGGCTTATGGACTGGCTAGGATGCAAGAGCAAACTAACCTTGCCATGCACAAGAAATCCGTTCACACTTCTACAAACAGGAACTCACCCTTGCTTCCTACACCAGTAGCTAGAACTACTTCTACATTCAAGACCAACCCAAAAGGCTCAAGAATGTTATCAAATGCTGAAATGGATGAGAAAAGGCAGAAAGGGCTGTGTTTTTGGTGTGATGAAAGGTACACCATGGGTCATCAATGCAGTAAGAGGAAACAAATTTGGTTCATGGACTGTGATGACACTGAAGAAACAACAGAAACAGAAAATGAAGAGGACACCATTGAAGGAGAGTTGAGGGAACAACCTTTGGTTTCAATGCATGCAATGTCTGGGGTGCATAACTTCAACACCATGAGAGTTACAGGATCACATGGAGGTAAACCAGTGCATATTTTGATAGATTCAGGTAGTACTCACAATTTTCTTGATATCAATGTAGCAAGAAAACTAGGGTGCAAATTGGATAAAACTCCTTCTTTATGTATTGATGTGGCTGGGGGTGGCAAGATTTATAGTGAGTTTGTTTGTAAAGGGTTCCTCTGGACTATGCAGGGAGCACCTTTCATTATTGATGTGATGGTATTGGAATTAGGAGGGTGTGACTTGGTTTTAGGGGTGGAATGGTTGGTGTCATTGGGAACTATTGAATGGAATTTTGAGGAGCTCTTCATGAAATTCACTGTGAAGGGAAAGAAAATCCATTTGAGAGGGAAATCACCTGGAGTTAAGGTTGTGAAAGGGAGCAAGATGCAAAAAATTTTGTCTAAACCAGCTGAACTATCAATGATGAGCTTAAGCTGGGTAAAGGGAGGACAAACTTCTATACAATGCCTGAAAATAGATGCTGCAAATTACAGTGACAGACCTCAGGATTTACAAATGCTGGTGGATGATTATTCTGATCTCTTTGCTGAACCTAAGACCCTACCTCCCCACAGGAAACATGATCATGCCATCATCTTAAAAGAAGGTACTTCTCCTATCAACGTTAGGCCATATAGATATCCTGCTATTCAAAAGAATGAAATTGAGAAAATGATCACTGAAATGTTGAATGCTGGAATCATTAGACCAAGCACTAGTCCATACTCTTCTCCTATAGTTTTAGTTAAAAAGAAAGATGGATCCTGGCGGATGTGCATTGACTATAGGGAGCTTAATAAGGCTACTGTGAAAGACAAATTTCCTATTCCAGTAATAGAGGAATTACTTGATGAGTTACATGGTTCAAAGTACTTCACCAAACTGGATCTAAGGGCAGGGTACCATCAAATAAGAATGATGGACAGGGATATAAGCAAGACTGCCTTTAGGACACACCATGGCCACTATGAATTTGTAGTGATGCCATTTGGGTTGACTAATGCACCTTCAACCTTCCAAAGTCTTATGAATCACATTTTTCAAGGTGTATTGAGGAAGGGGGTATTAGTATTTTTTGATGACATCTTGATTTACAGTCCTTCATGGCATCAACACCTATCTCAACTGCAGGATGTTTTTGACATATTAAGGGTGAATCAACTGTTCATTAAAGAGAGTAAATGCAACTTTGGTCAGTCTCAAGTGGAATATTTGGGATATATTATCTCTGATCAAGGGGTCTCAGCTGATCAACAAAAGGTTCAATCTATGATCAATTGGCCTACTCCTAAAAATGTGAAGGAACTAAGGGGTTTTCTAGGCCTCACTGGCTACTATAGAAGGTTTGTACAAGGATATGGAGCTATTGCAAAACCACTTACTTCCTTGCTCAAGAAGGATTCATTTGAATGGACTCCTGCAGCCACTGAAGCCTTTCAGAAATTACAGTTAGCAATGACTCATACACCTGTACTTGCCTTACCTAACTTTAATGAAGAATTTATAGTAGAGTCTGATGCATCAGGAACAGGCTTGGGTGCTGTGTTGATGCAAAAGAGGAGGCCTATTGCTTACTTTAGCAAGGCACTATGTGAAAGGCATGCTGCATTACCCATTTATGAGAGGGAAATGTTGGCATTAGTAACTGCAGTTGAAAAATGGAGACCCTATTTAATTGGCAGGCACTTCTATATTCACACTGACCATCAAAGTTTGAAATTTTTATTAGAACAAAAAATTGCCACTCCTGCTCAACAGAAGTGGCTAGTGAAACTCTTGGGCTATGATTTCACCATTGTTTACAAAAAGGGCATTGATAATGTGGTGGCTGATGCATTGAGCAGACAACCAACAGTGGGGGGTGCAACTATTAACACTATGGTGGTAGTTGCTTCAACTCTGATCAACAAAATTAAAGAGAACTGGAAACAAGACACTCATGTTCAAGACCTCATTACCAAACTGCAATCTGATCCCCAGTCTAAACCAAACTATACTTGGTTGCATGGGTTACTTAGGAGGAAAGGGAAGTTAGTAATAGGGAATGATCCTGAACTACAGAAAGAGATCATAAGACTAAATCATGACAGTGTAGAAGGTGGTCACTCTGGAATGATTAATACCTTACAAAGGATTCAAAGGAGTTTTTTCTGGAAAAAGATGAAACATACAGTCTACACATATGTTCAAGAATGCCCAGTCTGCCAGACTTGTAAACCAGTTAACACTTTACCAAATGGACTCTTACAACCTCTCCCCATTCCAGAGAGAGTTTGGTCAGATATCTCCATGGATTTTGTGGAGGGACTTCCAATGGTGCAAGGTAAAGAAGTTATTTTAGTAGTAGTAGACAGACTGAGTAAGTATGGCCATTTTATACCTTTACAACACCCTTATACTGCATTAACTGTGGCTCAAATCTTTATGGATAATGTCTTTCGTCTGCATGGAATGCCAAGGTCAATAGTGAGTGACAGGGATGTTATATTCCTTAGTAAGTTTTGGACTGAATTCTTCAAACTACAAGGGACCCAACTCCTTCACTCCACTGCCTATCACCCACAAACTGATGGGCAGACTGAAGTGGTGAACAGGTGTTTGGAGACATACCTAAGGTGTATGGCCAGTGACAGGCCCAAATCTTGGTTGCAAAATCTGCCACTTGCAGAGTGGTGGTACAATACTACTCACCATTCTGCTACTCAGGTTACCCCTTATGAAGTAGTATATGGGCAGCCTCCACCTCAACATCTTTTATATCAGCCTTTAACTTCATTAGTTGACTCAGTGGATAGAAGTTTAACAACAAGGGAAGCTACTATAAGGTTGTTAAAGTCACATTTATTAAGGGCTCAAGCTAGGATGAAGTCCTTAGCAGACAAACACAGATTGGACAAGGAGTTTACTGTGGGAGATTCAGTTTACATTAAACTACAACCATACAGGCAAATGACAGTACGAGGACAACCTTACTCCAAGCTGAGTCCTAAGTTCTTTGGACCTTTTCCAGTGATTGAGAGGATTGGCAAGGTAGCTTATAAACTAGAACTGCCTCAAGGAGCTAAAATTCATCACACCTTTCACATTTCTCAGCTCAGAAAGAAAGTTGGATCTGCAACTACTGTCCCTACCCTTCCAATAGCTCAAACAGTTCATGGTAATGTCTTAATGGAACCGGAAAAGATTCTAGACAGGCGCATGTATAAAAAGAATGGGAAAATGTCAACTCAAATCTTGGTAAAGTGGCTCAACTTAGCTGAAGAAGACAGCACATGGGAGGATTATTATGTGCTTCAAAAGAAGTTCCCTGCTTTCCTTCCTTGAGGGCAAGGAAGTGGTTTTGGGGGGGGTATTGATGCATGCCTAATCAGTTGGGATGCATCTAATAAACACATGCAAAGGCAGGGGGGAATTTGCATGCATAAGGGGGGTATTTGCTATTTTTATTGTTATGTTAGACGCGTAAGTTGCCTAATTACGCTTCTTTAAATAATAAAAGGCACCTTTCCAAAACGGCATAGTTTCACTAAAGACAGAGCTGGACTGAGTAAACACGTGAGCTGATTCCATTGGTTGCAAGACATGACTAAGCTGCTGACTGGAGCTTACGTGGAAAGTGCCCTACTATATATATCAACCATCACGAAAACGGCAAGGCAGCACCTGAATATTTGTGAGTCTCCTTCCCTGTTTCTCTCTGTGTTCGTGATTAAGCTACAGCTTATTAATCAAGCTCTGTTCACCCTCTTTTCAGGTAATAGGAGAGTTAGGGGCTTGGTTGAATTGCGTACGAGTGGATTAGTTCATTCCTTCGTGATTCATTGTTGTTTGGAATTGTATTGTTGCATTTTTGATTCCATTCCTGTAATAGGTTATTTGTGATTGATTGGATTTGTTGATCAGTGGGTTGAGGAATTATATATATTCATTCGGTTGTTTGCTGCTTAATTGTGTTGATTTATGCTTAAATTGAATTAAGTAGCATCAGAGTCACATGTATTATTATTATTAAAATAGACTAAAAAAAAGAAATAGACTAAAATGATATTTTACCATAAACTTGATGATAGGTGGCCGGTGGAGAGTGGAGTAATAAAGTAATGTTTATCATAGCTGTTAAGCAAGTAGCTTGAATTGTATTGATTAGATATTAAATACTTGTAAATCTGTATTAATATATGCTAATTATAATAAACTTAATTAACTGACACCGTCGTCGCATGTATTATTATTATTATTTAATTAAGATTGCCCGCCATTGACGCCCCTTCAGTTCATTTTACAGCCAAAGCAATAGAATAGAGACTATATATAATATTCCTTTTGTTCATTTGATAGAGGAATCAAAAAAGCAACCAACACAACACAACACAAACCAAAATACCAGATCTGGAAAAATGGCTTACGAAGCTCTAGTTTCTCTAAATCTGATGATCGAGAGCCTTCTAAATATTCCAAAATACTGCAATATCTTTCTTTCCATCCCAGAAACAGAATCAGTCCACCAAGGAGTGTGGTCCTTAAAATCAATTCTGGAATTGGAGCATTTCAAAGAGAGCGAGAGATTAATTGCTTTGAAAAAAGAGATCCTGAAGGCGATACCTAAATTCAGAGACCTATTCCAAGATTATATAAACAAATGTCAACTACGTTTTCCAGAATCTGAAAGCCTCTATGGTGATGGGTGTAGTAACGCATTGATCTTCTCCCAAGATTTGGAGAAAGTAAAAGAAGATATGTTTTCCTTTGCGGAAGCGATGAGGGTAATACATTGTGAGTTTAGCAGCTCAAGAAGAGCTTAGACACATGTTGATGTTGATCTCGATGAAGCTCTAGTTTCTCTAAATCTGATAAGTGAGAGCTTTCTAAATATGCCATACTTCAATAACTTTCATCTCATTCGAGAAACAAAAAAAGTCCAAGTTCGGGTACGGGGGTTAATATCAGAGCTGAAATTTCACAAAACTTATGGCGAAGAGACCGAGAGATCAAATGCTTTGGCAGTAGAGATGCTGGAGCCAATAACTAAATGCAGAGACGTATTCCAAGACTATATAAACAAATGTCAACTACTTCTTTCTGAATCTCAAAGCCTCGATGATGAGAGTAGGCCAGCGTTGATCTTCTACCAAGATTTGGAGAAAGTTAGAAAAGAAATGATTTCCTTTGTGGAAACGATGGAGAAAATCAAGGAGGAGTACAACGCAGAAGATCTGAAAACAAGCAACAAGGAGTCACCAATTGCTGATGAAGTTTTTATTAGGGGAGTAAATGATGAAGACCTACAACAACTAATTGATAGAGTTAGGCAAAATTCTTCCAAGTCCAATTATATTATGGGTATGCGAAATTCTTCCAAGTCCCATTATATTATTTCAGTAGTGGGTATGGCGGGTATAGGTAAGACTACTCTTGTCAAAGCAGTTTATGATAAGTCGAAGTATTTTGGCTTTCGTGCGTTTCTCAAGGTTGGACCTAATTATCATCTAAAAGATCTGTTGCTAGATCTTCTAGTTCGCTTGGTTCCTAAATATACTACATATTTTGGAACAGAAAAGAGTGAGAAGGAACTGAAAGGGCAGGTAAACAAATTTCTGGGCGATAGAAAGTATTTGATTGTGTTAGACGATGTATGGGATATTAATCTTTGGTTTCATATTAAAAGCTTCTTTCCAGATGGCAACGGAAGCAAAATAATCTTTACAACTAGGCTGTCAAGTCAGCCTATTTTTTCAGAATCCAATTATGTTCACAATGTTCGCTTGCTGAATGAAAATGAAAGTTGGAATCTTTTCAGCAGAAAAGTAGATTGCCCTTCTGGACTCGAGAAAGTTGGAAAGAAGATTGTCAAAAAATGTGGAGGACTTCCTCTTGGAATAATCTCGATTGCCAACATCCTATCCAAAGCCGAGAAGTCGCTTGATTACTGGGAAAATGTAGCCAAAGTTGACGATTTGCTTGCCTTCGCTACAGAGGGAGGGTCATCCATGTCAGAGTCACTATTTTTGAGTTACAAGAATTTGCCTCCACATTTAAAAGAGTGTTGTCTCTATTTTGGAGTTTTTCCTCTAAATCATGATATCTCAGTCTCCAAGCTCGTCAAATTGTGGGCTGGTGAGGGATTAGTTGAATCAAAGCACTTCCAAACTTTTGAAGATACATCGCGGAAGTATTTGGAGGATCTCGTTTCCCATAATATTGTTTTAGTCAAGCAACAGAGCTCCAGTGGCAGAACTAAAACCTGCAGCGCCCATTATTTCTTTTGGCATCTCTTGGTAAGAGAGGCTACAAACAAAAAGATTTTTCATCTCATAAATAGTTATCCCAGTGATTTTTCAGAAGGTATACACTGCCAACGAAGGTTGTGCATCCATAGAAACGCTCTTCTTGGCTTCAAACATGTTTCTAAATTGATAGAATCAGTTTCAAACGTGCGTTCTTTTCTTTGCACTGGTCCAGAACATCAATTTCCGGTATCAATATGTTCAGGTTTGACGTCTGTCAAGGTGCTAGATGCTCTTACAACCCGTTTATACAAGATCCCGATTGGAATATTGGAGCTAATTGATTTGAAGTATCTTGCCTTCACATATGATGGAAAGCTCTCTTCTTCCATATCTAGACTCAAAAATCTTGTATACTTGATTGTCCATCAATACCACCTGACAATCATCAATTCCTCTCCATCTTATATGCCAATAGAGATATGGAATATGCAAGAATTGAGGCATCTTCAAGTCATGGGAAGCGACTTGCCACATCCTGTTGATGGTGCTCAGTTACCCAACCTCTTGACGCTGCTAGGTGTGAGCGATCGCAGTTGTACAAAGGAGGTTCTTCAAAGTATACCAAATCTAGAAAAATTAGGTGTTCAGATTGTTTTACCACAAGGTGTTTATGAAATCTTCCATATCTTTGATCACCTTGCCCTCCTCTCAAGACTCAAATCATTCAAATACATCGTGTCAAATCCCAGTCCTAGGTCTCAGCAGGTTCTTCTCATGCCAGAGTCAGTTTTCCCATCTAGTCTTACAAAGTTAACTTTGAGTGGGTGTGGATTTGAATGGAAAGACATGTCAATAATTGGTGCACTAAGAAATCTTCGAGTGTTAAAGTTGCGATGCTATGCCTTTCAAGGCCCAGAGTGGGTGGTAGATGAAAAGGAGTTCCGAAAACTTGAGCATCTCCTACTTGAAGACACCGATCTAGTGCACTGGAGAGTTGGCAATAATTGCTTCCCACGGCTTGAGCGCCTAATCATTATGCACTGCTACAAATTGGAAGAGATCCCTTATAAGCGCCTAAACTTGAAAGTTCTAAAAGTGATTGAGCTAGTTGACTGCAGCCCTTCAGCTTTGGCTCCTGTGAAGCACAAACACAAGAAATATGGTTATGAACAATCTCTAGTTCATGTCTATTCTTCATTAGATGATAAGAAGCACTAGCGATCACTGACACCTTAATTAGCTAAAAAGTTGGTAAGTCGGACACAATTTAATTTAAGTATTACAACAATTTTGCTTATACATGATGTGTGTTTGTCTGCGTTTACGTACATAGATGAATGAAATGCACAAGTATACTCCTTAATTAACAATTGGTTGGCTTTAAGGTTCTATATCATTTTTTAATAGTAATTTTTTCGAAATTTAGTTTATGTTTCAATATATTGCTATATTTCTCTTATTTATATATCTTGATTATAAAACATACTTTTATTTGTAATGATCAGTCATGTATATCTTAAACTCGTAGCATTTGAGGTCATAAAGTTTGTTGCTTTTAATTCATTTGGTTACATGTTAAATTAACACTAATTAGTCTTAATAGTTGCGTGTCTTCCGACTTCCTTTCTGGTGTATTCAAATGGAAAATAAGTCTGCTGACAATTTTGTTGGTATCAGTTATTCCATCTTGACTGACAAATGGTACTCAACATTTCTTCTTCCTGGAACAACTTAATGACACCTCCTAGAAATCCATAAGAGTAGCGCTATAACCCATTTTTCACGATATATGAACGTTCCTGCAATGCTTTTAGTTTTGTTTAACATTAGTAATCTTTAATATATATATATATATATATATATATATATATATATATATATATATATATATATATATATATATATATATATATATATAAATGTAAAATGTCTGTATGTTTCATCAATTTGTCTAGTTTTTGGAACTAGATTATCATTTTTATAATATCGTAATTGCATTTAAATAATATAGTGAACATTTTGTCATTGTTTAATAATTACTTTCATATGAGTAAATCGCCCTTTTGGTCCTCCTTATGGATTAACTTTTATACTTTCATCCCTCTTAAATTTTTTTTTAGCAGAGTGGTCCCTCTTTATCAATGTAGTATATCATATTCGTCCCTCTTATAACACATTTGTCCCTCTTAAATTTTTTGTAGCAAATTCGTCCCTCTTATTAATGTAGTGTAACACATTAGTCCCTCTTATATACAATACACATCACTTAAAGTCAAAATACTAAAGTTGATGTACTTTGTAAGAGGGACTAATGTGTTACACTACATTCACTACAAGAAAAATGGATTTTAGTGACAAAATATTAAGTGACATTGTTGAGATTGTCATTTTTTGCATATATTTAATGACAAAAATATTAGTTTTGTCACAATAAAAATAGTGACAAATGCAATAGTGACAAAATATATTTTAAGTTGTCATTAATGGCTATTAGTTACAAGTGTATAGAGCTTAAGTTGTCACTATTGACAATTGGTGACACCCTTTCAGTGATAACCTAGTGACAACATTTTAGTTGTCACTTTTGGGGTTCACTAAATGTCAATAGTGACAACTTTTTCACATTTCTTGTCATTTGTATATCTATATACATCATTTTAGTGACAATATTTAAATTCTTGTCACTTTGTCATTTACTATTTGTCATGAAAATTCAAATTTTTTGTAGTGATTGATAAGCGGGACGAATTTGCTACAAAAAATTTAAGAGAAATGTGTTATAAGAGGGACGAATGTGATACATTACATTGATAGGAGGGACCAATCTGCTACAAAAAATTTAAGAGGGGCGAAAATGCAAAATTTGATCCATAAAGATGACCAAAAATGCTATTCATTCTTTTCATGTAGTCTATTAAATATAAAATAGTGATGGGTCTAAATTATGTCGTTTATTATTTTTCTGTGGAAAAACTTTTTTTTGAAAGAATAGGGATGTAAGTTTTTTCCGTCGGTAAATATGTTGCTAATACCAGTTGTTAATTTTGGAACTATATGTAGGTGTTGTTTTTTTTTTCCTTCTCTTGTATTTTATATTTAGTAACCCATCGTTTTTTTTTTTTTTTTTTTTTTTTTTTCAGATTAACGTGATGAAGGAGAATGATGATTGAGATTGTAAATTAAAGTTCCGAATAATGGGTTTTGGTATTGCAGTATTGCTTGTTGTATTTTTAAGCTTGATTGTTGAACCTTGTATGTGGAATTTTGAATTTGTGTACATTTTTATTTTAGTGAGATTTTAGTTGTTTGAAGTTGGTAAAATTCATAGCTACCATGTATTTCTTTGCACATTGTGAACGAGTTTTATATGATATTGGGGCTTGACTTTTGTGATGCAATTGATCAAACATTTATTTTGCTCTTAAATAAAATTACACAACTATTTAATTGTGGTGGTAGATTTGATTGAGCATATTGTAATGGCTTCCCCATTTCTCCACAAGATTTTTAGGTTTATAAAAAGAATGTTGGATAAGGATGAAGATGAAAAGCACTAAAGTCAATTAGTAAAGGGTGGTTTTGATGATTTCCAAAACCTAAGATCAGCTAAGTATGGAAAACTTAGTTGTAAAAACCCTTAAAAAAATTTTGACCAATTAAGAAGACCATCAGAAGGGTCAAAGATTCAAGGTCCAGAAGACCACTGATCTGCTGAAGGAAAGAAATCAGACTGGTGAAGATCAGCCGACTCAAATCAGATTTGTTCAAGTTTGGGATTAGCACTGTTCATCATCAGACTTGCAATTTTGATCAGCCAAGTGGAAAGGATCAAAAAGTCTACCCAACGGTAATAAATGCCCGTGGAAGTAATAAATGATGAAGTACAAGGTTATTAAAGACAAATGATTGAAGAAAGACCTCGTATCAGCTTGGTGCATTTAATGCTGCCTGACAGATAGTATGGCCTGCAGTACTGTCACTGAGCAGAGAGCCGTTCGCGGATTTTAAGGACCAGAAATCAAGAGATTTGAATTTTGTCTCTCTTCAACGGACAAAATTCAAAGAGTGATTATAAATAGCTGAAGAGACGAAGAAAGAAAAATACACAACTTCTGAGAGATTGAATTTGAAGCAAAATATTTTCTAAGTCTCAAAAGCTCAAGAACAGCTCACTCGTCTGCTAAAAGTCATTTGTTGACAGAAGCCGTTGAAGTTCAAGAAAACATTTTCTGAGTGAATCTGTAAGAGAAAAGAGTTGTGAGAAGTAGATATCCATCTTAGTGAGTGATATTACTTCAGAGAATAGGAGTTTCTTTGTGATTTCCTATTGCGCACTTGTGGTCGTTTCAGTTGTTGTTCGACGCAAGCAGAGTGTATTAATTACTTTGTGTTCTTAGTATAACCCAAGATCTGTGTGACTTGGAAGAGTGGACTAAAGGATATTTAAATCCATATAACCACTATAAAAATTCTTGTGTTTTTACATTGCTTTTACCTGCATATTTTCAGATCTGTATAAAACACTTGATTAACTGTTTGAAAAAGGTTTAAAGAAGTTTTTATAAAACTGGGGATTAAATTTTTCAAACTACTAAGTTTACTTGTGAAAAACACTTTATAAATCCGCTGCAAGTATTCTGGTATTAAAACCGATTTTGACAAAAATCAGCTAAGTAACTATCAGATTAGTGGTCAACAAAGTTGTTCAAAGATTTGTTCGCGATCAGCCTTGTAAACTTACTGTCTGGTAACAACTTAGTTTGTTTAAGTTTGAGCAACAGTTTTAAAGTTAAAATTTGACTAAAAAGTTTCAGAGGTCTATTCACCCCCCATCTAGACCTAATCTGACCACTTGGGACCAACAAGTGGTATCAGAGCAGGTGGTTCATTAGAATCAACTGCCTGATCAACGAGCTTGATCCGAGTGTTTTTCAAAGGTTATCAAACTTTTTCAAAAGAGCATATTTTTGAAAAATTAAAATTTTTGAAAAATGGACTGTATCAGCCATGTTCCCCACATAGCTGGTATGAGCTTTGAAGAATGGAAGATCAGAATGGAGATCTTCTTAGCTGTCTACAATGATAACATGTATACATGTATCATCAAAGGTTCATTCAAATTCACCAAGACTATCACAGTTGATGAAGTTGATATAGTGGTGGAAAAAGACTTAACAGAGATGACAGCTGAAGAAATCAAGCTGTACAATCTAGATAAAGTTGGCCGTTTTATCATGACCAAGGCCCTTGAGAACGACAGATTTGACAAAGTCAAGCACTGCAAGACTGCCAAAGAAATGTGGGATAAGGTTAGTGACATGAGCGAAGGAAACGACGCCATCAAGGAGCATCAGCTGAGTGTTGCTCTGGAAAAGCTGAACAACTTCAAGATGAAATCTACGGAAACCATTGATCAGATGGATACAAGGTTTACAAGGACGCTGAATGAAGTTTTAAAGCTTGGAAAAACCTTCACTGATAAGGAGATAACCGTCAGAGTACTGAAGGCTCTACCTCCGAAGTTCAACATGAAGGTGACAGTCATGGAAGAGTCAAGAGACTTGGTAAAGATCTCACTCACCGAGCTGTTCTCAGTACTCAAGGCGTACGAGTATAAACTGCCAAGAATGGGTGTTGAAGAAACCTCTACTTCAAGTTCCACAGCTGCCCTGGTTGCTGCTGAAAATCCTAGAAGGCCAGCGTACAAAAGCAAAGACGTGGACTCATCTGATGAAGCCACACTACTCAACAAAAAGGAGTACACTGCTGGAGACGTTGCATTGCTGATGAATAATTTCAAGAAGTTCTATAAAAGAAAAATGAAGAACAAATACAACAATGCTTCTACCTCTAACCCTACTTCTTCTTCTCAAGATAAAGATTCTTATAAATCTAAGATGATGTGCTATAACTGCAGGAAATTGGGTCATTTCATCAGAGAGTGCCCATATCCTAAAGCTGAGAAATACACTGAAGAAGAAAAGAGAATCAGAAAGGAAAGAAAGCATCAGAAAGGCAAGGTGCTGGTAACAGAAGCGGAAAAGCTAGCTGCTGTCTACTCATCAGATTCGGATTCAGATACTTCTGATGAAGAGTCTTCTGATGAAGAGAGACCTGCTCTTCTCTGCCTGATGGCTAAGGAATGTGATGGCTCTGAGGATGATGAGGTAACTCCTCTTGATAATGAATTATTTAATTCATTTGAACAAATGATGCTTAACAATACTACTATTGCTGAAGCATTTAGTAAGCTTAAGGAAGAGATGATATTGCTAAGAGAGCAAAACAGTTCACTGAAACTTAAAGCTGAAAAGCCAAAAGAATCAGATGAATATAAACAGCTTGAGCAAGAAAATGAATCTCTGAAAGCTGAATGTGAAGTTCTTAAAGGAAAAATCATGGAACTTGAGAAAACAATTGAGTCTCATGAAAAGTCAACTATTGCATCCACTCATATTTCTAGTAAACAGAAGACACATTTAGATCAGGATAAGTTAGAACTGAACCATACTGAAAAATTTATATCAACTGACAACAGTAAGGTCATTTTGTATGTTCAGACTACTAAACCTGCTTCACCTGAGAAAGTTTTAAAGGAGACAAAAACTCCTAAGGCTAAAAAGAGCAAAGAGCCTAGTGTAGGAAAACAGACTGGTAAATCCAAACAGAAGAGTCCTAGGAAGTCTTCTGATAAGGCTAAAACCAATCAGACTAGTGATAAAACTAAGTCGTCTGTTAATGAGCAAGCATCTAGTAAACCAAAGAAGCATAAAAACAAGAAAATTCAAAATGCTTGGTATGGAAATGAGTCTTATTATGTTCAACATGCTGCATATCCTCCTATGTATCATGCACCTCAATTTCCAACTTACTATGCACCATATCCTGCTCATCCAATGCATGCATATCCTGCTTATCATGCATCTTATTCTGCTTATGAACATTATCCTTATCATGCTGATTATCAACAACATGGCAAATCTGATGGACGTGATAAAGGCAAAACTGTTCATTCTCCTGTAGAAACTCAAAAGCCTAAGAAGCCTAAGACATCAACATCTTGGGTTGTCAAATGTGGAACTAATCCTTCAGGACCCTCTCAATAAGGGTACCTAAAACAATTTTATTTTGTTTTGTAGGTTAGGATTAGGAGTAGGAGTAAAGTAGAGAAGACCTGGTACTTGGACAGTGGCTGTTCAAGGCACATGTGTGGAAACATACATGAGATGACTGATGCTGTTGTTGTGGATGGTTCAAATGTGACGTTTGGAGACGGCAAGGAAGGCAAGATTGTAGCAAGTGGAAAGCTGATCAAAGGCAACATTGAGATATCTGACGTCTCTTATGTTAAAGGCCTCAAATACAATTTGCTGAGCATAAATCAATTTTGTGACATAGGATATTCAGCCATCTTCTCAATAGATAAGTGCTACGTTGAACAGATTGGTACAAAGAAGGTCATTTTATCTGGAAGACGACAAGGGAATGTCTACACAGTGGACTGGAATTCTGTTGACAAGAATTCAAGCGTTTGTTTGGTGGCATCAACACCAAGTGAAGTCAGTTGGCTGTGGCACAAAAGAATGAATCATGTAAATTTCAAGACCATCAACAGACTTATCAAGAATGATCTGGTAGAAGGAATTCCAAAGACAGTCATGAGCAAAGACAAGCTTTGTGACGCATGTCAGAAGGGTAAACAAATCAAGTCATCATTCAAAAGCAAGAAGCACCAATCATCTGGAAGGATCTTGGAGCTGCTACATATGGACTTATTTGGACCCATTGATCCAATCAGCAACGGTGGAAAGAAATACTGCCTAGCTGTTGTGGATGATTAGTCAAGATACACTTGGGTGATTTTCATGCAGAAGAAAAGTGAAACCAAGGAGCATCTTACAAATCTGATGGAGCAAATTCAGAATAAAAAGAGTATGAAAATACTTAAGATCAGATCAGATAGAGGGACTAAATTTACAAACTCTACTGTTGAAGAGTATTGTAATGCCAGAGGAATCAACCATGAGTACTCTGCTGCCAGAACCCCTCAACAGAATGGAGTTGTTGAAAGGAGAAACATAACTCTGAAAGAAGCTACCAAAACCATGATAGTTGAAGCTAAGTTGCCTCAAAGATTTGGGCAGAAGCAACAAATACAGCATGCTTTACTCAAAACAGATGCATGATCAACAAGCACCAAAACAAGACTCCATATGAAGTTTGGAACAACAGAAAGCCAAACATTCATTACTTTAGAATTTTTGGTTGTAAATGCTTTGTTTTAAATAATGGGAAAAATCACCTTACTGCTTTTGCAGAAAAGTCTGATGAAGCAGTATTTGTAGGATATTCTACTATTAGTAAAGCTTATAGAGTTTTTAACAAAAGAACTTTACTTATAGAAGAATCCATTCATGTAGTATTTGATAAACCTAGTCAATCCTCTGAAAAAGAATCAAAATACTGATCAGAATCTGTCTACTGATTTTCAGAAATTGAGTGTTGAAAAGAATGAAGATATATTCCATCATACTACAAGATCTCAACTCAGCTGCAAACTCAAGTGCTGTTCAAAATCACAATGCTGATTGTCTAACAGAGGAGTTGCAAACAGCTGACAGACTAGAGAATGTTCAACAGACAACTGTTGTTCAACAGACTACTACTGGAACTCCAACAGTAGTGTTGCAAGATCAAAACAAAGGACAACATTATGATTTGCAACCTGATCTTAGATGGCTCAAGAATCACCCACCAGAACTAGTGATTGGTGATCCTTTGGATAAAGTAAAGACAAGGAGAGCTGCTGCAAGTGAAGCAATGTTTATCAGCTTCCTATCTCAAATTGAGCCCAAACAGATTGAAGAAGCTCTTAGTGATTCAAACTGGATTGAAGCTATGCAAGAAGAGCTAAATCAATTTGAAAGAAATGAAGTATGGTAGTTAGTTCCTAGACCAAGTCATCAAAAAGTAATTGGCACTAAATGGGTATTCAAGAATAAAATGAATGAAGATGGTGTGGTCACCAGAAATAAAGCAAGATTAGTTGCCAAAGGCTATTGTCAAGAAGAAGGTATTGACTTTGATGAAACTTTTGCACCAGTAGCAAGATTAGAGGCTATCAGACTCTTTCTTGCTTATGCTGCTCATAAGAATTTCACAGTCTATCAGATGGATGTGAAATCAGCTTTTCTCAATTGAGAATTGCAAGAAGAAGTTTATGTTGAACAACCACCTGGATTTGAAGCTTATCAAGAAGAAGACAAGGTGTATCGTCTGAAGAAAGCCCTCTATGGACTGAAACAGGCTCCAAGAGCATGGTATGATACCCTATCTGATGAAGAAAAGTGGGTTCTTCAATGGCTGAAGACTGATTCCATTCAACAAGCTTTGGATCCTGATTTTGTACGGGATGATATGCATCAATATGCAAAGGATTTTGCAACAGAGGAGGCCAAGATAATTGAAAATACTTTGCCTGCAAAGAAAAGAAAATCTGATGATGCTGTTGAAAGGGCCATTCAGATTGCTGTTATGACTGCCTTGAAGAAATGGGCTGCTAAGTCAAGATATCAGCAAGGTTCGTCAAGTGAGCTGCCCTCGCTGCCAAGCATTCAACAGATCACGTTTGGCAAAGAAGTAAGAGATTACTATGAAACGCCTAAGGTAAAGGCATCTGCTCAAATGCCATGGCCTGTTGTGATACAAATTCGTCAAACAACAACCTTTACTGATGACGGCAAAATCATAAGTAAAGTCTTTGAAGATGTAACTGATCAGCCCAAAGCTACTGATGAACCCTTAGCACTTGAGTGGAAAGCTAAGGATTCCAAAGCTGATCAGGAGACTGACTTGAATGATGCTCTTGTCCACCAGGAAAGTGAAGAAGATCAAGATGCTGCTCATTCTGCTTCATTAGCTGATTTGCATTCATCACTGATGGAAGCCTTCCAGCTGTTAATGGAAAATTCAATGAAGGAATTGGAAGGAAGGAACAACACGCAATTGAAGAAATTGCAGCAAGAATTGGCAGAGTCTAACAAATTACAACTTGAGCACATGCAATTACTTACTGCAAGAACTATCAAGAATGCAATTGATAATTTTCCTTTGCCTGAGGATCATACTAGGCAGATGACTCAGAGTGTTGTAGAAATGAACAGAAATATTGAAGATGTAAAGGCTGATGTCAACCATCTTCATACTGCCTTGAAGAGAGCTGAAAACAACATAGCTGATCTCACTGCAACCTTCATCAAAATCAGCGACGAAGAGAAAGTTGTTAATGTTGGACTGTTGCAGGAACTTAACAAAGTTGGAGATGTTATACATGAAGAACTTTCCACTATGCAACTTAACATTGATTGTCTTAATGATCAAAATGACACCATCATCACCTATCTCAATCATCTAACTGCCAGCCATGATGTAGTTAATCAGAACTTGAAGGTTGTATGTGCGGCATTGAAGATTCAGTCGGTTGCACTCAACCCTTCTATCAGACCTGCTAGTGTCACCAATTCTGATGATGACAAAAAGGGGGAAGAGAAGAAGGAAGAGGAAAAAGCTGAGGAAGTTGCTGCCATTGCACCTGAAAAGACTGAAGTTGCTGAAGAGACTGGAAAGGTAGAAGGCAAAGACGAAGCTGCTGAAGAATCCAAGGATTCTGATGGAGAAAAATCAGAGCCCTATACCAATTACAAAAATGAAGAGAGAATCAAGAGGAAGATAGACGAGTTAGCAAAATAGCAGGAAATCAAGGATAAGATGGAAGATGCTAAGTCTAATCTACTCTTAGATGATGATGCTGATGAAGTTGAAGATGAAGATGAAGAAGAATCTTCATATGAATATGAAGAAGTGCTTGAAGGAGATGATGAAGAAGCTGATAGTTAGTATAGGCAAATCTATTGTAATCAATTATCTTTATTTCTTTTTTCAGTCATCTTATCTGAACAGAAATTGTAACTTGTAATCATTATCATATTATCAATAAAAAGTACAAATTCTGTTTCCAACACATCTTTTCTATCTCAGAAAATTTTGAGGATCAAAACTTTAGTATAGGTAAAACAGGTACTTAGCTGAAGTTTTGTTTGTCATCATCAAAAATAGGGAAATTGCTGGATAAGGATGAAGATGAAAAGCACTGAAGTCAATTAGTAAAGAGTGGTTTTGATGATTTCCAAAACCTAAGATCAGCTAAGTATGGAAAACTTAGTTGTAAAAACCCTTAGAAGAATTTTGACCAATTAAGAAGACTATCAGAAGGGTCAAAGATTCAAGGTCCAGAAGACCACTGATCTGCTGAAGGAAATATGATCTTTGTTAGGTCATATCCCTGCATGTTATGGGGTTATTTTGTTAGGTCAAAATGTTATGGGATAAAATTATCAGTCAATATAAGTAATGATATCAATTTTACAATAATTCAAATTAACTAAACTGCCATGTTACCCATCTAACGGTGATTTTTAATGGAGGTGCCAAATGTGAGTGGATTTGTTAAATTATGGTATCAAATGTGTCGGTTAGAATTTTTATGGTACCATAAGTGAGAATGAATTCAAAGTTTGGTATCAAAAATGCAATTCTCCTTATTAGTTCTTATAGTTGCTTTGTTGTGCTTATAGTCACCAATTGGAAGGAAATATGTTGTAAAGATAGAAACTTTTATCCAATTCGGACTGAAATTACTTCAAACTTGTTAGTTGTGGGGTAAACTTATTGGCCCAAAAATATGCATGGTATGTCAGTGAGCTCTAATTATGGGACCAATTTTACATATTTTTTATCTATTTTTCCTCCAAGATTTTGGAGTTAACGATGATTCCGTCAATTATTAGACTGAAATATCAAATGTGTAAATGACCGTTAAACAATTATATGAAATGTGTCATATTTTTAAAGTTTGGTACTGTAGCCTTTAATGTAGGGTAACTTATGGTACCAAAAGTGAAATTCACTCCATGAAAATGGACTTTACAAAAATTTGGATCTTTTCAACACGGAGGCCTTAAACAAGGGCCTAACTTCTTAGCAGTTGGGATCTAAGTCCTCCAAAGAAAAAAAAAAAATTACTCAAAGTATACAGAGGTTTTATGTTATTTCATAGACCATCCTATCACATTTGGAAAATTACTCGAACTACCATTGATATTGAATTCATCAGAGTTGCCTCTTTACGAGGTTGATTTCATAAAATAAAAATAAAAAATGAAAAAAATTTAGAAACACATGGGGTAACATCTAAGAAATCACAAATCTTAAGGGTGACAAAGCAATTTTATAAGTTTTTTTCACTAATTTCGATTAATTTTTGACCGACTTCACTTGTATTTCACATCAAATTTTGTGCTTGGGATGGTATTTCGAGAATTCAAATAATATTATCGTCACAGTGGGGTAAATGTAATGATCTCCAACACCTTAGAGGAAGTTTGAGTAATTTCTCAAATATGAAGAATAGTCAATATAATTACACAAAACCTCATGGATAGTTTGAGTAATTCAAACCAAAAAAAAAAAATTTAGTTCCATGTGATTTCTTTAATTTTTTGAATAACATGTATAGTGAAACATTTGAGAGCATAGATAATGACTTCGTATATAGCATGATAAATCTGTCACTCCTTTTTGACATTGTATAGTAAATATTAATTACAGTTTGCTCACTCGAGTTAGGTTAATTCTGCACTTTACACTCTTCAAATTTAATTATTATAGTTTGCATCCTCAAAACACTTTCATGAGTTTAATTTAAACCCCAACATCTTCAACCACCTTTATATATAGCTGGAAAACCCATTTTGAACTGCCACCAAGGACATGTTTGTTACTTATGAAATATCTTCAATATTTATTATGAAGAAAAGTTTATATACTAATATCAAAAAAGTGTGCACATAAAATACATTAACGTGATGATTTTGAGACGAAAACAACAAATTATAAGTTGGTTAATGAAAATCAACAAATTGTACTTTTCAGTTTATTTCCTTTAAAAAAAATTTAAAGTCGATTTCTTAATATTCATTCATAACTTGCCGCCACACTCAAACATAAAAATTTAAAGTTCGATTTTTGGTATTCAGTGTGCAAGTGTTCGTATTGACATTATCAAATAGACATTAGGGCTATATTTGGAAGGATTTTGGCTTGGTTTCGAGAGTCTCAATTTCAAAAAAATGGTTTGGTTGATTCGGTTAAACCTTTGGAACTCCATTTGGTTAGGCCATCTCCAATGGAGATGGCCGGGCTCGGTCTCGGGGCGGGACTGCGGCGGAAATCGGTTGGAGATGGTGCGGGTTGAGGCTGCGGGGTGGCACGCAGGGCGGCTGGGGCTGGGTAGCGGGCTCGGGGCGGCCCTGCGCAGGGAACGGGGCGCGCGTGGGGCTGGGAAGAATTTGAGGGGCGCGGGTTGGTGACGCGCGAAGAAGATGAGGCTTTACTTGAATTTTGTTTTTCTTTTGATCTGTTCTGTGTATTTATTTTTTGAGAAGAAATCTGTTCTGTGTATTGTCGGCGAAGAAGATGAAGAAATAATAATTTCTAAACCATATATAAACCCAAGTTTTTCTTATCATACTTTCAATGTGGGATAAATCAATTTCCTTCCAATTTTTCCCATTACATATGTAAACTTTGAGATTTAATTTCTTATTCACCCGTACTCCGATTTGGACGTACCATATACCATTTTAATTTACTCACAGAGTAGAATATAATTCCGTCAAGACCCGACTCTTTACTCAAAGTAGGTCTCACTTAAAATACGTCCAAAATGGTTCATTAACTTATTTTTTTCCAAAACTATGTTTATGAGGTTTATAAGGAACTTTAGGACTATTTTTATTTTCTTTTCCTTGATTATGTTGTGTATTGTTGTGTAATTAATATTATGTATTGTTGTAATTAATGTGTTATTTTAATTAATACTCTGTATTAAAAAATTAAAACTATAATATTGGGAAAATTGTTTTTTTGGTACCATAGGATAGGCTGACTTGCACTTTTGGTACCATTGGATATGAAAATGCAAATTTGGTACCATAGGATAGGTTTTCAATGCAATTTTGGTACCAAACCAATTTTTTCTACAAAGTTAATGGCAATTTACCCCCTACTAAATGCATAATGTTCAATTTATGGGCTAGCCCTCAACCATTGGAGATGGCCTTAGTTTTTGGACGTTGGATTTTGTGGTTTTGAAAAAGTTGAAACCTCACTTAAATTGAGTTTGAGAAAAAAAAGTCAGGTGGTAGATATCAAATTAATGTATTTTCTATATAGTTTGGGGAGAACAAGTAGATGGTATGTGTCAAATCAAAGTTTTATAGGTTTTAAGAGTTTGAATTAAATTTCTGAATAGATTTGTGATGAGTTTCATGAATCTAATGAAAATTCATTTTGAATGATTTTTGCTCGATCTCACAAAACTCACAAAATCCGACCAAAACCCATTCACATATTCCCTAATAGATTAATTAATTGTTCCAAAAGGTGAAATCGCTCACCCCGGGCGCCCCCCACCCCCTGTCCGACGGGATTGTGAGAGGAGGTAAATCATGGTGACTCAACCGGCAACAGAGGCTGGGACCAGTACTCACTGCGCACAAGGAGCCCCCCTCATTTTTTGAGAGGTTGCTCCCATAGATTAATTAATTTATCTAGTGCACAGTTGCACATGCTGTTGAATGAGCCCGGCATTAATAATGATTTACATTTACTAGTAATAATCTTTTATTTAGTAAAATCTCTCGAAATATATGGGTGTTTGATATAGTTAGAGCAATAATTCTAATACCAGAGCAATTTTACAATAATCTTAAAATTATCCTTTTTTTTTATACTAGAAAGTGAACGCACAACTTTACATTGTACGTGTCTAGTTAATTCTATGGTATTTTTTGTAAATCAAACTAAAATTAGTTTATTATGTCATAAAATAGAGTAAATTAGCCCATTTCTTACCTATTTAATTCATTAGTTTAATTTATTTTTCACCAATTTAACCTTTTTTGTAGCCGACTTTAATCATTTTTTCCAGTTTACTATTTTTTAACTGTTTTACTCTTTTTTTATCTGTTATAACTTATTTTCACTATTTTTGCAATTTTGTACTTTATTTTTTTCGTTTTAAACCATTTTTCTACCAGTTTCATCTTATTTTGTAGTTTAAAATTATTTTTTTACTGATTTATTACGTTTTTATCCTATTAACCCGTTTTAAAATTTTTCATCCCATTTTCGCATATATCACACATTTTTTTCACTGATTTCACATATTCATTTCACCAATTTCACTTAAATTTTTATTGATTTGACACGTTTTCGCCGACTTTATTCATTTTTCACCGATTTCACCTGCTTTTTATGTTGTCGTTTCACCAGTTTCATCATTTTTTACGAATTTCACCAGAATTTTTCTCGATTTCGCATGCATTTATTGATTTCAGGGTCACATTTTTACCGATTTTACCCAAAATTTCACCAACTTCGCCTGTGTTCACCAATTTGCACCCGAATTTTTATCAATTCCACATGTTTTCAATTATTTCATAGATATTTTTTTTATCGATTTCACTATTTTCCACCAATTTCACCTGTTTTTCACGAAAAAAATTCCATGAAATTCCGAGGTTATGCATGTCCTGATATTTTAAATATTCTTTATTTTTTTTTCTATTCTAGCCAAAGTAAAATTACGTAATTAGCTAAGTCATAAGTATTTTTTATTCTTTCATTGTAAGATGTAATTCAATTTTAATTTAATTTTTTTGTATGTAAAGATATTTAAGAGAATTTTATTTTAAATTTTTATGTGAACTAAATTTTTAAATTAACATTTTCTTACTTAAATAAATATTGTTACTAAACCAAAAAAAATATTGTTACTAAAATATAATAATTTTTAATGTTTTAGGAGCTATTTAAAATTACAAAAATTGAATTAAGAGAGAATTTATAAATTTTAGGAGTTTATGTAGTAGATAAATTAAATATAATAAGACCACGTGTCTATATTCTAATTATAAATCTTCAATTACATTTACAAAATTACCTTTGAATTAAACATCACTTTACAATTTAATAAATATATTTTGGTCCGCACAATGTAATACCTCTTAATTACTTTGTTTCTTTTTTAAAGGTGTATTAATTTTCATGGTTGGAGAAAAAATATATTTATATTCTCTAATTTCTGAAATTATTTGAGTTTGGGGTCAAAATGACGTTATAAGAAAGTTTAAGGGTTAAAATTGTAATTCTAAAAAGTATGAGGGCCAAAATGCAATTTTTGCCAGAAATTGGGGAAAAAAAAGATATACAAAGCAGCAGGGGACGTGCCCTGCTGGTGTATGTTATATGTCCAGGTGGATGAAAATTATTTCATTCCATTCACATGAATGGAAATCATTTGTGAAAGTCAAACACCATTATTCCCTTTCCTTTTTCTCTCAATTTCACATATAGATTACATAACACAAGAATGGGAAAGAGGAAAAATAGAGAGGGCCGAGAGTGATGGAAGAACAAAGGAAAAGAAAGAAAGAAAGTTTTTAGGGTTTCAAGGTTAAGGTGCGGGCCAAGAACCAACCTTTAATTACTAGTAAGGTTTGGGCAATTTGCATTGAAGGTGAGAGCTGCATACTTGCTTTCGTAATGTATATAATTATATTATTTGAATACTCAATCGGTGACTATGTGTTATATTTAAGATTGCTAGATTATATGGAATGCTCATATTTTTTGATTTTGTGCTATGTGAATGGTATATGTACTTATGTACTTGTAATGTGATTAATTGCCAGATTTTACAATTGTTGAAGATAGTTGTCTGCGATGTTCGTAGTATTTGCTTACTTGAGTTATTTTAATATTTCTAGAGATATCCAATTTCGGAAGCCGCAATACTTGTTAGCGTGGAATAGAATAGCTAATGTGCAATCTATGATGCTCGTATTGCTTGCTCTTAAATAATTACTGTTAAGACAGGGCGTGTATTACTTTATCTCCCCTGTTTATAGTGAGTGATAGTGATAGGTTTGGATAAATCTGGAACAAGTGGAGACTTGTCAGGTTGACTCCAAAATCGATCATTATCTTGGTCTCGTATATCTCTATATACGTGACCTAAATTGGCAGCAATGCATTTAGTGAGAGATGGTAAGATTTGCCCCTTACCCTTAATGATAAAGTGGGATTAAATATCCTTATAGTGAATGAGTGGTTATTTTGAATGTTTTCTTGTTTTCTTGAATGTGTGGTTACTTAAATAATTTATAAAGTGGGATTAAATATCCTTATAGTGAATGAGTGGTTATTTTGAATGTTTTCTTGTTTTCTTGAATGTGTGGTTACTTAAATAATTGATAAAGTGTGATTAAATATCCTTATATTGAATTAGTGGTTATTTTGAATGTTTTCTTGTTATCTTGAACGTGTGGTTATTTACATAATTTATCAATGTGGAAGACGTGTTATTGAATGTTTAAATTGTCATTTATTGTGTATTTGTTCTTCATAACAAATCTTTTAGCAAGTACATAAAATTCATTTGTGCATGTGCACCAGCCCTCACTAAGTTGATTTATTCAACTTACGCTTTCAATTTATTACTTTTCAGAGGTACAGGCTAGCAAGGAAGTTGAGAAGTGATCAAGTGTTCCTATCTTCAATAATTTCATACTCTGATATCTCTTGAAATAATGTCCTAGTTAGATAACGTTGAAGTAAGCTTCATTTATTTCAATGAGTTATATACTCATTTAAAATGTTTAAGGTTTTTTTTTTTTTTTTTTTTTTTTTTTTTTTTTTTTTTTTTTGAGTGCCAATTTATTTGAGCTGAGCTGTTACACACAAAAAGGTTAAAAAATATTTATGCTTTTATAATACTAGGAAAGTGTATGTGCATTGCACGTGATTAACTAGTTTTCTATGTTAGTTGAATCGTATACTCATTTTTCAATATACTATCTTAATGACATATCATATAATTTTTTTTGACTAATTCACTTCAATTATTACTATGTTGTTACCAAAAATTTAATTTTTTTAATCATAAATACTTAAAATCAAAACTTGAAAATAAAAAATGAACTATAACTATCAAGTATTTTTTTTTTAATCTAAAACTCTATGTCTACATAACTATTATTCTAAAACGACCATTTGAACGAATGAACAATAACTATTATTTTCTTCCTTCACCTTGATATTTCCATCTAAACCATTTTTTATATGTTTAACCCATTTTTGTTTATCGATTTAACCAGTTTTGTCGGCTATACATATATCTTTTACTGAATTCATCCATTTTTAATTACATGTCTAATCAATTTTTAACGAATCTAACTCATTTTTACCAACTCACCTCGATTTTGTAGTGTAAACCTGTTTTTACACTAAGTTTACCATAATTTTTTGTTATTTTAACATGTTCTTTCATCCTCCAGGTTTACTTTGAGTTTACCATTTATTTTTGTTTTAATTTAATCTGTTCTTTCATTGATTTCACCAATTTTTGTGTTTTATCCCATTCTTTAATCGATTCAGTCATTCTATCCAGTTTAACCCAATTTTACCTATTCTTTTGCTGATGTACACTATTTTCTCGACTATTTCATGTTTTTTTTTTGTCAATTTAACTTGTTTTTTGTTCTTGTTCTTTATCGATTTGACCCTTTTTTTTTGTTATCTTGTGTTTAGTCGATGTAATTCATATTTTACCAGTTTGCCCGTTTTGTCGATTTACCTCATTATTTTATCGATCGTACCATTTTTTGTTGCTTTAACTCATTTTTATTCGATCTAACACATTTTCCCATTGTTTTGCCGTTATCACCAGTTTTAACCACTAATATATTTTGACTTTTTTTAACCTAAGCCAATTATAAATTTTTCAGTTAAGTAAATATGATTACTTTAGTTTATTCATATCAAACAAATGTGATTTTTTTTAAGGTTTTTTAATAATTGATCACTTCTTAAAAATTGTCCAAAGATATATCGATTGCATCTGTTTTTACACTGCGTTTACCATTTTTTGTTATTTTAATCCATTCTTTGACCGACTCCACCCATTTTTGTGTTTTATCAAATTTGTTAATCAATTCACTCATTATTTTTTCGGTTTAACCCAATTTTATTGGATTTTACCTATCCTGCTTACCTCATTGTTTTATCAATGGCACCATTTTTTTTAATTTAGCTCGTTTTTCTTCTATGTAACCCAATTTTTCTCTGATTTACCAATTCTTTTTTATCATATATATATATTTTTAGTAGAATCTTACCCGTTTTCACCAATTTTACCATTCTAAGTTTTAAATTCATTTCGGCTTAAGCCAATTATAAGTTTTTCAGTTAACTAAATAGTACTTTTTTTTAATTCATATAGCCTGAATGTGACCTTTTGTTTTTAGATTCTTTAAAAAGTGATAAATTCTTAAGAATTTTTGAAAGAAATATCGCGTGTACCTGTTTTACACTGAGTTTATCATTTTTTTTTATTATTCTAGCCCGTTCTTTCACCAATTTCATCTATTTTTTGTGGTTTATCTCATTTCTTAATCAATCCATAATTCTCTCTAGTGTAACCCAATTTCAGTCGATTTTTACATTTGTTAATCAATTCACTAATTTTCTCCGGTTGAACCCAATTTCAGTCTGATTTTACTTATTAATTTGCTTATTTAACCTATTTTCTCACATATTTCACCTTTTTCTGCCAATTAACTCATTTATTTGTTTTTGTTCTTTTATCGATTTGATTTGATTTTTTGTTATCCCGTGTTTAGCCGATTTCATTCATTTTTTTTTACCGATTTTACCTATTTTTTTGTTTGTTAACCTTGTTGTTTTATCAATGGCACAATTTTTTTTGTTTTAACCCGCTTTTCTTTCTATCTAACCAATTTTCTCATTGATTTTACCATTCTTATCATATATTATTAATCATGGGTTTTGGCTCGGTTTCGCGGGTCTCGATTTAGAAAAATTGGTTTGGGTGGTTTCGATGAAACCTTTGAGACTTCATTTGGATGTGTTTTGGCTCTTGGGTTTTGTGGTTTGAATAAGTTGAAACCCCACTTGGATTGGGTTTGGATGTTGGGGTTTTGGGGGAAAAGTAGATGATAGGTGTCAAATCAACATCTTTTTTAGTGAGATTTGGGGAAAAAAATAGGTGGTAGGTGTCAAATCAATGTTTTATAGGTTTCAAGAGTTTAAGTGTGAGTTTCTTAATAGGTTTTTGATAGTTTTATGGGTTTGACGAAAGCTCATTTGAAAGGTTTTTGGTTCGGTCTCGCGAGACCGGGCCAAAACCCATCCACACACAGTCTTATATTCTTATTTTTCTTTCTCATATTCATCAGTCTACCGAAATATTGAAAAAACAAAGAAAAGTGTGCTAGCAGAATAGGCGTACTGGAAGATGATGGTATATTTCTCTTGTTTTTATTTTTGTTTGATTTATTTTAATTGTTTAACTATGGGTATTGACAAAGAACAAATATTTGCTCCGGCAATAGGAAAATTGATCTAGCTATAGTACCAGCACACTTTCGAAATATCTTCCTATACTTTTAAAATATAATTGATGATCAAAATTGCAATTACTTACACGGTTATCTTTAAATTTGATTAACCTCTAAATTTGTTTCAGATTTTTTTTTTCGACATGAAATTTTTACAATTCATAATACATCCAATATTGATGATTCTATGTGACATATATATGATCATGCATGATCTATGTGTTAATAAAAAATAAAAAGAATTTGATTGAAAATTTTGAAATTCGACTATATATTGATCAGATTTATAATTCAACTAAAAACTCAAAAATTATAATATATTATGAAATAAAAATCATCAATATTTTTTTATTTATCACCAACAACTGTTAATCAGCCTAGTGACATAAGCGGTTGGAAAATTCTAAAATAAACAACCTCATTCTATCTCTAAAATATTATTATTTTTTTTATATTAATATTAATATTTGTTATATCAATAGTGATGATATCGTCTTATATCTTTATGATCTCATTTGTGTTAGGAACTGGGTTTATTTAATTAAAATTGAAAAATTGAACCAAATTTCAAAATCAAACAGTTTTTATCAGAAATTTATAAAATATAAAGTAAATCGTGTATGTAAATTCAATAAATCCAATAGTTCAGTTCATTATAAATTTTATAATCAATATTTCTCATCAAATTAACTCAATTCTAACATTGGGTAATCATAGATATTGGAACAAATTTTAGAGGACTGAAAATGAAATTTTGCCCTCAAATTTTATATATAAAAAGATTGTACACTCTAGTTATAATATCAAGTGTCCATTTCTAGCATTCATCATAAAGGCATAAAAATGACGACTGATCGCCACTTTTGTTCTTTACTTTTGCTCGCTCTCATTGTCTCAGCTGTTTCCGCCGCCGCCGCCGCCTCTTCTGTAAGTTTCCTTGACTATTATGATTATTATTCTCAATTTCTTAGATCTACATTTATTATCAGCATATAATATATATTTTATCTTTTCTTGTATGATAAATAGCAAAAATCATACACTTCATATCAGATCTTTAATCACAATCATTAATCAGTGTACTTATTGCTTATGGCTTTTATTTTTTGAATAATTGTTTATGCTCATATTGTTGGGTTAAATTTGGATCTCTAGATCCGCTTCATCTTAATTAACATGTGAAATCTTTTTCCATTTTTTTTTTTAATATTACTCCTATATTATATATGTCCCTAATTTTTTTAAGATGCCCATAACAAAATTCTATTCATTAATAATTTTTTTTAAAAATATTCTTTTACATAAAATAATAATTTCACATTGATTTTCGACCACTACTTTTAGGACGTAATTATAGTAAAAAAAATTGATGTAGTGTGACTATCTATGAGTTTATGTAAGTCAATGGCTATTTAATTATGTGTAGTGTCATAATTTAATATTACTCAACATCATAATTAGTAATCATGATGATATTTTTCTTTATGCATAAAGTTGGTTTGAATATATAATGTACGTGTTTTAATTTGGTAGTCCTTGGAAATGAAAATTATTTCAAAATTGTAAAAATAAATGCTCATTTACATAATCCTTATTGAGTTAATGGCAATTTGCATTCTATGATATTCATAATGTTTAATTTATTTCTCTGTAATTTAGAAAAGAGTACTTTACCCCCATGTAGTTTTATAAAATTTTGACATCACCTCCCTGAAATTAATTTTTATATGTAACACTTTACCTTCTTATTTTATGATATTGTGGCAATTTATCCCTTGTGTTACAATAAATATGGCAATTTACTCCTCTATTTTACAAAATAATTTTCATGTCTACTCTCAATTTCGACAAGTACATTCACCAGCCGAATGGGATAAATTGCTCTTTTTCAAATCAGAAATAGATAAATTGAACATTATAAATATTATATAGATAAATTGTCACTAACCCAATTTTTATTAAATAAAACTTGAATAATATATTGTTCAACTCGACTAGTTGACACGACTATAAAACGTGAACCACTAATGTTTTATCAATTTATACCATGCTCATATTTTAACTTATATGTATCATGTTTATTGCAATTAATTTGCAGAACGAATGCGTGTACACCTTGTACGTTCAAACCGGATCATTCATCAAAGCCGGAACAGACTCCAATATCAGCATTGCACTCGGCAATGCCAATGGAAAATCAGTGTCAATCCCAAACCTAAAGGATTGGGGCCTAATGGGCCATAAACATGACTACTATGAAAGAGGCAATCTCGATATATTCACGGGCCGAGGCCCATGTATTACTACACCCATTTGCAGTCTCAATGTCACTTCTGATGGATCAGGGGCCCATCATGGATGGTTCTGTGAATACATTGAGGTGACCTCAACTGGGCCTCACAAGGGTTGTAGCCAGTCCATTTTTTACGTCGACCAGTGGCTGGCCACGGATGCTCCGCCTTACCAGTTGTCGGCGGTTCTCGATGGGTGTAAAACCCAAGCCCAACGGAAAGGTGGGCGTTATGTCGTTAGTAGGCCCGTCGGGTATGCTTAGTATGTAGTGTTCGCGTGTTCGTGTGAATGAGCTAATCTCTTGCTCCTTGTTTTCATCTCAAACATTGTAACTAAACGTTTTAATAATATATGTAGTGTTTTAAGTCTGTTTTAAATGATATCGTACTTTCGATTCAATTTTTCAATTTTTCAGAATGTGTTGCACTATTGGTCATATCACATTATACTATAAAAATATGCAAAACTGAGAATATATAGTTATATACTCTTTTTGTTCAACGAGTAAAATGTACATACGTTGTATGTGTTTAATTAATTTTATGAGTATTTTTTATAAATTAAAGTAAAATTAATTTTATTTTGTCATAAAATAGAGCAAATTAATTTGTTTTTATCTAATTAATTCATTTTCACTAGTTTAACATGTTTTAACCGATTTTATTCACTTTTACCAATTTAATTTTCATTAGTTATAACTTATTTTCAATGTTTTTACGATTTTGTCCTTTTATTTTTTTCCGTTTTAAATTATTTTTCTGCCGGTTTCACCTTATTTTCTCGGTTAAACTTTATTTTTTTATTTTACTGAATTCGCTCATTTTTAACATATTAACCTATTTTCACTTATGTCGAACATTTTTTTCGTTGATTTCACATGTTATTTTCACCAATTTCACCTGAATTTTCATTGACTTGACACGTTTTCAACGGTTTTATTTAATTTTTCTCTGATTTAACTTGTTTTTCACTGATGTTGTAATTTCATTAGTTTCATCCTATTTTCACGAATTTTTATTGATTTCACATGTATGTATCGATTCCTACAATTTTCGTTTTTTCATTGACACCAGTTTTTTTCCATCTTAGACTATAAGAATTATTTATATGGCACCTACAATCCATTTTTTCTCATGTCAAACTTTATAAAAATAATTAATTTGACACATATAATCATCAAATTTTGAAAATTCATGTATTAATTGTTCTCTCGAACTCAATTTCGTTGAATTAATCACCTGAATCAATATTCCAACCTAAAAATAAACTAGGCTAGTAAAGACTTTGGTTGCAAATGCTTGCTTGTTTTGCTTGATGCAAATATTGGAACAACTAATTATTGATTTTTTTTTATTTTTTTGTAAACCCAAACTGAATCCTAAGCATCGTTCGTTTCTTACAGGTACTTGTTCCTGTTCTTGAAATTTATGGCTTCTGTAATTCCATGGAGTTTGATCTGGGAAGTTCTTAGGGGTGACCCCGGTTCGGTCTGTTGACCCGGACCCATTGAATCAGTCCGGACCGACATTAAACCCGTTTTCCGGTTCAGTACTTGCTTTTTGTCAAAGAACCGAATCTTTGTAGGAATCGGTTTTCGGTAAATCAGATCGATTTTTCGAACCGAACCGACTGTATGATTAATTTTTTTTTTCTTTTGTCAAAAATAGGTTGAGAAAACAGCAGAAGTACACGCTTCTTACTCCCAAATTAAAATTCCCAATCCAATTTCTCCATCTCCGCCGCTCCATCTCTTTTCTCCGCTGGCATACGATTACCGAACCTAAAGTCCTAAATACTCTCCTCCACAACCACTAATTGAAGGCTAGAAATCTGTAAAAGTACTGTGAGTGTGTAGCTAAAGTGTGTATGGTGGATATAATTTGTTACCTCTGCAGAGAAGATAACTTAATTTCACCGGCGGTAGCTTTAAAATCACTCGTCTCTGTTTTGCTGACAACAGTTTAAGGACTTGTTAAGCACGTGGAGCCTTCTTCAAGGTATTACTTCTCTTTCTCTCTCTTACCTTTTTTTTTTTGTCAAAAAGGGTCGGAATCACTCCATATCCTCCAAAAGCAGCCGTCTGACTGAGTCAGGTGGCTCCTCCCAAACCTTCGAATGTTTTCCGACGTAATGGCCCAATCTCACTAGATCATCGGCCACAGAATTGGCAGATCTTCTCACATGCATGATTCTTGTTTTCGGTGTGACTATGACTCTTTTCTAATAATTTCTTCATTACTTGAAGCTTCATTGTTTTCTTCCCCTGTTTCTGTTTCTGCAATTTCCCTTGATAAAGTCATGTATTTCTCCTTCAAATTAGGGTAAATATATATATATATTTTCATCCATGATTTTTATTTTTTCGATTTCAAAGTGAAATGTAAATGTGGATCTAGTATACATACATATTCTGATTTTCTCTGTCCTTGCAAAAAGATTGACTTTTTCAAGAATGGGTAGGTAAAAAACCGGTTTAACATAACAATCGGTAAAAATAGGACTGAACCGGATCAATCGGTATTTGTACCGAACTGGACCGGATCTTTCGATCCGATAAAAGGTCCTCGATTTTTCAAGACCGAACCGGCCTAGAACCGAAATTCGGTTCGGTTCGGACCGAATGCTTAGCCCTAGTACTAGCTCTAGCTCATGATTTCGAGGTAAATTCCACTGACTCTTTTTCATGCATCCGTTTCTCTCTCGCAGTGCCGGCCCAACCCATAGGCAGCTCTGGTGCTTGCCTAGGGCTCCAAAATATTAGGGCCCCCAAATTCTTATACCCACTCTATGTTCTTGTCTTTATCAGGATAAATGAAAAGTTTTTTACCCCATTTATTCCAAAAACAACCAATACCATAAGAGAAAAAGGAAAAGTAAAACATATTTTTTTTTTGTCAAAGTAAAACATATTAATCCCACTCCAAGTTCCCAAGCCTCAACGTTAACTCCTCTCTCTTTCACACACATTTAATTCTTAATTTCACTTTAAATTAATCATTACTCTATTTTTAACATTTAATTGTTACTCCCTTATGACTTGCACCGTGTCTTCATTTTTTTTCTTCTGATTCATTTATTTTTAATTTACTGTAAAAATTATTCTTTCATTATCATTTCAGGGTCCACCATTTGGGTTTTTTTTTCCCCCGTATCTAGCTCTTTGTCATTTCTTTTGACTTTTTTTTTTAATTATAAATATAGTATATGGTATTAGTTTAGTAAATATTATGTGATATTTTCCTTTTATTTTGTTACTCGGTCATTTGAAAATGGGAATGTATGTTCTCCGTGCTATTTAAATGGATTTCTTGTTCGATAGTATTTATTTTATAAATTTTTCAAGTGTTCAGGTTCTATCATTTCTTTTTGATGTAATATGTTTTTATTTTAAAATTTATTGAAAATTTTTTGGAGTAATAATTATTTTATTATATTGTTCATTGAATATATTTGTAAAGCATTATGTTAAATAATAGAAAATACTTATTTGAATGTGAATAATGGATGAAGCAAAGAACAATACAATAAAATAACTGAATCTAAAAAAGGAGCTTTAAAAATTGATAAACATAGTTAAAGTTATAAAATACGAAGATTTAACTAATAATTTTGCATCTAAAAAATATGAAAAACAAATTTTACGTAAAATGTGAAAAAATTAGCACATAGGGGCCTCGACTTTTATTTTCGCCTAGGGCCCCCGAAACCCTAGGACCGGCACTGCTCTCTCGAATTAATCTATTTGTGTATGTTTTATATGCTTTGTGATTTGTACCTTGCTGTTTTTCTTGCAGCAGTTTGTTTAGCACATCAAAAGGTGTTAGTGTACCTTGCTCTTTGATTTGCTTACTGCTGCAATTGTATGAGTGTAATGAGAGAGTATAATGTTTTCCTTGTTTTATTTGCCTATTGAAGGGCATGCTTGCAGACACAAGGAGGACAAAAAATTTATCTTTTCCTATATTATATTAATTTGCCAATTGAAGGGCATGCCTATTGTTGTGGTAGGTTAGCTCAATTAATATAATCAATTCAACGAATCTCAAAGCCATTAAAAATGATATATAATAAACAATAATGGGGTGTCATTGGCCGTCCATATATCTGAAAAAAAAAATACACGATATTAATTTATGTTATGCGAAATCTGCACGAAATTATCCGATAAATATATATATTTTTTTTTGCATCAAAATCCGTTATACCTTCAAAAATTCTGCATAAAATATTCAATACCCATTGATTACGAACACCATTAATTTTTAATTAAATTACCTAAATTACCCCTGAATATATTAAAAGTAAAAGGAGATATTGTGCAAACATTCAAAATATTACTTATTCAATTTTCTTCTCTTCACATCTTATATAACAAAACGGTCACTTTGCCTTGATAAGTCTTACTATTATTTAATAGTAGTAGCTATTAAGTAACATCCGAGTAGTTCAGCTGTTAAGCATGTAGTTTGAATTGTATTGGTTAGATATTAAATACTTTTAAATCTGCATTAATCTATGCTAGTTATAATAAACTTTATTAACTGACACCGTCCTCACATGTATTATTTTACAGCCAGAGCAATATAATAGAGACTATAATATGCTTTTTATTCATTTGATAGAGGAATCAAAAAGCAACCAAAACAACACAAATCAAAATACCAGATCTGGAAAAATGGCTCACGAAGCTCTAGTTTCTCTAAATCTGATGATCGAGAGCTTTCTAAATATTCCAAAATACCGCTATATCTTTCTTCCCATCCAAGAAACACAATTAGTCCACCAAAAAGTATGGTCCTTAAAATCAATTTTGGAATTGGATCATTTCAAAGAGAGCGAAAAATTAAATGTTTTTAAAGAAGAGATCCTAGACTCAATACCTAAATTCAGAGACGTACTCAATAACCATATAAACAAATGTGAAATAAATTCAATTGAGAGTAGTGACGATGATGGGAGTAGCAACCAAGAGATCATCTACCATGATAGAGAGAAAGTCGGAGAAGAAATGATGAAGTTCTTGGAAGCGATGGAGAAAATCAAGGAGGAGTACTACAACGCAGAAGATATGGAAACAAGCAACATGTCACCACTTGCTGATTTTGGTGGAAACGACGATATGGTGCGAGTAAATGATGAAGACTTACAACAACTAATTAATCAACTTTGTAATACAACAGAATCTTCTAGTCTCGATATTATTCCAGTAGTGGGTATGGGTGGTATCGGTAAGACTGCTACTGTCAAAGCACTTTATAATAAGCCAGATATTTCAGCTTATTTTGACTTTCGTGCGTTTCTCAGGATAGGGCGTGATTATCATGTAAAAGATATCTTGCTAGATCTTCTGGTTTGCTTGTCCCCTAATTATAATAAAGTTTTAGGTAAAAAAAAGAGTGATGTGATATTGAAGTTGGACATAATCAGATTTGTGAAACATAGAAGGTATTTGATTGTGTTTGATGATGTATGGAATATTAACTTTTGGTATGATTTTGAGAGGTACCTTCCAGATAACAACAACGGAAGCAGAATAATCGTTACAACTAGACTTTCAGGTCTGGCTACTAATCTTGCCATATACTTTGGAATATTCCGTATTCACAAGATTCGCTTTCTGAATGAAGAAGAAAGTTGGAATCTTTTTTGCAGAAAGGTATTTGTCCCTCCTGGATTCGAGAAAGTTGGAAAGAAGATTGTCAAAAAATGTGAAGGACTTCCTCTTGGAATTATCTCGATAGCCAACATCCTATCCAAGGTCGAGAAGTTGCTTGATTACTGGGAAAAGGTGGCCAAGGATGAGAATTTGCTTGCCTTAGCTACAGAGGAAGGGTCAACCTTGTCAGAGTCACTATTTTTGAGTTACAAGCACTTGCCTCCGCAGTTAAAAGAGTGTTGTCTTTATTTTGGAGTTTTTCCTCTAAATCATGAGATATCTGTCTCCAAACTCGTCAAATTGTGGGTTGGTGAGGGGTTAGTTGAACCAAAGCCTTTCCAAACTTTTGAAGATACAGCACGGAATTATTTGAAGAATCTCATTTCCCATAATGTTGTTTTAGTCCGCCAAATGAGCTTCAATGGCAGAATTAAAACCTGCATAGTCAATTATTTCTTTTGGAATCTCTTGGTAAGAGAAGCTGCAAAAAAAAAGATTTTTCATCTCGTAAATAGTTATCCCAGTGCTTTTTCAGAAGGTATACATTGCCAGCGCAGGTTGTGCATCCACAGGAACGCTCTTCTTGGCTTCACACGTGTTTCTGAATCGATAGAATCAGTTTCAAATGTGCGTTCTTTTCTTTGTACTGGTCCAGAACATCAATATCCGGTGTCAATATGTTCAGGTTTGACGTCTATCAAAGTGCTAGATGCTCTTACAATCCGTTTATACAAGTTCCCAATTGGAATACAGGACCTAGTTGAGTTAAAGTACCTTGCCTTCACATATGATGGAAAGCTCCCTTCTTTCATATCTAGACTCAAAAACCTTGAATATTTGATTGTCCATCGATACCACCTGACAGTCATAAATTCCTCTCCATCTTATATGCCGATAGAGATATGGAATATGCAAGAATTGAGGCATCTTCAAGTCATGGGAAGCGACCTGCCACATCCTTTTGATGGTGCTCAGTTACCCAACCTCTTGACGCTGCTAGGTGTGAGCTATCGTAGTTGTACAAAGGAGGTTCTTCAAAGTACTCCAAATCTAGACAAATTAGGTGTTCGGATTGTTTTACCACAGGGTGTTTCTGAAACCTTGCATATCTTTGATCATCTTGCCCTACTTTCTAGACTCGAATCATTCAAATGCATCGTGTCAAATCCCAATCCTAGGTCTCAGCAGGTTCTTCTCTTGCCAAAGTCAGTTTTCCAATCTAGTCTTGCAAAGTTAACTTTGAGTGGTTGTGGATTTACATGGGAAGACATGCCAATGATTGGTCGTGCACTAACAAATCTTCGAGTCTTGAAATTGCGATGTTATGCCTTTCAAGGCCCGGAATGGGTTGTAGATGAAAAGGAGTTCCCAAAACTTGAGCATCTGCTACTTGAAGACACTGATTTGGTGCACTGGAGTGTTGGCTATGGTTGCTTCCCACGGCTTAACCTACTAACCATTAGCCACTGCTACAAGCTGGAAGAAACCCCTATAAGTTTGGAGAATCTAATGAAGAAGTGATTGATGATGATTACGAGCTTCGAATTCAGGTATACTTCATTAGATGATGAGAAGCGCTAGCCATCACTGACACCTTAGTTAAAAAGGTGGTAAATCAAACACAATTTAATTTGAGTATTACAATAACTTAATATATGCACGAAGTGTGTTTGTCTGCGTATACGTACATAGATGAATGAGATGCACAAGTATACTCCTTTGCCATCCTTTTATTAAAATAATGATGGGTCTAACTTAATTATGTCATTTGTCATTCTTCTGTGGCAAAACATTTCTTAAAAGAATAGGGATGTAAGTTTTTTCCGTCGGTAAATATGTCACTAATACGAGTTGTTTATTTTGGATCTATATATGTAGTGTTTTTTTTCTTTCTCTTGTGTTTTATATTTAGTAACTCATCATTTAAATCTTTTTTTCTTCAGATTAACCCGATGGATGAGAATGATGATTGAGATTGAAAAATAAAGATACAGTTACGAATAATGGATTTTGGTTATGTAGTATTGCTTCTTGTATTTTTTAGCTTAATTGATGAAACTGGTAGTGGTATGCAAGGAATTTTGAATATGTTTATATTTATATTTTGGGATTATTGTATTTTTCGTGTCAAACTATAGTTCAATAGCGTTTCTACCCCATAATTTTTTTGGCTGACATATTTGTCACCACAATTTCAACATAAGTGGCAATTTTGGTGCCAATTGAGACACAATTTTAAAATTGGCCTGAAATTTTCCCATATGCTGCCCATGTGACATGGAAAACGAGGATTTTGACCATTCAACGTAATTTTCATTAAAAAACTACCAAAATTTAAAATCCCAACTTTTCTTATAAAATTCACCAAATATTTACTTAATTAAATTGTTATCCGCCTTCTTTTTCTTCCTCAAATAAAAACACCCAATTAGCCTAGTTCTTGGTGGATGGAGGGGTTTTTTTCACTTTGCACCCCCGAAACATGGGAAATAGGCACTTTGCACCCCCGAAACTTAGATTTAGCTCTTTGCACCCTAGAAATATGAAAAATGCAGCACTTTGCACCCTCTTTAATTTTCAAGCAAAAACTCAAGGGCAAAATAGGTAATTCTATTGAAAATCTTTGACACTTTGCACCCCCAAAATAAAAAATAGCACTTAACACTCCCTAATTAAGAACAAATCAACAACTTGCACCCCTGAAACATAATAAATGAACACTTTGCACCCCAAAACACAAAATTAACACTCAACACCCTCAAAATTAGCCTAGTTCTTGGTGGATGGAAACAAAATTTGTTTGTTTAATGAAAAAGACGTTGAATATTCAAAATCCCTATTTTTCATGTCACATGGTCCGCACAAAGAGAAATTTCGGGTCAATTTTAAAATTAGACCTCAATTGGCACCAAAATTACAAGTAATGTTGAAGTTATGGCATCAAATATGTGTGCATATTCAATAAATCTAAAAGTTTAGTTCATTCTAAATTTGATATTTCTCATCAAATTAATTCAATTCTAACATTGGGTGATCACAGATATTGGAACAAATTTTTAGAGGACTAAAAATGAAATATTACCCTCAAATTTTGTATATAAAAAGATTGTACACTCTAGTTTATCAAGTGTCCATTTCTATCATTCATCATAAAAATAGTACTCCAGTTAATAAAGATGACGACTGGCCGCCACTTCTGTTCATTACTTTTGCTCGCTCTCATTGTCTCAGCTCTTTCCGCCGCCGCCGCCTCCTCTTCTGTAAGTTTTCTTAACTATGATGATTATTCTCAATTTCTTAGATCTACATTTATTATCAATATCTTATATATATCTTTTCTTGTATGATAAATGGCAGATACACTTCATATCAGATCTTTAATCACATTTAATCACATTCATCAATCAGTGTACTTATTGCTTGTGGATTAATTATTGAATAATAGTTTTTGCTCACATTGTTGGGTCAAATTTGGATCTCTAGATCCGCTTCATCTTAATTAACATGTGAAATCTTTTTTCTATTTTTTTTAAATATTAATCCTATATTATCTCTGTCCCTAATTTTTTTAGATGCCCCATAAAATTCTATTTATAAGTGATTTTTTTTTTAAATTATTTTCCCACATAAATTAATTATTACATCAACTTTTAACCACTACTTTTAAGGCGGAGTTATATTTACAAAAAAAATTGATATAGTGTGTGTGTGTGTGTGACTATGTATGAGTTTATGTAAGTCAGTGACTATTTAGTAAGTGTAGTTTAATAATTTTATGTTACTCAGCATCATAATTAGTAATCATGATGACATTTTTATGTTTGTATATAATAGTGTATACGTTTTTTGGTAGTCCTTGAAAATGAAATAATATTATTCAAAATTGTATATATAAATGCTCGTTTACATAATCCTTAATGAGTTAATAACAATTTGCCCTATGTGATATTGATAATGTTCAATTTATCTTTGTGTAATTTGGAAAAAAGCACTTACCCCATGTAGTTTTATAAAATTTTCACACCACCTTCCTAAAAAATCTTATGTGATACTTTATCCTTATGTGTTATGATAATGTGACAGTTTTTCCCATGTGTTATGATAAATGTTGCAATTTACCCCCTCCCCCCATGTTACAAAATAATTTTCATACCCACCCTCATTTTCGATAAGTAAATTACACTCTCCAGCTGAAAGCGGATAAGTTGCTTCTTTAAAATTTTCACTATGTGATAAATTGCTCTTTTTCGAATAAAAGGAAGATAAATTGAAATTATGAATATCACATGAAATAAATTGTCATTAACCCAATCCTTATTAAATGAAACTTGAATTATATATTGTTCAACTCAACTAGTTGACACACATACTAGCCAGTGTTTTGAAAATCGGACCAGACCGATCGGTTGATCCAGTTTAACCGTTAACTGGTCCTTAATCAGGTCCGGTTCACCCCTAAAAAGCAGTCTCCTAATTAACCAGTTCGAACTTGTAAAATCAGCTCCAAAACCGGTAAAATCAGTGAACTAGTGGTTCACTTAATTTCTTTTTAATTTAGAGATTTTTTATTATTGTTATTTATTTTTTATTATTGTTATTTATTTGAACTCTTGTTTAACATTTAATAGAATTACATTTATATACTTTAATTGGAATAACATTCATTATTTTGGTGTTTAAACAATCATTGAGGAACAATCAATGCAATAATACATTTTCTTTTACATAAAGAAGTACATAACCATTTTCTCATCATAGTGAATAATATTATTTTGTGTATGAAATTATGCAAATCAATTACCATATAAACATCAACTTACAACAATAGAACCCAAATGAACAAGCCAAAACTTTAAAAATGAGATGAACTTTTAATTTTGTTGTCTTGTTTTGAATGTATGTATCTTTGAGGGATACTTGAGATTTATATTTTTGACATTGATCTTAATTTTTAAGACATTTTTATTATTTGCATGAAACAATAAAAATATATATTTACAAAGAAAGATAATTTCTTGAATTATAATTGTATTTTAGATAATCTAAAAATATATATATAAAATATAAATATTACATAATAATAAAGTCACACCGGTTACACCGATCGAATCAGTGGTTAACCCGATCTAACCGATCGAACCAATAAATAGTAGGACTTTCGATTCAATGACTGGTCCGGTTTTAAAAACACTGATACTAGCTACTTGACACGACTATAAAACGTGAACCACTCATGTTTTGTTTCATCTATTTATATTTTATACCATGCTCATATTTTTACTTATATGTATCATTTTTATTGCAATTAATTTGCAGAATGAATGCGTGTACACTTTGTACGTTCAAACCGGATCATTCATCAAAGCCGGAACAGACTCCAATATCAGCATTTCACTCGGCAATGCCAATGGAAAATCAGTTTCAATCCCAATCCTAAAGGATTGGGGCCTAATGGGCCATAAACATGACTACTACGAAAGAGGCAATCTGGATATCTTCACGGGCCGAGGCCCATGTATTACAACACCCATTTGCAGTCTCAATGTCACTTCTGATGGGTCAGGGGCCCATCATGGATGGTTCTGTGAATACATTGAGGTGACCTCAACTGGGCCTCACAAGGGTTGTAGCCAGTCCATTTTTTACGTCGACCAGTGGCTGGCCACGGATGCTCCGCCTTACCAGTTGTCGGCGGTTCTCGATGGGTGTAAAACCCAAGGCCAACGGAAAGGTGGGCGTTATGTCGTTAGTAGGCCCGTCGGGTATGCTTAGTATGTAGTGTTCGCGTGTTCGTGTGAGAGAGCTAATCTTTTACTTCTTGTTTTCATCTCAAACATTTTAATAATATATGAAGTGTTTTAAGTCAATTTTCAATGATATCATGCTTTCGATTCAAATTTTCGGAATGTGTTGCACTATTGATCTTATCGCATTCTATCATAAAAAAATTGCAAAAATGAGAAAAGATACTCTTTTTGTTCTATTAGATCCAGTACAAAGTACAAAGTCAAAGTTTTTTAATCTTGTCAAATTAATTTTTTTACATCCATGGCGTTTTTTCTGCCAATGACAACATAATGTATCAATTTAATTATGTAAATATCTATCAATAAAACTCAAAACTCAAAAATATGGCATCCTAATAGGGCCAAGGCCCTAATTTTATTTTATTTTATTTTATTTTTTTTTTTGTGAAACGCAAGGCCCTAATATGAATATTGATAAGCTGTATTATAAAGTTAAGTGTGATTCACTACAGGTGGATATACACGTTGTTTGATTTTGGTTTTATTTTAAAAAGTGATTTGAAAGTTTTAGGCGAAATATCTGAAACTTAATTTAAATAATAGTTCTAATGGTACATTAAAATAGTAAAATATTATTTGAGTTTTGAAAATTTAAGATATGATTTGAATTGATGTTTGATTGTGTCTAGGGCAGAAAAATAGGTGATAAAGATCAAATCAATAAATTTATATGTGTGAAAAGATATGTACATGTCAAATTTATAATTTTATAAGTCTCTAGTAAAATTGTGTAGGCTTGAGTTTGAGTTGAAACTTGGGGTTTGGACGGAACATGTTCAAATTATTTACCTAATGACGTTTGACCAAATTTAGGTGAGGTCAAACCCAACCAAATTAGTTTCGTACAGAGCATGGTCTCTTTAGGCCTAATTTAGCTAAAATGTGAAGCTAGATTGGAACCCATTTAACTCATGTTTGAATGTGGCTTAAAATTCAACCCAAGATCAAATAAAATATAATGTGGTTTTTATCCAAACTCAACTACGTCATCAATTACAATACAAGTGTATTTAGCCACACCCACCAATCACAAGACATATATAGTATATTTGTTTTGTAATTGATTGAGTGCGGTAAGTCAAGATTGGGTAAGAAACCATCAACAACTTATTTTTTTTCCATTTTAGACTTTGTAAGAATCATTTATATAACACCTAGAAACTATTTTTTCTCATGTCAAACTTTATAAAAGTCATTGATTTGACACATATAATCATCAAAATTTGAAAAGTCATGGACCTAACACTTACCATCTAATTTTTTTCTTGAAAGCAGATATCCAAACTCAATACAAATCATATCTCGAATTTCAAAATCTTAAAAATCCAACATTTAAATTCAATTCAAATCGCTAAACAAATCTAACTTCAAAAAGAATTGTTTATATTTTGAGGGTGAAAATTGTTAAATCGATGTTTAAAGGGCCTATTTTCTATATTTCGAGGGTATAAATTGCAAAAACCCCTTGAACATTGGACCGCCCTGTTCGGACCTCTTACAAAATTCTCAATTTAACCCTAATTTCACTTTACATTACTGATTACACCTTCACTTTTCTTCACCTCTCGAAACTCCCCATCATTATATACATTTTTTCCCCTCAAAATTTACCAACAACTTTTTCCACTCTCCCTCTCAACTATGGATACTATCCAATCCGAATCTCATTCATATCCCCAAACCCTTGATAAAACCCTAGATTCCTCCAATCACCAAAACGGCGGCGAATTTGCGGTCGTCGCGAAACCTTTGATGTCAGGAAATGGTTTAACCAACACGAACAGCCTCACCGAGAAGGATTTATCTGGCGGCGAGGAGGAAACCAGCAGCCGAAGACGTCGCCGTTCCAGGTGGGACCCGCCACCGACGGATGGATCTGCAGCCTCGACCGTTGGAGCTGGCGATGACAATTCCGGGACTGGAGGAAGGAAGCGGAAGTCGAGGTGGGCGGATGATGAGCCCAAGCCCGTGATTCAGTTGCCTGATTTCATGAAGGATTTCGCTGGAGGTATTGAATTTGATCCCGAAATCCAAGCTTTGAATAGTAGGTTACTTGAGATTAGTCGTAAATTGCAATCCGGTATGCTTTTGGATGACCGTCCCGAGGGGGCTAGGTCGCCTTCACCCGAGCCTTTATACGATAACATGGGAGTTAGGATTAATACAAGGGAGTATCGTGCTCGAGAGAAATTGAATCGTGAGAGGCAAGAGATTATATCCCAGATTATTAAGAAAAATCCGGCATTCAAACCACCTGCAGATTATAGGCCACCAAAGCTTTATAAGAAGCTACACATTCCTATGAAAGAGTACCCTGGGTATAATTTTATTGGGCTGATTATTGGTCCGAGAGGTAACACTCAGAAGAGGATGGAAAGAGAGACTGGAGCTAAGATTGTTATCCGGGGTAAAGGGTCGATTAAGGAGGGTAGGCTGCAACAGAAGAGGGACTTGAAGCCTGATCCTTCGGAGAATGAGGATTTACACGTGTTGGTAGAAGCAGACACTCAGGAGGCACTTGACGCTGCTGCTGGTATGGTTGAGAAGCTCTTGCAGCCTGTAGATGAGGTTCTCAATGAGCACAAGAGGCAACAGCTTAGGGAGCTTGCTTCCTTGAATGGTACTATTAGGGATGAAGAGTTTTGTAGATTGTGTGGGGAGCCTGGGCATCGGCAATATGCATGTCCTTCCCGCTTATCAACGTTTAAGAGTGAGGTTTTGTGTAAGATATGTGGTGATGGTGGGCATCCTACTATCGATTGTCCTGTGAAGAATACTACTGGGAAGAAAATGGATGATGAGTATCAGAACTTTTTGGCAGAACTTGGAGGGACAATGCCAGAGTCTTCAACCAAGTCGAGCTCTGCAACACTTGCTCTTCCTGGCAGTTCAGGGGCCAATCCTCCCTGGTTAGGTGGTATCAACATTTCTAGCAACACCACACAAGCTGGTTTAGGGGCTGGTCTAATCAAGCCAAAAGAATACGACGAGACAAATTTGTATATTGGTTATTTGCCGCCCACGTTGGAGGACGATGGTTTGATCAGTTTATTCTCCACTTTCGGTGAAATTGTGATGGCCAAGGTTGTCAAGGACCGTGTGTCTGGCCTGAGTAAAGGTTATGGATTTGTGAAGTACGCTGATGTCCAGCAGGCTAATAAAGCCATTGCTAGCATGAATGGTCATAGACTAGATGGGAGAACTATTGCTGTTAGAGTTGCTGGTAAACCTCCGCAGCCTACAATACCTCCAGGCCCTCCAGCTCAAGCGTTGCCACCATATCCACCTCCAAATCAGCCTATTGGAGCCTACCCTTACCAGCAGTATAATAATGGTGATCCCATCAGAAGTTTGTCACCTGGGAGCTATACCGGGGCTCCAGTTCCATGGGGACCACCACCACCTCCTTCCTATGCTCCTTACCCCCCACCCCCTCCAGGAGCTGTGTATCCTCCAGGTCAACAATTTCCCCGGTATGGAGCTCAATATCCTCCACCCCCTTCTTCTGGCGCCACAACACAGGCCGTTTCTTCTGCTGATAGCCAACAAACTTATGCATCTTCTGGTGAGATGCAGCATTACCCACCTGGAGTGCAATCACAAAGTAGTGCACCTGTCCATAGCTATACCTATGGAAGTTCTGTCAATTCCATGCTGCCGCCAAATGCCCAAGCTCCATATTCCACACCTTCATATAGCTATCCTACCTACTATAGTGCTGTTCCTCCACCACCTCCTCCTGTGCTTCAGTCAAATGTGGACTCTTCCCAAAGTCTGAGTAATCTTCCTTGGGCCTCAAATCCGCCAGTGCCTCCACCTCCATCATCTGCTGATAAAATTAACCACAGTTCCGATGCTGAATATGAGAAGTTCATGGCAGATATGAAATGATGATGTGATTTTGGGGGGCTTTTTGAATGAGAGGTAAGCACTGTCCTCCTTTCTCATTTCTCTAAATTATAGAATATGTTGTGCTCTTCGATATTAGCCAGCATATATAATTTATTTTGGTGTTTTTACACGTGAATATCTTCTGATTATTAATTTCATGTGGGAATGTTATCAGTCTTTCGATTGAGATGCAAGCTCTGCCATATAAAGCTATAAAAGATATAATGAAATTTAATTGTCATTTATTTACCTCTACTATTATTTAGGATTCAAACATTTATGGGGATGCACTTAGTCACTATGGTATAATAAAACTAGGATAATGTATACTTGATAAAAAATAAGTTGACAACAATAGATCATATCATGAATTTTTGAGTTATAAAACCATTATAGTAGTTGAAGAAAGTTGATGTAGAATAGACAAATAAATCATAGAATCGCTTATGTTTGTGATGTACCATATGAACAGGATTCTCAATGCTTAAATGAAGGCTATAGAGACAGTGGTTTAATTGTGTTCAGTAAAAATAAAGTAGGATGAGAGTAATATTTGTTTTTTAATAAGCTTTTATCAATCTATTTCATGTGTCTTTCGTGGTAACTCTTTTGCCACCTGTTGTCACATCAGACGAGCTGATTGTCATGGAAATTCTGTTCATGAGTAGTATTTTTTCTGCAAAAGTTTCGTCCCAAGAATTGAAAGCACGAAGTATACATACTCTTAGTTTTGTTTGGTGGGTTTTCGGTGTTCTCCTAATGAAATTTCTTGAGACTGCAGATAGCTGAATTCTGATATAGGCCCTTTCAATCATTTATCGGGGTCTCAACCTTCCTTGAGCTCGTATTTGTATTTGATTCAATTTTGTCATGCATGCTGTAACACTTAAGTAGCTTTGTATTGATTATAAATAAATCATAACACTTGTTTCTTTGGCATTATCTAATATCTTACAGGCTGTTTGTTGGAGCTCTAGTCATCCAAATTTCTTATCTCTAGCCCATGATTTAGTTGTTGGAAGTTTGGTACTCACATAACCTTGCTGTACTGTTAACATTTGCAGAGAGGGGGATAAAGCTCAGCTCATTCAGCCATGTTGCCTTTTTGTAGGACAATTTCATCTTTTTGACGATTATATCTGCTTTGAAGTGTCTGTTTTTCTTGGATTTATATTTATATTTTATTATCGAACTGCACAATTTCTGTTTTGCTGACATTATATTGGTGTCTCACAATTACTGGTGGAATTCCCTGGTTCCACTGTAAGGAGGGAAGGTTTGCTTTGGTTTCTCCTAACATACTCTTGTTTTAGTTATTGCCATATTTGTTCCTTGTGACAATGACTATGACTATTCCTAGTGGTTGTAGCTCCCAACTTTGAAAGTGGATTAATGCTTGCCTCCACAAAATTACCGAAGGGGTAAGCATATCGTGGTTAGTAAGATCACAGGTGGTATGTTTCATCTTATTCAACAGGTCTTCTGGTTTACTTTCTTTTTTCTTTTTAATTTGGTGTAATTGTCTCTGATGCCTTCTCCTAGTTCATGTATGGCAGGTGATATCAATCGTGTGCTGAAATGTTTTTTTTTTTAACTGGTACTAACATAGGTTTTTTCACTTGTTGATGGAGGTTGTGTTGACATATATTAGTTGATTTATGGTTCTAATTGCAGGAGGAAGATAATACTGTACTAAATGGAAGTGATTACAAGGATTTGGTCTAAGTGTGGGTAGTTTTAGATGAATTTTAGGTCTAGGTTTTGCAAATTTCTTGAATTGGTGTCATAAAAGCTGAGTTTTTATAGCATCTTATTGGCTTCTTTTATGTTATTTTTTGAGTGGGGGATAATTAATAACAAGATCTTATCTTGAGGGGAGTTGTGTATTTTTTTTAACATTTTGATAATAAATATAATTTTTATCTATCAAGAGTTCAGATAAAATAGTTTTTTTTCTCTACCCCTTTTTGACAAATTACATCTCACGTGAGGTTAGCTAATGCCTAAAGTCATATTCTCCGAACATTTGCCCTGTTGAAAGATCTGTGTCAAGATTAAGTTGTGTGTTAGAATCAAACCTAGTAAATGGGAAATTGGGGATAAGAGATTTTATCTGCTCGTCATATCATAATTGTTCGAATTAACTGTACTGTTGATGTTGCATAATTTTTATTTTTATTTGTTGGCGACATGGATCTATATTGGAATCAGGGTCGGCCGGATATATTGGACGAAATTTTAAGTCGGGGCCTATTCTAAAAAATAATTATACTCCAATATTAAAATGTGTTTTCTTATTATAAATGTGAAAGTATTTTTCACTAACATATTTGTTATAGATAAAATGATAGGTCAAGTTAAACTTTTTTCTTTTCTAAATTCAACGGTAATATGATTTTTAAATATAAAATTTAATTTTAAGAAACCCTTCTTTCATAATAAGCAAATAATTAATTATTGTGGATATAATTATATAACTAATGTATGTGAATAGAGATTTTGCTATCCAGATTGATTAGGTAATTCAAGTACCGTATGTCAAATCCAACAAGCTTTGACAAAAAAAACAATTGAAAACATGTAATTTTGTAACTTTTTATAAATTTTTAATAAATTGGTTTTTAAGAATTTATAATGTGACTCAAACTCATTGAATCAAATTACATATTAACTTAGATTTTTGAAGTAATTCTAAATACTGGCTTTTCTATGTCCAGTTAATTCTTCGTATATGTCTTCAAATCCTAAAATTTAATGTAATGTTGTTGTAAAATTATCGTATCGTGAAAGTTTTACCAAAATACTAAGATAGAATAACATTGAAGCATGTATTCTATCAATTAGTATAATTTTTTTATAATTGGACACCAATAATATAAAATTATATTAAAAACATTCATTACCAAAACGAAGCTTACAATACAGAGACAAAGAATTTCAAGTATTGTTATTCGAAACAAACAAGCCAGAAAGGAAAAAGAAAGAAAATAAGAAAGAGATGAGGGAATCCTGTCAAGAGATGAACAATCGACGGAAGTGTAGACGGATCTAGGATCGGAGAGTCATGAGGATGGAGAGAGGTGGCGAGTTTACATACCCATAGCAAAAATTAGTTGCCTGAGATATTCAATATATTTTTTTTGCATGCATAAGAATATATTATCAACGAGAACTCTATTGAATGCAAAATGCTAAACTAGTTTAATGAAAACATTACCGAAGTTCTATACGACCCTCTTCATATCATAAAGATTCTGGACATTTTTACTTTAAATGTAAATAATCAAACAATTCACAAGGTATTGCTCTCATATCTTATTTCTAAGCTTATTTCACCAACTTCATTGTGGTGGTAACATGAAAAGCGAAAAAAATGATCTAACAAAAAATACACCATAGCCTTCTTTGTATTCTTCAATTGTATACATAACTCATACATTATGGATAATCCTATCTTCTAAATTAAGTTTAATGACTAAATTAGATTCTTGACATAACAATCTCATAAAAGGCGAGTAAAAAAATATAATATATGTATTAGGCTATTCTAGTTTATCTTTGAGTTTGAACACAAAAGTCCTTTTAATTCGATTTTTAATATATTTAATTAAATTTGAGTAATTATCTTTTGATAGCTTTTGAAGTTCAACTTTAAGTCGATTGGGAAGCTAACTGGGGTAAAAAGAAGAGTAGATCTACATGATCTCGCTTCGTGATTCCCACGACGCCATTAAAATTCATTTGTGCTAGGTTAATTAAAGATTATGATGATCTTTAATAACCCATTAATGTCATTTTAGCCTCTTGAAATACATAGAATAAGGCACTTCTGAAAACTCTTATTCAAAACACATGCAAATATTTGCCAAAGGATGACAAAAATAATCAAAGTTAAGATTTAGAGAAGGAAGGTGAAGAAGACATTTAACTTCCAGTTGAATATCTGAACATTGTGTACTCAGTATGAAAACATGATTATTTTTTTACAAAACACAAACTATGTCCTCAACAAGATAAGACTTCTCTAGAAAAGTTTGAGAGAAACAACCATCCATCAAGTCGACGAATTATCCTTCAAGCTATCTGAGCTCGAGTCACAACCACGATTAAGAGAACGACTATAGAAAGAAACAAAGAAGTTTTAAGGTTCTCCTCCAAAGGGTCTTTACTCCCTCCGTTCTTCTCCTCATTTAAAGGCTGAAATGACTCGTTCACGATCTTAGCGATTTTGTCGATCATTTGAATTATTATTGCCTTAGAATTCACAAAAACCCAACTCATGATATCCTTTAGTGGATTGGATCCGTCATCAGAGCCCTCGTCTGTCTTTTCTCCTATCCCGTTAATGTCGGCTAATTAAGCAGAAAATGCAAAGTTAGATGACGAATGAAAACAAACCTTGAGAATATGTACTTGAAATAAACCTTGATATATACAAACCTCTGAGCTCCTTAACAGCTTCATTGTTCAAGACAGCATCCCAAATTGCTCTATCAGATGATAAAGAAATGACCATTTTCTACACACAATTAGAAACAAAACCAACAGTTTAGTAACAATTCCAAGAAATTAAGAATTTTTTAAAAAAAAAAAAGAAAAAAAAAGAGGATACTTATGTTGGTAGGTATAATTGTAGGATACTTTTGCTCATGAAAACTCACACAAGACTATTTCTTTGTATTTGAAGCCAAGAAAACAAGAATTGTACGTAACATTTAATTTGCGATAATCTAGAAAATAGAAACTTGTAATTAGTTATATAGATCATAGAGGACCTGCACGGAAGGTTCAGTTTGCAATAAACGGAAGGCATCATAAACTCTATCCGATCCACGAGGCTGCAAAATTCTCGAATTGCAGAGATGCATTGAGGGTTCAATCCAGTCCATCTCAGAAGAAATTTTCTTTCCAAAAGCCATTGGACTGTTAACTTCATCTACAACATCCTTGACTGTATCCTCCTCGAGTTCTTCCTTTGGCACACGTTTGTAGAAAGATGGCTCAAGGACCCTAGTAAGAAAGCCATTCGAATCAGAAAGAGGTAATAAGCATTACTTTTAAAAGCATAGGAGGGTTAAAAGCCGATGTATTATTCACATGGATTGAAAAGCCACAAACATATTTCAGGGGTGAAGTTCATTTGCCAACTTCACTTAGATATATAAAATTTGCTCATATTTTCCATTAGTATATATGTATATAACTGGTGATTCTCACTTTTAACTCTTCACTCTTACGACCTTGAAATAACCTTACCTCAAAAGTTAGTTATTGAATTGGGAGAGTCCGCTTCCATATAAGAGAAGTCTAATCTATTAAAAGAGATGCGGGCTCCATTTGTATAATATTCTTCACCTATATAACAAAGTCACATACTCGCGTGGTCGGACGAATTAAGTTACCTAGACCGCTACACCCCTTGCAAGTATTCACCCTTGTCTACCATGCATCACACCTCCAATTCCGCTTTGTTTTCTTACAAATATTGTCAATCAACAAAAATGCTCAAGAATTAATCTTTCTCATTTTGAATTAATTGGAACAAGTTTATAGAGTAGTTCTACATCAATATGTTACTTTGATAAACTTTTTCAAATATTTCAAGATGATTTTCCTAGAGTTAATGAAAAAGTTTCTATTTTTTAATTTTCTGAAATTCTAATCCATGATTCTTCTTACAATTTAAACTCAAATAATAATATTCTTGAGCTTCTAATTGAGGAAAACAATTACATACACCAAAAGAAAAAGGGAAAATAATAAAAGAACTCACTGTTGAAGAGCAGAAACAGCATGGTTCACTTCATCACTAGAAGGAACATTCCCAAAGACAAAATCTTCATAAAAAAGACGAGCCCTTTCATCTTCATCTTCAATCCCATCCACACACTCCCACCCCATAATCTCATCACTACAATTGGGTCCACCTGCACCGAAACCAGCAGATACTGGGAAATTTATCTGTGAAGAAAAAGACGACGACGACGACCCATTACTACTATTCTCATTAGAGGAGGAAGAAGAAAGGGTTAAGGCAGTGTTTGGATGGTTTGAAATCTTATTATTAAAGTTTGTTTTTTTTCTCGAATTAGCGCCGCCGCCAATAGTGGTGGAATTGGCTGAAGCTGACGAAAAGGGTTCCGACGGTGCGCCGCCTACACCAGCCCTGACTGCCCTGTGAACGGTTCTGAGCAAGCCGCCGCCGCCGTTGCCTCCACCCATGCCGCTACCGCCGCCCCCAAATGACCTCCGCATGTTATTTCTAATCTATTAATACAGGGTTGTTCTATTTTATGTTGTGTGGATTGGAATTGGATAAGATTATGGATTTGTGTTCGGAATGGCTGTAAATAAAAAGTGTGACCTCTGTTTCTGCCCTGTCTGTTTAGATTTTTAAGGCAGACTTGGATTGGTATGAATTCGAGGTGGTGAAATTTTATGGATGTGCAGAAGTTGGAATGTAGTGCAAAGAGATTACAATTAAAGGTGCCAAATGAATAGTTCTTCCAATTAGAGAAATTAATTTGCAGAATTTTCAATTTACCTAATTAGGCTTAATTTTAATTTGTCTCTTCAATTTTTTGTTTTTTAAATAATTTGGCTTTTTTCAGTTATGAATTGCATCATTTTGTCATTTACTACTATTCACTCTGATTCAGATCGAGTTTGGCATAGCGATTGAAAAAAAAAATTCAAAAATAAATTGATTTTACCACAAGTATTTATGAAAATAATTGATTGTAGTAATATTTAATTGTGGAAATGATACTTTTTTATGATTACTTGTTAGTGACATTTCTGTTACTTTTGAAATAAGTTGAGGTTTTCAAGTGATTGTGAGATTAGGGGTTAACGCAACAAAAATTATAATTGACAGGTAAACATCTTCAGAATCATGATAGGGATCCATAAACGCCGCTATGCCAAATTAACATATCAAACACTAGTTTCGACATATATTCATTCAAAGTTTGTCTTGGAAAAGCTTCAAATTTCCTTTTAAACCGAGCAAAGTGTATTAAATAATTATAAAGGTGGATAAATTTGAGGCATTCTTCAATAACCTTTTGATGCCGATGAGGTTTTAGCCAAGTGGTTAAGGATGAGGCTTCATGACCAGAAGGTCATGAGTTAAACTCCCATAAATGTGGGTATTTTCTCTAGTTTTATACTAGTCTTTCTCTAGTTTAATACTAGTAATTAGTTCACTTTATTATCATTGGAATAGTTTTAATTCGATATAGTGTTTGATGTAACGATGTATTCACCCTCTAAAAAAAAAAAAAACCATTTGACGAAAATATGTTGGAATTAAAGCATGAAACGAAGTTGAAAGGAAACAAAATGATGCAAAGTAAACACCGAATATAATTAAAGGGAGCAAAATGAATTTCAATTAATTGACATGAGGATATAATATTGTATTCCACTAGTGGTATTGATTCAAGAAAATATTACTAACGCAAACTTAAACTAAAATTTGCAATATATAACTTAATATTAAATTCAAATTCGACATTTGGATTTGTTTCATTCATAATTAAATATAAACAAATCGACACAAGTTAAAAATGAAAAATAAAAGAAAATTTTGGAACTCCAATTAATTAAGTCATATCATACGTCATCAATTTTTTATTCAGGAATACATTCTAAAATTAGAAAAATATGAAGATAAATACTAGAAGAGAATTTGATTAAAATATACTATCGCTACTATTACAGCTCACGGATAACTAACAAGGGGCTCAAATTTTGTAAAATTCAAGGAAGTAGGCTTCCAGCCCATTTAATAAGGGCCCCTCGAGTCGCGTCCAGCCCATTAAATTCCGAACCAGCCCATTCAAAAAACAAAGTGTTTACGCAAAACCCTAATTTGTGTATCCCTTCAAACATATATTAAGCACACACAAAGCCAACTCTCTCTCTCCATTTGAAGAAGAAGCCACCATGGGTAATACTCATCTCTGATTCTATCTCCAAAGTCCAAATCACCATTCTGTATTGATTAATTGTTCAATGGCGAAGGTTTGGTTATTTGATTTGATTTGATTTGTGCGTGTAGGTGCGTACACGTACGTGTCGGAGCTATGGAAGAAGAAGCAATCTGATGTGATGCGGTTTTTGCTTAGGGTTCGATGCTGGGAGTACCGTCAGCTTCCCGCTGTTGTACGTGTTACTCATCCCACCCGGCCCGACAAGGCCCGCCGTCTTGGTTATAAGGCCAAGCAGGTAAAAAAATTCAATATATTAATTCCTCATTTTGTTCTCAATTAATTCTATATTTTTGGTTCATTTCTCAATTAACTCTATTTAAAATGTAGTGGTGTTTAATGAATGTAATTTGTGCTGTTTGATTGTTCATTAAATCATTAGTTAGAGAATATTAGTGGAGAAAGGTGTTCAGTTTGATATTAGATTAACTTCAAGCATAAATTGTCCTTAACTAGTGCTGGTAGCTGAATTTGTTTGAATATACTGTTGTGATTTCTTAATGTATATATTGAATTTCTGTTTTGATCAATGTTTATACTTCCTGCACTATATGTGAGTCTCTTACAGTTGTCTGTGCTGCTTGGTGTTTCAATTAATCACTTCCGCATAATCAACTTCATGTTTCAATTACTTGAAGAAGAAGAAGTTTGCATTAGTGTGACATAGGAGTAGAAATTGCAGGATAATCTTTTCGCTATAATAAATTTATATAGTCATAGTTATTGCCAGTAATACTATAATTGATCGTTTATTTTTTTCCATTATTTATGAATGTCTTATAATCTTGTAGGGGTATGTTATCTACCGTGTTCGTGTCAGGCGTGGTGGAAGGAAGAGGCCAGTTCCCAAGGGTATTGTGTATGGTAAGCCCACCAACCAGGGAGTTACTCAACTCAAATTCCAACGCAGCAAGCGGTCAGTCGCAGAGGAGCGTGCTGGTAGGAAATTGGGAGGTCTCAAAGTTTTGAACTCCTACTGGATCAATGAGGTTTGCAACTATAATCTTATGAAGACTTTTAATTTACACGTCTCTTGTAATTTTAGTAGTGCTTTTATCTTAATGTATTAATTTAGGTTATCTATTCTGTAATATTGTTTAGTACTCTTTGTTGACATGCATTAGTCATATTATTAGATGGCGTGAATGGTTAATGCCGTAAAATATCCCTCTAAGCCCATCTGAAGAACGACACTGGTAGCTTAAAATGTAACAAATTTAGGCAGGTTTTGTGCATCTGTTATTTCATAGTCTTAGCCAATTTCAAGGAGGTTATGATCGTATCTGATCAATTTAAGCAAAGTAGCTAGTTTTCGATAAATTCTTGTTTTAGTAATCTGCAATTGTGAAATTCGTAAGTTTGTACTCTACTAGATTCATGTCGCCTTTTATACCCTTTGAAAGCATTGATCATAACTATTCTGTATAATGCAGGATTCAACCTACAAGTATTTTGAAGTCATATTGGTAGATGCGGCCCATGCTACAATCCGTAATGACCCAAGAATTAACTGGATCTGCAACCCAGTCCACAAACATAGGGAGCTTCGTGGACTTACCTCCGCTGGAAAGAAATACAGGGGTCTCAGAGGAAAGGGTCACTTGCACCACAAAGCTCGTCCTTCCAGAAGGGCTACATGGAAGAGGAACCAGACCTTGTCCCTTCGCCGTTACCGTTAATTCTCCTCAAGCTTTTCAGTTTTACGGTTACGGAATTAAATCTTGTTTGTGTGTTCTAGGAATTTTTGTCCGAGTAAGAAGAAGACTGATGTTTTATTTGTTGGGTATGGTACATTTTCTGAGTTATGGATATTATTTTGTTATGCACTTGCGACTGCCTTTATACCATGAAATTTTTATTTTAACATGTTTTTCAATAATTCGTGTTTGATTTGCACACAAAGTATAATCCTGACGTAAATTATTAGAAGGTTATCAGTTAACTTAGGAGTTGGGATGAATATACTAATATCTTATGCTCTCACTTGAATTTTACGGAATTTATTATTTCTAAAATATCTTAAAATTCTTTACATATTTTATTTGGTCGGTCATTTATTTGTTATCATGCTTCTTTGTTGCCATTCATTAATTTAAATCTAGTCCTTGCTATTTTCTCAAATTCTTGGCGAGCAAAATTTAATTTGGTTGAACTTTTCTTTTTAACGCAATTAACATTTCTCGTTGGTAGGACTCTCAATTGATTCGGGCCTACCTGATGTCTCAACCCGATTAGTTTTGATCTCCGAATAATTGTGAGTTGAGTTGAGTTTGAAATTTTATTTTAAACTCAATTAATTTAGGCTTGATCCCACTTTACACCCTACAAATAGGAGCATTTTCTACTTTGAACCCTACAAAATTTTTTATCACAATTTGCACCCTACAAATCACTATTTCATTTCAATCTTAATTTTCTCAATCTATACCCAAACTCAATCTTAATTTGCCGGGTTTTTTTTCACGAAGTCCAAGACCAACCCATTCATTGTTCAACCCACGAATTACGATCGGTTTGGGTTGGGGCAATCGGTTGGGGCGGTTTGACAATTTTATTGAACACCCCTAATCGATGGAGAAAACAAATCATGGGCTGTTTAATTGGCAAAATTGCAGAAAATGTCCCAAACTAATTGGCAATTTTGGGTTTTCGTCCCACACTTTATCACCTCACCGAATTTCGTCTTGGAATTTCGTCCCGCCATTAAGTATTAGACGGAAATTGCACACATGGCCGTTAAATTGCCACGTGGGTGCTTACGTGTCATGATGACGTGGCAATTAGCATGACCAATTATACAAGATTGCAGAATTAGTCCCAAACTATTTACAAATTTTGGTTTTTCGTCCCAAACTAATTACAACGTTTGATTTGTCGTCCCAAACTATATCAATTAGCCAAATTTCATCCCGTGATTTACCATTTTGCATGAATTTAGTCCCACTATAAATTTCTAATTTAATAAAAATGACGATTCAATCTTTTACATTTTCTTTTTCAAGAAAAATAATATGAATTTTCGAAACTCATATGCTCTTTTGAGAAATAAAATTCTCATGTCATTTCATTAGAAAAATATTTTAAACTATTTCATTATAATATTTTAAACTATTCCCAAAATTGCCAATTAGTTTGGGACCTTTTAAACTATTTCATTATAATATTTTAAACTATTCCCAAAATTGCCAATTAGTTTGGGACCTTTTCTGCAATTTTGCCATATTTTTCTAATGAAATGACATGAGAATTTTATTTCTCAAAAGAGCATATGAGTTTCGAAAATTCATATTATTTTTCTTGAAAAAGAAAATGTAAAAGATTGAATTGTCATTTTTATTAAATTAGAAATTTATAGTGGGACTAAATTAATGCAAAATGGTAAATCACGGGATGAAATTTGGCTAATTGATATAGTTTGGGACGAAAAACCAAAATTTGTAATTAGTTTGGGACTAATTCTGCAATCTTGTATAATTGATCATGCTAATTGCCACGTCATCATGACACGTAAGCACCCACGTGGCAATTTCCGTCTAATACTTAACGGCGGGACGAAATTCCAAAAAAAAAAAAAATTACGGGACGAAATTCGGTGAGGTGATAAAGTGTGGGACGAAAACCCAAAATTGCCAATTAGTTTGGGACCTTTTCTGCAATTTTGCCCTGTTTAATTTTCTCAAACACTATCTAAATGCAAACACAAATTACTACTGAAAGTCAAGAAACTATTTATGGCTTCCAAAGCAGTTGCAAACACTCTCTTTTAACAAAGTTAACAAAAAGTTGGATCAATTTTTATTAGATATTATGTTTAAGTTTAATCATAAAAGTTCTTTTAATAGCTATTGAATTTAAATTTGAGATCTACATAAGATTATGACAAAGAGTGAATCACATATTTCGTAATCTTTATGGATCAATTTTTGCAGATTTGTCCCTTAATTTTTTTTTATTTTTTTTTTATAGTAGAAGCATCCCTCTTATTCACTGATTAATTTTTCGGCTATTACATAGTGGAGATGATCTCACGTGCATAATTTAAAGGCATTTTCATCCCTTCACCTAAAATTATAATTATAGTGCCAGAAGACCTATGAATTTTAAAACATGTTATTGCATATTTATCCATAATAAAAATTATAAATTGAACAATTGGACTATATTTAATATTGATAACTATATATTTACCCCCAAAAGTTAGATAAAATTGTGTAATTTTTAAAGTTTCAATAAATATAAATAATTGGTGATATCGTAATTTTTTACATTTGAAATAAATTGGTGTAAACGTTTATAATTGTTTATTTATGTGAAAAATGCATCTATAGTTATATAAACCCTCCTATTGATACTTTTAGCCCATTGATATATAGAATTCAGCCCAACCCATTAAGTAAAGTATTAAAGTATTAGGAAAGAGTTTAAAATTCGAAAAACCCTAAATTGAAATTCACTCGACACTCTCTCTCTCTCTCTCTCTCTCTCTCTCTCTCCGATGGCTAAAAACCGTGAGCCTGTGAAGCCCCTCCTCGGACCTGAATCGGATCACGGTGAAGAATCCGAACCCCAATCAACACTAGCCTCGGCGTTGAAATCGGTTACACAGCCGCAGGTTTCCTCTTCAAAGCCCATGGACGACCCACAAAAACCGGGTAAAAAGCCACAATCCAAGACCGTTGTTTCTGAACCGGCCACTGGTTCTAAGTCCACCGGGACTGAAGAGAAAGAAGATGGTATGGAGCGAGGAAGATGAGGAATATGAGGAACATGAGCAGGTGTTTCTTAGAGGTATGCTAGATTACATTGCTAAGAAGAAATCAAACCCTCTTGCTGATCTTGATGCTCTTGTCGATTATGTTAAGAAGAATTTACGAATTGAGATGAGTAAAAACCAGTTGCAGGAAAAGATTAGGAGACTTGAGAAATATTTAACGAGTAAGAATGAACGTAGGAATTTCTTGAAACCCCCCGAGATGGAAATCATGTGGAAAGCAAATGGGAGTGTTGGAAGCAAATGGGGGAAGAATTATTTGATGAAAGATTGAAGCAGCTGAGTTATTTGATTGATACATTTGCTAGTTTTTGGTCTTTAGGTTTTTTAGTTTACTGTTAATGTTCATCTTTAATTGTTGAATTTCAGTACTTGTTTTGTGGGTAATATCTTTTTGCTTATGTTTATATTTAGATTTTATGTGTCTAATAACTATGATTGTTTGATGTTTATCTGCCCTCATATTTTTGGTTAATTAATTAATTGATAGTACAATAGCGAATGTTGTTGGGATATCTTAAGAAATGTAAAATCCACCACTATTTTTTTTTACTATAGAATCAGGATTTGACCACCACTATTTATTTACCTATCTGTCCTTGAGCAATGTATTTTGTCAATTCTTTTGGACGTAAACTAATAAACTGGATACTAAAGTTCTCGTCTAATACTATTTTCATCGCTCATATGTGTTTCGAAAATGCTTAATTTTATTTTATTTTTTATTATGGAGTAATTTTTGCTACTTTCAACAAACCCGAATATAAGCCTGAATCCCGAAAATTTACATGAGCCAAGACAATTAGAAAATTTATGAGTCGGTGAAGCCCGATAATATTTGAGTTTGACCTACTTAAAACTCAGCTCAAAATGTCCGATTGAACAGTCCTATACTCTTTGTTGTTCCACAAAAAAAAATTACTAACTCATAATATAAAAAGGGATTGCTTGAATGATAGATTTGGTCATAATTTCTTTTCCGACTTAGAAATGAAGAGCATGTTTGTCTCGCTTTTCCGAAAAAAATTTCGGTTTTCGGAAAGGCCAAACAAACAATCCAACCACTTTCCCAATTAATTAGCTACAGTATTTTTTTTCTCAAACCACTCTCCGAAAGACCAAACAAACAGGCCACTTTTCTACTCTATTTCTATTTCTCTCTATATTAGAAAAGTCAACAATTGCGGCTACTTTCTCAAACAACTCTCCCAAAACCCAAACAAACAACATTACGCAAATCGAGATTATTTCTCAAACCTCTACCACTTTCCCAAACCACTCTCCGAAAGGCGAGACAAACAGGCCCGAAATTTTCTTTCACACTTCTAGAATATTCTAAACTAATTTTCTAGCAAAAACCTCTTTTATTAATCTCCAAATTGTTTTATCAAGGTTCCTTCTTTGTGTGTGTGTGTTTACCATCTCTCCATCGCTAAGCTAAGATATGAGGTACAATGGTGTTTTTGCTAAAGACAATACTCGACTTGTCATAGTTGATTTCTTGCTCCTATGCTCGACCATAGCTATGAAGAAGTAATCTGACAAAATATTAAAGTATCATCTGCACATTGAAAATATCGACTTAAGGATACATTAAACATACTATTTCTGACAAAAATGCAACTCACTAGATTTACAATCACATCCCATTTAAAAAATGATAATCTATATATGATTATATTCTCATTTACAACCTCTTTTTAATGCTTCTAAACCATTAAAATACATATTACTTGAATACTCTAGTTTGAGAAAACTTGTAAACAGTGATTCTCAAATGTCCAATTTATGTTACATGGTATTTAAATTTTATTATGCTATTGGGAGTATCTTTAAAAACTTAAGTAAATATGCCTATGATGTCAAAAGTCCTGGTAAGAATTTAATGCGTAAGATGCCGTGGCGGAGCCATAATTATTTTTCACCGGGGTCCATTTTAAAATTATAGACTATAATTTAAAATATTAATAATAAAAAATCAACAACAATAATGAATCTTCGACGAAATTAATTCAAGTTCAAAATCAATTTGATAGAATGAGATTTTTATAAATGTCGACGAAAATCGTTTCATAATCTATTTATTTCAACTAACAAGCATTAGATAAAATACTAATATAAATATCCATAATTCATTCACATGTCTCCCTCAAGAATCAATGGTTTCTCCTCCTAATATAAAAAAACTATAACCTACACTTCTTTTGGTAGAATTTGTGTTTGCATAATTTTTTAGTAGGCTTGTTTTGTGATAACATGAAGATGAAAAAGAGTTTATATCAAATTGGAGTCTCTTGATATATTTTGAAAGTGTTAATTCTTAAAAATTAATTTCAAAATAAAAAGAATATGTTAGAGTTTGAGTTGATGTCGGAATTTAGACTTTATAACTTTATCAAACTCTAATAAACATGGACCCCTTTTAATTAGAATTTTAATTATAATTAAAGGGTCATTTAGAAATATATTATAAGATTTATATAAATAATATCATAATACAAATATTTACACACATGAAAACAAGCAAGGAGAGGGGGGTCCATCCTCTCAATGTGGCTCCGCCACTGGTGAGATGTTGGATTGATATATGTGTGTGAAAGGACATTTTTTACATGTGTAAAACATCCCAAACCACGAAGTAATGAAGCCACCTATCATTCCACTGGAGAAGGATTTACGAAACCCTTAATCACAATTAATTTCGCAGTGTATATATGGTATCCATTGCATATATATACTGTTACTTAAGTTTCAAGGAGGAAAAAAACATCGTAAAACTTTCGACTTTAGAGTATTCTTCTAGTTTAATATGAAAGTATTTTATTCAATAAAAAAGTAATTAAGAGAATATTTAAAATTATAGTTGTGAAGTGCTACTACTTATTAGAATACTTCCTAAATCAGTTGCAAAATTTTCATTTAGTCTCTTTAGTTTTGATCTATAAATAGTTCTATCTACTTTTATATAGTCGGCATATTCGATCCTATTATATTTGGGGAATTCAGGTCCAAATGTCTATTGGGAGGTTCTATATAATGTGACCGTCATAATATAAAATGAATTTATCTAGTTTAAAATCTGAAAAATCTTTAGAAATATTAATAAAAAAATGATATTCAATCCTATATATTTGTAAAATTGAAGGAATAAAGATATATTTTATACTGAGCCAAAAATAAAAAGAAAACATGTACAATATTACATTTTACCACGTGATAAAAATAATATAATTAGAAGTTAAGGAGAGATTGCCATACTTAGAACTGCAATTGACGAATCATTTTGATGGCTCAACCCGATCTTATATGAGTCGAGTCTCATTTTTAGAATTGACTAGTTTGTGAGCCCAATTTAAGCTCAACCCAAATAAATATGACTTATGAAAATATAAGAATAATTTAATATGTTATAAAATATGATGCCTTGAAGAATACTAAGAAATGAAGTTATACATTTCTTATTTTTTTATAACTAACAAATATTTTCAAGTATTTTAGGGCTGTCAATGGTCGGATTCGAACCGGATCAGGGCAAATTCAGATCCGGGTTCAATTTCCATTTCTTCTATCCGGATTCGGATCTGCTTGGATCTGGAATATTAGCAACCGGATCTGAATCCGGCGGTTATCTCGGATCCGGATAAATTATCCGGATCCATTTAGCAAGCTAATTTTTTTTTCCTGTTTTCCTCCAAATCACTTGCAGATTTCACCATCATGAATTAAAAATGTAAAATTTTACTTCATCGAAATTATTGCCTAAAAATTGTAGTAGATGGAATGTGATGGACAAATATAAACGATAAAAATTAGAACAAAATAATAAACAAAAATATAAGTAAAAAGATATAAATTGGGACAAAGAAGAAGAAAACTCAATATTGAGAAATGGAAGAGAAGATAAAAATTGAAGGATGAATGGTTATGGTTTGATATTTCTTATTAAATAGTATAAATTAATATGTTGTAGACCCAATTAGTTATCTGGTCAGTCCACCAACATCTTTCATGCATTTCTTTTTAAAATTATTTTTAATATTGTAAAAGATTTTAGTGGAACATAGATAGTTTTATTTTTATTTTTATTTAAATACATAATATATAAATAACATATATTAATATATATCGGATACGAATATGTAACGGATATGATCAGCCTAGATCCATATTCGCTCCATATAATTCGGATTATGGATCTTCTTAATTGGATCAGGTCCATCGAATCACTAATTGGACAGTTATCCTAATAAATCGGACCGGATCCAGATTGAAATCCGCCCCATTGACAGCGCTAAATTTTACCTATTGATAGGTCTAACTAATTTAATTAACGATACATGAATTCTTTTGGAAGAATAACTTACCCAATAAAAGTCCAAACCCTGAAAATATTTGAGCCGAACTGACAAATTTAAAGAGCCGGGTTTGAGTTCATATTTACCAAGTCGGATGGAATTTGAGTCTGAGTCGCCCCAAGCCCGGTTCATGAAGTCCGATTTATATGCCCAACACATAAATAGACCCAACAAATAAGTCTGTATTCAAAAACTTGCCTATTAAATTCTTCAAAATTCAAGGCCCATTATAGCAATTAAAACCATAAAGCCCAAATCCACAATCCACATTATCTACCATTCACTCTATATCCTAAAACCCTAATTTTCATTGCTCATCTGCTCGGCCGAAATCACAAGCTGCAGCAACAATGGGTACGTCTCTCTCCCAAACACTAGTCACCATTTGCTGAGATTATTTCTGGATCCAACATATCTACAAGCATATAGATGTATTATATGTGCAAATGTCCTCATTTTTACGAAGTTTATTTTGACTAATTTTTAATAAGTTGTTCTGCAGGTGCTTACACATACGTGTCGGAGCTATGGAAGAAGAAACAATCGGATGTGATGAGGTTTTTGCTTAGGGTTCGTTGCTGGGAGTACCGTCAGCTTCCAGCTGTTGTACGTGTTACTCACCCCACCCGGCCCGACAAGGCCCGCCGTCTTGGTTATAAGGCTAAGCAGGTAAAAAAATTCAATATATTAATTCCTCATTTTGTTCTCAATTAATTCTATATTTTTGGTTCATTTCTCAATTAACTCTATTTAAAATGTAGTGTTGTTAATGAATGTAATTTGTGCTGTTTTGATTGTTCATTAAATCATTAGTTAGGGAATATTAGTGGAGAAAGGTGTTCAGTTTGATATTAGATTAACTTCAAGCATAAATGGTCCTTAAATAGTGCTGGTAGCTGAATTTGTTTGAATATACTGTTGTGATTTCTTAATGTATATATTGAATTTCTGTTTTGATCAATGTTTATACTTCCTGCACTATATGTGAGTCTCTTACAGTTGTAATTAGGATGCAGCTGCTAATGAGTATATGTGGTTTATGTTTTCTGGGGACGTGGATGTATGTATATGTGTTAAATCTGAATAATTCTAAAATGATGTCAAGTTGCTGCTATGATTTTAAAAATTTGATTTCGAAAGTGTTTTATTTTTTGCACCAACTGTGGATCAAAAATTTGTATTCAGATTGTGTTATAGACTTTATAGTCACTTAAATACCGTGAACATATTGAGAACTTTTCGGAAACATTTTGGAAACATAATGAAAATTTATGTAGAAATTACTAAAATAGGAAAAGTAGTCTTATGGCAAACAAATTGTGAAACTACACCTTATTTGTTTGGATTGATTTAAAAACTGAAAAGTTTTGATGTTTTTTACAGAAACTGTGTAAAGGATGGTTATTTTATATTTGCTTGATCCCCTCTTTGTCGACTTTAATATCTCACATGATATGCTGATTGGATATAAAGCTTGTTTTTCTGTGTTTCATGCTACGTCTTGAAAAAAGTGGCTTGATATTATGTATCTCTTTTTGTTTTTCAAATATCATGAGCTTGTAATAAAATGTAAAATTGTTTACTTCAAGTTGTTGGGACACCTCATACTATGTAACCTCTCAGTAGCTTTCGATTAATGTTTTATTGATTCTTATCTTTATTTCTCGTTGGGAGTTCATGTGACTGAATGATTTCTTCCAGGGGTATGTTATCTACCGTGTTCGTGTGAGGCGTGGTGGAAGGAAGAGGCCAGTTCCCAAGGGTATTGTGTATGGTAAGCCCACCAACCAGGGAGTTACTCAACTCAAATTCCAACGCAGCAAGCGCTCAGTCGCAGAGGAGCGTGCTGGTAGGAAATTGGGAGGTCTCAAAGTCTTGAACTCCTACTGGATCAATGAGGTTTGCAATTATAATCTTATGAAGACTTTTAATTTACACGTCTCTATGTAATTTTAGTAGAGCTTTTGTTTTAACTGATTATTGTAGGTTACCTGATTCTGTAATCTTGTTTATTACTCTTTGCTGACATGCATTAGTCATATTATTAGATGACGTGAATGGTTAATGCCTATGTCCCTCTAAGCCCATGTGAAGAAAGAAAATGGTAGCTTAGCCAATTTAAATCTTAATACAGGATCATTCAAATCGGGGTTTTTTTTTTGTTATTGGGATAGGTGAATTCTTACAGATTCATCCCCCGAAGGAACCGGACAGGATAATTTTTTATCATCCGGCTCGAGCAAGACTCAAAATGAGCCAAATGCTTCCATAAATAATCTGTTGGCTATTATGTAAAGCATATATGAATTTGTCAGAACCTTAAGGAATGTAAGCATATATGAATGATTCAATTCAATGTAAGAAAAAGTTAACTCTTTTTACAATATTGCAACTATGAATTGCAAAGAATCGGTTCTAAGTCCAAGTAAATTCTCAAATGGAAAACAATTTGGCAGGTTCAGATTGTGCTGATTTATAACAGTTTTAGTAAGTTTCAATGCATATATGAATGATTCGATTCAATGTAAGAAAAAGTTAACTCTTTTTCCAAAATTGCAACTATGCATTGCAAAGAATCGGTTCTAAGTCCAAGTAAATACTCAAATGTAAAACAATTAGGCAGGTTCAGATTGTGCTGATTTATAACAGTTTTAGCAAGTTTCAAAGATAACTTTATGTTATGGTCTCTGATCAAATTAAGCAAAAAGGATAGTTTTTGGTTAGTACTCAGCAGCTGTGAAGTTGTTGCTTTTGTACTCTAATAGATTCATGTAGCCTTTATATACCCTTCGAAGGCAATGATCGTAACTCGTGTATAATGCAGGATTCGACTTACAAGTATTTTGAAGTCATATTGGTAGATGCAGCCCATGCTACAATCCGTAATGACCCAAGGATTAACTGGATATGCAACCCAGTCCACAAACACAGAGAGCTTCGTGGACTTACCTCTGCTGGAAAGAAGTACAGGGGTCTTCGTGGAAAGGGCCACTTGCATCACAAAGCTCGTCCTTCAAGAAGGGCTACCTGGAAGAGGAACCAAACTCTTTCCCTTCGTCGTTATCGATGATTTTGACGACTTTTTTGGGTACTGTTATAACAGACTTATATCTATCGTCTCTGTTCTAGAAATCATAGTCCACTCTGAAAGTGATGTTTAATGTCATTGTGTTGAACATGTTTTGCTTTTGTGACTTAGTCTTTATGAAAAATTTATCTGAGTTTGTTTTTAAATGTTATTACATTTCATGTTTCAAAGTTTTCAATTTTATGGTGATGGTGTTATATATCATCTTCTTGTATGCTTTTAATGTAGCTTTGTTGGTGTAGCTTCTTTGTTGGCTGAAATGTACTAACTGGAAGTATTACGTGGAAACTGTCTAGCAAATGAAATTATTACCATGTTAAATTCAAATAGGTTCACTACTATACCCATGTACATAAGGGACTGGGTTAGGTTATTAGATATTTACACGAGCGGCGAGGTTGGAAAAATGTAGTAAATTTGGGAGAATTGGACACAGATTCGCTACTTGGTTTTTCATAGGTCGTGTTTCTCATTTGGTAAGACTTATAGATGGCAAGATTTGGTTGTCATAACCAAACCTAAATATTTTTTAATCCAATTGAAGTATTTAAGACTAGTAGAGTTGTAAATATTGGTCAAGTTTGGACCAGTTCCATCCAGAAACACAGCTCTTTCAAATTTATTATTTTTTATGTAACGAAAGGGTCGATTCCACATCTTCGAATCAAAAAGAGTAACAAGTGTTTTTTGAAGAAAAAAAATGTGTCTTTATTTTCAATTTTTTAATCAAGTATTTGGAATCTTGAATTCCCAAAATTTACATTGATCTTCATTAGATTTCTTTAATAGCCTGTCTTGTAACTCGAAAGTGAAATTCATTTTCCATTCACTCGGATTTCTTCCGTTTCATCGATTTTGTTAGGATCCGCCCTTTCTTCCAAAAATATGAAGGAGAAGGATCTTCTTCGGTGGATCCCTCTTGTTCCTGTTTAGTCGCCTTCATTTCGGAAGCTGTTTCTATTTCTGCATCCTATAAAGTAGAAAGAGAGCTTCTAGAATTCTGTAAAAATCATGAAATAAAATTATGAAGAAGCTATTCGTTCATTCACTCATGTTTGATTTTGTAAAGCTCATCTAAAGTATTTTCATTTAAAGCAATGCAAGTTAATAAATCAAGCTTAAATCCTTAAACAATATATTATAACTCATCAAGCTTAGCAATGAAATAGCATTAATTAGGTTACATTGTTTTCGATTGAAAATATACAACGAGGCTTCAATATTCTTGAATCTATATGCATATTGCCTACTACATTTTGTGATTATAATTATTTTTTTCTTAAAGAAGTCAAATCGGCTTATAATTATATACACCCTAATTAACTTAAAATATAATGGCAATGTGCATGTTGAATACAAGCTAGACCTCATAAAAAAATACAATGTGACCCCATGGGCTAGCTTATGGGGTGTCCTCCAATGTAGCTAATGGGACGAACCACATAAGTCTTTGGTAATTATGGGATTTCCAAGCATGGCAAGAAAAAGTGAAAATGGGTTATGATTAAAGATGAAGACTAGGGTTTTGACAAGAATCCAATTTAGAAAAAAAAGGGCACACAAAGTTAAAAAGACTTCAATCTTCTAAAACAAAATCATGAGAATTTTTGAGTTTTTGCTTAAAAGGCTGGACTCTTTATTGCAATTTCTTTGTACCTTTGTCTTTCCTTCAAAATGCAGCATTGTTTTGCTACTAGTAACGCTTGAATCATAATGGTATTACATTGATAACTTAGGATTCTTATCGGATAATTGATGATCAAAAGAAACATATAATTCATGATGCATTTCTTGTAAGGGTAAATTGACATTAGCTCCTAATTTTAATGTCTCCTGGCCTCTTATTAGCTTTTAAGACAAGGCCCTATCTGTTCGTTGAACGCATATGTTTGACACCAAATATGACACACTTGTAGAATAAAATATCTCTTGTCTTTCATCTCACTAGTTATTGACATGGATCAAAATTTTCATCTTTTCCTTCGAAAACATCGAAAAGTTTTCGTTTTTCAATCAAGCGAAATGAAAATAAGATGTAATTCCGAAACTATTTGTTTGCCTTAAACTCTGTTATTTATCATTACAATTTTTCCTTAGTGTTTCCGAAACATTTCAGAAAAGTCTCGAAAAATTTTCAATTTTTTACTGACCGAAACATACACTCGAAACGAAATTTTGATCCATGGTTATTGACTAGTTCATTCTGGTTCAGTTGAGTTCTATTTTCTTGGGTTATTCGGACAGGGTTCCTGTGTCCGTTAATCGGGTTCGATTTTAAATTTAGTCATGATTTTAGCCTAAACATGCCTGATAATAATTGGTGACTCTAAAAAATTCAAATGGATCAGAATTTCCAGTAAATTTCAATAATTTCCGTCAATGACAACATTGATGGAAATTCAATTTTACTGTCCATGAAATTAAGGGATTAAAAATAAGTTGAAAAGACATATATAACTTTGTAGTTTGTAAATATGGGTACGTAAATTCCCAAACATCTATTCCTATTATTCTTTGTTTATCTTTTCTTTAGAAGACCTAAATCATTTGGTTGTCAATTTATCATATTTTCACATGATACTTTATTGACAAGTGTAGGGTCAATTTTCGTAATAAAGCCTCTTTATTCTATCATGAAATGATACATGTAATGATAGAGGTGGGACCCTTCTTTTTAAATCCGCTTTGATATTTTCTCTAATTCTCCAATTGAATCCTAAGATTAGAGTTAACAAATGAGTGATTATTGTTTTAGATCACATGGGTCACTTAATTATCCTCTCAATTATTTTTAAATCACAAAAGTTAAGGCTATCGTAAAATCATTATGCATAAAAGATTATCTCACCCAACGCTAATTGTTTAGGAGGTATTTTTTTTTCTGGAAAATTGTTTTTTTGGTACCATAGAATAGGCTGACTTGCACTTTTGGTATCATTGGATATGAAAATGCAAATTTGGTACCATAGAATAGATTTTCATTGCAATTTTGGTACCAAACTCAATTTTTTTACAAAATTAATGGCAATTTACCCCCTATTAAATACATAATGTTCAATTTAACCCCTCGTAATTTAAAAAAGAGCATTTTACCCCCTCAAATTTTGTAAAAATTTCACATCGCCTCCCTGATATTTTTATAGGCGGCACTTAATCCACTTTTATTATGATAATGTGATATTTTACCCATTGTGTTATGATAAATGTGGCAATTTATCCCCCTATGTTAAATAAAATAGTTTGCATGCATACTCTCAGTTTTGGCAAGTGAATTATAATCTCTGGCTGAAGGGGGTAAATTGCTTCATTAAAAAATTTAATGGGGGTAAATTGATTTTCTTCAAATTATAGAGGGATAAATTGAACATTGTGCATTTCATAGGGGGTAAATTGCCATTAACTTTGTAGAAAAATTGGGTTTGGTACCAAAATTGCAATGAAAACATATCCTATGGTACCAAATTTGCATTTTCGTATCAAATGGTACCAAAAGTGCAAGTCAGCCTATCCTATGGTACCAAAAAAATAATTTTCCCATTTTTTTTCTCTAGATTTCTTTCATAATTTATTTCAGTAAGAGTAAAATGTCAAAAATACCCTTTTTTAGTTTTTAATTGGCAAAACGTCATAGTGTTATTTTTATTAACAAAACTCATTTATTTTAACAAGTCAAAGACAATTTAATTTCATTCTAACACGGGCTTGAGCTTCTCAGCCTTCAACCGATGAAATATCATTAGACAATAACCTTTGTTTACTCGAGAAATTTACAATAATCTCACTAATTATTTGAAAAATTACCCATAACCTCCTATTATATAGAAAGTTTTAAATACCCTCTGTTAAGTTGTTAACAATAAAAATTGACAATAAACCCCCTTTATATTTCAAAATTGGATGTAATCACATTGTTTACTTCTAAAATTGTCAATAATCGTACCCCTGCTTAATTATTTGAAAAATTGACAATAACCTCTTGTATTTTGAAAAAAATTCAACATCCTATGTTAGCTAAGAAATAAAAACAAGGCCATTGTAGTCAAATTGCTTACAGTTAACTCTTAATATATATTTTGGTACCGTAAGCTAATTAAATCATAAGTTATATATGGAAGTTTTTACTAATAAAAGTTGTACAATAAGGTTTTTGCCATATGAAAATAAAACTAGGGGTACTTTTAATTTACTCTATATTGTATTTTAGTTGGAGGTAAAATTTGAAATAAATGAGAGGAGATTGAATTGAAAATGTAATATTTATAATTTAATAAATAGTTTGATCTCGAGATAATTTTTTTTCACTAAGGCTCAAATGTGTGTTATAATACATTGAAATTTTTAATAATAAATGATAGTTTTGATTATATAGTTTAGTGATATGATCACAACTAGTTATCCATAAACATGTAAATTAGTTCAAAATTTAAGAAATTAAATAAATAATTTGACATATGAAAAAACTTAAAATACTTTTTTCATCACATTTTGAAGTATATTGACTTAGAAAAAGGAGGTTCACATGCTTACTTCACTCGCCTTCAAAAACCCATATGATTGTGTCTCCACTAAGCCAATTCAACGTCACAATGCCATCAGTAAATATTCCTATTCGCTATTCACTCTAAATATACCACTCACTGATCAATAGCTGAATAGAAGCACTACTTGAACTACTACTATAGCCATATAGGCTTATTATAGGAGTTGTTTGGTCGGGTTTCGTCTCAGTTTGATTTTAATAAGTGATTTGGGAGTTTTTATATTCACTCTAATTCTTAATTTGCTGATTAGGCAAGACATAACGGGTGTTTTTGCATCCACTCTAAAAATTTTTACTGAGAAATCTATCCCAAACTAATGGATTTTTGACATTTTGCATCCTAAAAATATGGGATTTTGACACTTTGCTCCCCTAGTGTGTGTTTTGATGAGGAGATTTAGTTGCAGAAAAGGTATAATACTCATTTTCGATTTTTCTAGCACTTTGCACGTTGCTCCAGGGCCTCCATTAAGTTGTCATATGAGTGCTTACGTGTCAAACATTTGAAATCTAACATACGACAATATTGTGAAATCCATCTAAAACTAATTTCAATTTTGATTTTCACTTCAGACTATATCAACTCGCTAAATTCATTATTTAATCCTCTTACAGAATTTCACCGGATAATTTATGCTAAAACGTACAAGGCAAATTGTTAATCCTAAACATATGCAATATAAGAAAATGCATTAAAGAAACCTTTTATACGGTATGTACATACTATTATTATTACATAAAAAGAGCATGAAAATCCATTTTTGTTCATTGCTATTGGTTGCAGACTTGCAGTAGAGCCATTTAAGAACTCATGGTTTTCCCAAGATAATTTGTTAGCCTGTAAATATTGTTAATGGTAATTCCTATCAAAATTTTGATAAAGGGATGAATTTCTGTCAAAATATTAAATTACGGATCTAAATTCAGCGATGTGATATAATTCGGGATAAAAATAAATATTGCCAATTAATTTAAAACGGATTATGTAATTTTACTCAAAATTAGTTTTAAATTGTTTCAAATACAACATCATTAGCTTGCAGCTTGACGGAGGCGTGGAAGTCACATCGCAATTCCAGTCAAAAATTTAATAGTGAGACATATTCAATCAAAATATTAAGTTAAGGCATATAAATCGTCGATGTGATATAGTTTGAGATAAAAATCAAAAGTAAAAAATTAGTTTACCATGAATTCCGCCATGAAATAATGTGAAACTCTTTCTCATCTAAAAAGCTTTCATTCCACACAACCCAACACAATTAGTGATTGATCAGTTATTTGGATTTAATTTATTTTAAATCACTACAAATAATTTAAATTTTAGTGACAAAATAGTAAATGATAAAGTGATAAAAATTTAAATATTGTCACTAAAATGATGTATATAGACACACTAGTGACAAGAAATGTGAAAAAATTGTTACTATTGACATTTAGTGATAACTCAAAAGTGACAACTAAAAAGTTGTCACTAAATTTATTGTCACTAAGTTGTCACAAATAATTATGCTACTTCTGAACCTAGTGGGACAATTAGTCTCAATACTCCCCCTTCACGTGTGGGCGGACAGAATGTGTGAGGGAAATAAGCTTGACACGTGACATATGAAAGCCTTCTGAACCTAGTGGGACAATTAGTCTCAATACTCCCCCTTCACGTGTGGACGGACAGAATGTGTGGGTGAAATAAGCTTGACACGTGACATATGAAAGCCCAACTTTGTGAATTTGTGACATGTGGGTGAAGATCCAACATGAATAATGACACTTCGGGCCTTTGTTTACCGGAGGAATAATGAATCTCCAAGCCTTGAATAACTGGAGGAATAATGACAATTCAAGCATTTGTTATTTGGATAATGTGTTTTGGTAAATAATGAAGCTCATCATGGAAACAATGAGGAGCACATCACGGAAGGAGGTGACCCATTTTAACTTGGGGCTCTAATACCATATTAGAATTCACCACATAGATTGGGCTAAGTCCACTTACTTGGCTTGAGCCTAACTTAATCTGAAAAGCTAGTTTGTAAGGTGAGGATAGTCCAAGGCCTTATAAGGTGGACTTAACTATTGTTTTCAACAAATATGGGAGAATTAGTCTCAATACTAATTATCAATAGTGACAACTTAAGTTCCACACACTTGTCACTAATAGTCATTAGTGACAAACTTAAAAATATGTTTTGTCACAATTGAACTTGTCACTATTATTATTATGACAAAACTAATATTTTTGTCACTAAATATATGCAAAAAGTGACAATTTCAACTATATCACTTAATATTTTGTCACTAAAATCCATTTTTCTTGTAGTAAATGATTTTGTTTAATGAATGAAACAAGTTAAAAACATGGTATTCTTTTCCATTGAAACGAATCTTTATGAATTATTTTCATCTTACCTAGATTTTGGACCCAAATTTTTTCTTAGCTAGCATGTTGTACATTCCGAAGCAGAAATTTCTTAAATAGGGAAAATATACTCCATCATAAAAATAATGTCGCTGTTTGCTTACTTCTAAATAGTAAGTGAGTATCATTTTATTATTATTATTATAAAAAGAAATAACATCTTTTTATGAACAAAATCAACAGTAATGGAAGACTGATGAATGGGAGTCCTAGTCCTAGATCAATGTGCATCAAAATCAATAGAATTTGGGCCCAGAAATATATACAGATCATCGATCCACCCTCAGAAACTAAATTAAAGGGCGAAAATTCAACACCAGACACAATTATTAAATAATTGAAATCCCTTTTTGATCATGTTCACCATTTTAATCCCTTTTTCAACAACTTTAAATATTCTCAAGTTTCTTATAGACACGTAAACCCAAAAATAAATTTATTTTATTTCAATGATTTAATTAGGGATATTTAGTTTATGACAAACCTTGTATATAATATCTATTTAATAGTTCAAAAGCTAGCTACCATGTTTCAGTGTCGTACATTTATAGTTTATACTTTATAGATTGTTTGGAGTAAGTCAAATTATTATTTTTAGTATTTTATATATTCAGCAATTTTTGCATGTTAAGTGAAATTGTAATTAGCTCTCAAGTTAAAATGACAATAATATCGCGATTAATCCAAAATAATTGAGTAAGATGATCGTGACCTTTATCCACTTATCGTATGCCTACTCCTAAACTCGAAACGGGGAATTTTGAGATCAAGACTACTCGAGACTTAATTAATTACCCGAGGAAAATCAACCAAACATACCACAACCGAACGACAATAATAATTTGAATTAAACATTGTATAATAATACATCACAAATAATATAACAACATGATTTGTATCAAGATTCAAGAAGCATATCACCATCCATTTCTTCTCGAATTCTTAGGGCTATCTAATATGCATAAGCATCGACGTCGAATATTTTCACCGGAATCACACAACCCTAATTATAATATTGTTCGAGTTCGGATTTCGTTGGATCCAAATCTTGGATCCACCTTATATACCAATTCACTCAAATGATCCACATCAATAAGATACTATTTATTTGTAAAATTAAACCGGTCAACTTACTAGAACAAAGGACAAATGATATTCCCACATCTTGATCACGACCTTTCAGGTGGGTGGGCTGCATTTAATTCTTTAGAAATTGACAGTTTGAATTTGGGTTTTTGTGTTGTGTGCATACACAAATTTGTTCTTTTCTTCGTGATGAAAGAGACTGGTCAATGTATTCATGACAAATTTTTATTTTTTTTGAGAAAGGAAAAATGACAAATAAAATTTGAGGATATTTTCTTACTTCCAAACAAAATTAATAAATTGCAGTGGAAATATTTTGGTCCAAAATTCATATTCTGTAGCTTCAGAATTAAGTCCAATTGAAAACCAGAAGACATAAAATAAGACTTATTTCAAATTTTCTGATTCAAGATTTAGGAAAACAAAACAACTTTTGTATAAACCAATTTTAAAAAAAAAAAAAAAGATTTTGATTTCATAACACTTAATTTCGATCATTATCAAACGGACTGCAATCTTTTCTACTTCTAATAGGCCATGAACTAGATCCGAATCATTTTCAACGAGTCCATAGGAAGTGATCCCATTTTTTTCATCGGATCCGGGTAGAAACCAAAGATCTTGAGCGACCGATCCGGCAGAACAACTCAAAAGATAAAGAAGTATCGTTAATTTCTTCATGCTCGTTCCAAGTTGTATACATGCATATTATTTATGGACGAGTTATGCTTGGTGATTGAGAAATCAATTTTACGAGAATTGATTTTATTAAGGTCAAATTTTTAAAATAATAAATTATAACAAAAAATTCAATTTTTTAAATGATTGATGATATTTCTAAAATAATCAAACAATTTCCGTCTATACAATACTTCGAGTTCATCAAGAAGTTGAATAAAACTACCATTATATATTATTATTATATATAAAATGAATGATAAAGTTAATAGACGACCAATTCTCCTAAGATTTTTTTAAATCCTCTAGGATAGAGCTACGATCACATTCGAGAACAATATTGTCCACCCTTTTCATTTTTATATATTATTATTATATATAAAATGTCAAATTTGTTTTGCAATAAAAATTAGACTATCAAATCAAACAAGTGATATTTCATTTGTGAAGTTCCATTCCTCAAATTAAAGTTATTTTATGCAAATGCCTTTTTGTTGTGTTTAAAACAACTTTAAATGTATCTTCTTGTATACTGTTATTTTTTCTTTTCTTTCTAAATTTAAGTTAATTTTTTTTAGTGTACAAAAATGATGTTTGAACTCTAAGCAGATAATGATGTTCAACACTTTGAAATTTTAATATTAATTATCTCTAAAGTGTCAATATTTGCCTAGTTTAATATTAGTCTTACATTTTGTTAGTAATTTATTCAATATTTCAATGTATTTTTTAGTGTTATCATTCAATATTCTAATGCGATACAATGATGTAGTTTATTGTTCCACTAATAAAAAAGCGAGCAATTAACAATAATTGAGATAAAATTAATACTTAGATAATACTTAATGAAAACAAATTGAAGCGTCTAATAATTTCTTTTCCTTTTTTGAAAGCCCTTAATTCTCTTCTTTACGCAATTCCATGGATCAATATGTTTGTTCTAAATTTTTCGTTTATGATTTGAAAATAATGTTAGAGAAATAGACGGATAAGTGTATTTGTAGCTAGGTCTGAAATCAAACCAATCTACTCGATACTCGATATTTGACTCGAGCTTGTTAAATAAAAATTCATTTGAGCTCGGTTCGTCACATTGATCAAACAAATTTGAACATTATTTTTCGTTCGATAACTTTTGAAGCTTGGCATGATCTCAACTCGATAACCTAAATTTGATTAAATACATATTAAATGTCAAGCTAAACGATATTCAACTCAAGCTCGTTTGATAAAAATTTTATCATTTGGGCTCGGCTCGTTTACAGTCAAGTCAAGCTCAAACACAAAATTTCAAACCAAGAGCTCAAGTCCATAAACTAAAAATTGATAAAATACATGTAAAATATCAATCTACTCGATACGCGACTCGAGCGCGTTCGATAAAAACTCGATTGTTTAGGTTCGGCTCGTGTAACAATCAAATAAAGCTCAAACACAAAATTTTATACTCGACAAATTTCTAACCAAGAGCTCAACTCGATAAATTAAAAATTGATAAAATTCATGTAAAATATCAAGCTACTCGATCTGAGCTCGTTCGATGAAAAAAAACTCGATCGTTTGGGTTCGGTTCATTTAAAAATTAAACTAAGCTCAAACATAAAATTTTAAACTCAATAAATTCAAACTAAATTTGATCAATATATCGTTCGACACTACTCAACTCGATTACACTTCTATTACGGGTAGCTGTAGCACCACAAAATAGCAAAATTTAAAAACCTCATGAGCAAAATTTAAAAACCTCATGAGCAACCGAACGAACTTTAACGGAGTGCTCTTTCATGTTTCTGGTGGGGTCACGCCCGTCACGCGAACGAAGCATTGCGCGGCACGCGTGAGGGACACGTGAAAAAGATTGTTGGGCCGTTTTCTGTTTCGGGTTGGGGCGTGAATAGTAACGCAAAACAGTGAGGAAGAAATGGAAGAAAGCACTAATGGGCCCCACAAAACCACCTAGTGGGCCACCACCTAAAGAAGGAACATTTCTTTCGTTTCTCAAATTCCTATTGCCCTATTTTGCCCTCGGATTATTTAGTACATTCGATTCACCCACGTCATCTATAATATAATCTTTTGATAATATTGGTGCTGTTTGTTTGGCGTTTTCCAAAAAGTTTTCGTGTTTGAAAAATGTCAAACACACATGTTTTTTATTTTTTGAAATGAATTTTTTCATCTCTTAATTTTTTTAAAATACTCTCTTAAAAGCCAAACAAACAACAATTTTCAAACAATACCTATACAAACTCTATTCTGATTCGACATAAAGTAATCTATCTCTTACACCATTTATCTCACATAACAAACATGATTTGACATAAAGTCTTACACATCTTATATCTACAACCTCACTTTTCCCAAAAAAACCTACACATACTTTATTTCTCAAACCACTTTCTCAAAATTCAAACAAACAACATTACGCAAATCGAGATTATTTCACAAGCATCCACCACTACTCTCCCAAACTACTTTCCGAAACACCAAACAAACAGGCCCAGTACTTTTGAGACAATTTGAATATTTTGACAAATTAACTACTAAATGTAGGTTCATAGACCCCTTCTAATCCTGAATAAATATTTTGTTGGTAATTTGATCAAATCTCTTTGCTCTGGTTTAAATTTAAATTACCCTTAATTAAATCTGTTACTCGGATTAATTATTACCGTCACAAAGAAAAGTAAAGTTTAGAATTGAAGGCCATGCTTAAAAAGAGAGGAGCCAAGTTTTGTTGTTGTGGTTGCACATGAAATACGTACGCACTATATACAGTGCCTTCTTACACCAATGTCCAAAAACTGACACCTTTTATTCTGTTGATTTGTTTTTAACTATTTTTTTTCTCCCTCCAATTAAATTTTGTTTTTAATAGATAGATTTTTTAAAGAATACATTTCTCATTAATTATTACATTTGTTTTAATAAATAGTATCAAAGACAAATTATTACAAACAACAAACCAGAATCTTTTAGTCAAATGGAAGCAACTTTAACATTAATTACTACTAGGCTATGACTTAATTGAAATAATTTATTTTATTTTAAAGGTAAATTGCATAAAACGTCCCAAATTAATTAGTGATTTTGAATTTTCGTCCCAAACTATATTATCTCACCGAATTTCAAAATTTATTATTTGTTTGAAATATCGTCTCAAACTAATTACTAATTTTGATTTTTCGTCCCAAACTATATCGACTCGCCGAATTTCGTCCCATAATTTACCATTTTGTATGAATTTAGTCCAAATATTAAATTTTAATTTAATGGAAATGACGGTTCAATCTTGTAATTAGTTTGGGACAATTCTGTAATATTTTATAATTATTCATGTTAAAATTTACCACGTCATGACACGTAAGCAAGCATGTGATAATTTAACGGCAAATGTGCAATTTCCGTCTTATAATTAATGGTGGGACGATATTCCAAAAAAATAGTAAATTACGAGACGAAATTCGCCAAATTGAATAGTTTGGGACGAAAATCCAAAATCAGTAATTAATTTGAGACGATTTTTGCAATTTTACCTATTTTGAATCCCATAATATGGAGAAATTATTTAGTACAACCGCTGCACCACGTCATCAAGTACACGTGGTGCAACCCACCAATACACTTGGGACATGTGGATTAATAATCCACATCACCCATGTGTGAACACAATTTTCTAAATTCCTATTTTTTTGGAACATGGCTAGAATATGGGGTGATGTGCATTATCAATCCACATGTTCCAAGTATATTGGTGGGCTGCACCACATGTACTTGATGACGTGGTGCAGCAGTTGTACTAAATAATCTCTCCATAATATGGTGCTGCCACAAAAGTTTCTCTGTTTCCTAGATCCTGAATTAGAGTCTGAGCTTATGTCTTCTTGTTTGAAACTAGACCCACATAATTTTGAGATCGACAAGGTAAAATTGAGATTCAAGACGTCAATAATTTTGAGTTCAATCTTTATTAAGTTTAGTTTTGTCTTTTAACATGTATTTTATTAATTTTTAATTTATAGAATTGAGCTCAGATCGAACTCAAATCGAGATTCAAAAGCTTTGGAACGAAAAATATTATTCAATTTTATTTGACATATATGACGAACTAAACTCAATTAATTTATTTTTTTTTACAAAAACCAGTTCAAACAAATTATCGAATAAATTGATTTAATTTTCGATCGTATTTACTAGGCCCCTACCGCCCCCACCTCTTCTGTCCACAACTGTTTCCGTATATCAATTAATTATTCATAAATAAATATTTCAGGATCAGGGGACATGGATTGTGTTGCACCAATCTGTTCTGAAAAAGTAGCAGCTTCAATTAGTTTAAGGGAGAGAAATGACAAAATATATTTATGTTCAATTAATACTAATAGTGTCTTTTTGAACTGCGGAATTGTCTTCTTCTTCACAGTACTAGTATTTAAAAACTAAGGCAAATAAACAATTTGCTTATGTTACGTCTTTCAGCTCTTTTGTCTGCCATTTTTTTTTATATTTTCTCCCTTTCTTAATTATATTTTGTACAGTATACACGTGTGAATATGTGATGGAGTGTTTTTTATATAGGCATATTAAGCTTTACTTAATGGATTTTAATTTTATCAATATACGGCTAATAATCGAGAGATTAAAAGGGCTTATGGGCTAAGTATATTTGGGCTTTTTGCCGGCATTAATTCAAGAAAAATGAGCAATTTTACTTTTGTTAATAGCGAGCGGTAAATAAACAATTTATCCCCTATAAAGAAGTGCTTGATTTTGATGCATAATGAAATTATATTATCTCTTCATCATATAATATCTAAACATTTCTGATAAATTAATATACTTCTTTTTAGAAGAGATAATAAACTAATATACTCTATTTTAAATATGTTTTAACATAAAAACTCGAAATATAGATAATTAAAGAATTAAATCAATATGGGCCTCATGTCCCTTACTCCACCCCCACCTCACCTAACCCCTTCTAGTTTTCTCGCCCAAGCCGTCGTCACTTGGGTGGGGCTTGGGTGTTTCAGATCCATACATCGCGTGCAGTATGTGTTATCTTACATTAGCCTCTCGGGAGCGGACTCACTAGACTAAGTTGTTGTCGGCTTACTTGTGGGATTATAAGCAGAATATCTGTTATAACTTGTAACACGATAACACGATAACATGCACTATATCATTTGTCTCTCACGAAAATGATGAATCAATTTGTTTACTCAAATGGATTGACAAATTTTGATTTGACGAGAATTCGATTGAGCCGGATTATACTGGTTAATTAAAATAATAGTACAAAATAAATATCTAATAATTTGAAATTGAGCTAGAAAGGAGTTAGTAAAATTTATTGTATGAGTTTGAAATAGCTCTACATCCCTCAATTCAAACTCAGATACGTCCTAAAAGTTTTGCCCTTCATTTAATTAAATTGAGTCAATTCGACATTACTTACAACTAAATCACTCACTATTAAGCTACATTTTGCAATAGATAACCTTATCTCTAAAAAAAAAAAAAAACCTTTTAAATAAGGTTGGTGGTCATAAATACTATACCATGAAATAGGACTAATCATCAAGAATGCTATAATGATTTAAACTAAGTACCTAATATGTAGAAGTACTCGTAACATGCAAGCATGCTTTAATTTATTTTTTAAACTTTGTTAAGCAAAGAAATTGACAATTGATAATTGCACGTCTGCCTTCTTATTATCAATAATGCACTTTTACTATATTAATGATGTAAAATAAATAAATACCCATCATTTTAAAGCTTCCACTCCTCCCCTAAGTCAAACTGACATAAAGCAGTAGGAGAAATTAATATACACTCATTATTATATCTGAAGAATTTGCAACTAAGTAGGGATCAATAAACGAGTAAAAGTGAAACATCAAATTATTTACATTTCCTTTCAAATTTTAGAATTGGGAGTAGCTACGTAGTGGGTAATGCATATCGGTTCCCTTTGATCAACACGTGTTCAAAGAGGATCCCTTATGTTTAAACATATACCATATGTTAAAGTTCACTTTTTACACATTTCGTGCAAAGAAGGCCAATATGTATTACCCACTATGTAACTTCTTCTAAACCCAAATTTTAATTCAATTTGAGATTGCATCCTTGTGAATAATGAACATATGGAAGAAACTGTCAAATTTTGATTTCGGTATTACATTATATGAAAATTGGTGCCTATCTCGTTGGATTTATCATTTTGGTATTATCATTATACATAGACACAATTTTTTGCAATTTTGCCATTTTTTTTATTTTATTTTATTTTTTTTCTATATTTTTTTTAAAGAGTTTGGTTGTAGGTATAAAATGTCTAAGATTACACCAAAAAAAATGTGTAAGACTTTATGTCAAATCATGTTTGTTATGTGAAATAAATTGTGTAAGACATAAGTTACTCTATGTCAAATCAGAGTAGAGTTTGTATAATTTTTGTTTGGAAATAAGAAATTTTTTGTTTGTTTGGCTTTTGAGATAGTACTTTGAAAGAATTGAGAGGTGAAAAATTTATTTCAAAGAGTAGAAAACATGTTTGTTTGACATTTCCGAAACACGAAATAATTTTGGGAAACGTCAAACAAACAGGATCTATAACATTTGTTACATGTGAGAGAAATGCAAATTATTTTTAAAAATAGGAATAAATGTACAATTTTATAAAATATGAGGGGGGGAAAAAAAGGCGAGTCAATATCATATACAAGTCACACAATTATCAAAGAAAAATATTATACAAGGCACTCTAGTTTCTTCTACGTACAAACCCACAAATAAAAAGAAAAACTTGAAAAAAGAAAAGAGGGATTAGAGAACATATATATTATTCCAGGAATAACAGAGTTAAAGAGGGTAAATGGTGGGAAATTGCAATCACTTTCTTGGATCCTGCAACAAACAAAACCTTACCCTTCTTGTACAGTTGTACCTCCTCATATTTATCTACAACATAAATTTGGTGCTGGGCCAAAGATAAAGGAAACAAGGAATGATGAAAAGTTAAAAAACAAAAGAAAAAGTGGAAATAAATCCAAGAAAATTAAAGGTAAAATACACATAGAGAGAGGAGAGAAAGCAAATTAAAGATAAAATAAAAACTAATATAATTGAAGGAGTGGGAGTTAGAAGAAGAAAAATGATCTCATTTCTTTCATTTCTTTTTCAACCTCTTCATGCCAAAAACACAGCCCACTAAATGAAACCAATCATCATGAATCACCCTCTGCACCTTGCACTCCAAAAAAGCAAATCAAACAATCAAAACCTTCCCCACCTTAAATTCACTTCTCTAAACAAACCACATTTCACATTCATTCCCACTACCAAAACTTCAAAATCATGAACCTTTCTCATTCCCTCTTCTCAATTTTCTTAACCCTTATTACAATATCACTAGTCCTCCCCGCCACCACCACTACCACCGTGTCCGCGGTGGCAACAACCGCCTCGACTCCGTCACTCCAACTCCAATCCCTTCTCTCGATAAAATCCTCCCTAAAAGACCCCTTCAACACATTCCACGATTGGGATCCGACAATTTCGCCATCTTGGTGTACATGGTCCGGCATCAAATGCGACAACAAAACAAGCCAAGTTACTACGTTAGACTTGTCCGGTCGCAATCTTTCGGGCAACATACCTAATGAAATTACGTATTTGTCCCATTTACATCATTTAAATTTAAGTCACAACTCTCTTGATGGTCCATTACCATCCACCATTTTCGAACTACCTAATCTCAAAATACTCGACATCAATCACAATTCCTTCAACTCGAGCTTCCCATATGGCGTGTCGAATCTCAAGTCACTCGTGTTCTTTGATGCTTATAGCAATAGTTTCACGGGACCGCTGCCCGAAGACTTCATTTACCTTAAAAACCTCGAGTACCTAAACCTCGGTGGAAGCTACTTCCAAGGCGAAATACCCAAAACATATGGGAAATTCACGAACCTGAAATCTCTGTACCTGCACGGAAACTCACTAACGGGCTCGATTCCGTATGAGTTAGGATTCTCGACTCGACTAGAACATATCGAATTGGGGTACAACGAGTACACCGGTGGGATACCGACATCGTTTTCTACTTTATCAAACGTAACCTACCTCGATATCTCATCAGCTAACTTATCGGGTGATCTTCTAGATGAGTTGAACAGAGCAACGAAACTGGAAACTCTGTTTCTCTTCAAGAATCGTTTTTCGGGGTCGATTCCGGTGAGTTGGGCTAGATTAAAATCGTTGAAAATGCTCGATTTATCAGATAACAATCTCTCAGGTGAAATTCCGAGTGGGTTTTCAGAATTGAAGGAGCTAAACACATTATCATTGATGAACAATAAATTAACAGGGGAAATTCCGGAAGGAATTGGAGAGCTTCCAAACCTAGAAGTTTTATCTTTATGGAACAACTCTCTTACAGGAATCTTACCACAGAAACTAGGTTTGAATTCCAATTTACAAAAACTTGATGTTTCATCAAATTTGATGTCGGGTCCAATCCCACCAAATCTCTGTCTCAGCAACAGACTTGTGAAACTCATTTTGTTTTCGAATCAATTTTTCGGAAAAATCCCTTCTTCATTAACGAATTGTACGGACTTAACCCGAATTCGGATTCAAAACAACAAGCTGAACGGTTCTATACCAATCGGATTCGGGTCCTTACCAAATTTAACATTTTTCGAACTCAGCAAGAACGAGTTATCAGGGCCGATCCCTGAAGATCTTGGAAATGCAGTGAAATTGGAGTTCTTGAATATATCTGAAAATTTGTTCAATTCTGAACTTCCTCACAACATTTGGAACGCACCAAGTTTGCAGATTTTTTTGGCAAGTTCATCAAATCTCAAAGGGAACATCCCTGATTTTATTGGGTGTAGAAATTTCTACAAGATTGAATTAGATGGGAACAATTTGAGTGGTAGTATTCCATGGGATATTGGGCATTGTGAGAAGTTGATTCGTTTGAATCTAAGAAGAAATTCTTTAACAGGAATTATTCCATGGGAGATTTCTACACTTCCTTCTATTACGGATGTTGATTTGTCACACAATCTTCTTACAGGGGCAATTCCGTCCAATTTCAATAATTGTAGTACATTGGAGAGTTTTAATGTATCATATAATCAGCTAACGGGCCCCGTACCCTCGTCGGGCTTAGTGTTTTCGAGTCATCCGTCGTCTTCGTTCGTGGGGAACCAGGGGCTATGCGGTATAAGTATCAGGAAGCCTTGCCGGGAAGATGGACTCGCAGCTGGGGCGATGGCTGTCGAGAAGCAGCCGAAGAAGACCGCCGGTGCGATTGTCTGGATTATAGCTGCGGGTTTTGGTATCGGTTTGTTCATTTTGATCGCGGGTAGTCGGTGTTTTCAGGCGAAGTACGGTTCAAGATTCTCCAATGACCGGGATGTTGGGCCATGGAAGTTGACGGCGTTTCAGAGGTTGAATTTCACGGCGGATGATGTTTTAGAGTGTTTAAACATGAGCGATAAGATTCTCGGGATGGGGGCTACGGGGACAGTGTACAAAGCCGATATGCCTGGTGGCGAGGTTATAGCGATTAAGAAACTTTGGGGGAAGCATAAGGATACGATCAGGAAGAGGAGGGGAGTGTTGGCAGAAGTTGATGTCTTAGGAAATGTTAGACATCGTAATATTGTTCGATTGTTGGGATGTTGTAGTAACAATCAGTGTACGATGTTGTTGTATGAGTACATGCCTAATGGGAGTTTGGATGATTTGTTGCATGGGAAGAACAAGGGTGATAATTTGGTGGCCGATTGGGTTACTAGGTACAAAATTGTATTAGGGGTAGCACAAGGAATATGTTATCTTCACCACGATTGCGATCCCGTGATCGTGCATCGTGATTTGAAGCCGAGTAACATACTTTTAGATGTCGATATGGAGGCTCGAGTGGCCGATTTTGGAGTAGCGAAGTTGATTCAGTGTGACGAGTCGATGTCGGTTATTGCCGGATCCTATGGCTACATTGCCCCTGGTAAGGTTTCTTTATCTTCTCCTAAATTTCTTTTCATTTTTTTTTTTTTTTTTTTGTTTTGACTTAGAGTTCACATGATTTAATTTTTTATTTTTATATTTATTTTAATTAAATTATGGTAATATACTTTTGATACTTGTTGTGGTTGACCAATTTTAAAAAAATGCCATTCATTTCTCTAGATTATTCTATTTTATTTCTTTTCTTTTTAGATTGGATTGGATTGGGGTGGGGTGAGGGGTCATGCATGATTTTCTTGTTGGATTTTTTTTGTTTTAGTTCGTTGTGTAGGGTGACGAAATATGGCCCCTTGCGTGCATAATGTGGTGTCACGTTTCATGTGATGCCTATATTGCCTTTTGCGGTTGATTAATATTATATAATAAGTTTTATTTGTCTTAATATATATATATATATATATAAACAAGTAACATGTGGTTCGTTATAATTTTTAGTTTAGTTGTACTTTGTATATATATTTCAACTTTTGGGCGCCAAGAAGAAAATATATTAAAATGGAGTAATATATATTTAATTCTAGAAGCACAGTGCATTGTCCATTATATAGCGCATTAAGCTCTCTTTCCCTTTAATTCTCACTTTATTCATATACTTAGGTCCCACCAAGATTTTGTCAATTAGTTTTCAAATTAATGCTTTAATTTAGTCCTCACATACTTGACTTAGAAATTCAATGTCAAAACTAAAAGACTTCATACATTTTATTTATAACAATAAATAAATTAATTTAATTGGTATGGTTCTTTTTTTCTTTTGCAGAATATGCATACACATTACAAGTCGACGAAAAGAGTGACATTTACAGCTTCGGAGTGGTGTTGATGGAAATTTTGACAGGAAAAAGATCAGTAGACGCAGAATTTGGAGATGGAAATAGTATAGTCGATTGGGTGAAGTCTAAAATTAAGACAAAGAAGGATCTAAACGATGTTTTAGATAAAAATGTTGGTGCTTCGTGTGCTCCGGTTAGGGAAGAGATGATGCTTTTATTAAGGGTTGCTTTGTTATGTACTAGTCGAAATCCGGCTGACCGACCTACAATGAGAGACGTCGTGTCAATGTTGGAAGAGGCAAAACCAAAGCGGAAACTGCCCGGGAGTGGCGGAGGGGCAGGTGGTGATTGTGTGGTTGATGTTCGAGATTTTCCCGAGCCGAAAAAACCCGCCGTGGAATGTTAATATGCTTGAGTTTTTTTTTTCTTTTCTTTTTTGTTATTGTTATTATTTCTTTTTTGTTCTTACTTTAAGATTGTGGGGATTGGTATAGAAGAGGTGTTTGGTCCAATTACTTTAATGTACTATTCTTGTTGGTTAAAGAAAATGTACTATACTACTATTCTTGGGTTCACATTTTCTTGTTTGACTAGAAGGAATGATGGTTTTATTAAAAAACTATGATGACGAAAAATAAAACAAATTTTTTGAAAAAATAGTTTATTGGACATATATCATTAAGAAAGACCACAATTATATTGCAAGCAAATTACCATCAACTATTAATTGAAACACAGAAATAATGTTTATTTAGGTTCCAATATACATTTTACCCACTTAAATAAGCTTCAAACAAATAAATAATATAAATGATTACTTACATTCATACTCTTGAAATCTAGTGGAATTACATTTAGACTCTTAATACCTTTTAGAATAATTAATAAGGATTAATTGTTAGTTGTAGTTTTAAAAAATTATATTGTTTATGAAATTGTCTTGTTACTGTTGGACCAAATATAGAAATTGAAAATTATCTAAATCTAAGATTTTATACTCAAAAAGAATATTTTCAAAAAAGTCAACTAAAAAATCCAAGTCAAAATTTCAATACATTGTCTTTGAGCTTAAACATTTATTATGTGTTGGAGACTTTGGACAATGGCTTGATGGGCTAAATATGGTTTATTGGATTAGTTCACTAACCCATCATATGGAGATTGTTCACAGATTTATGTAATATATAAGAGTGTATTAATTTCTTACAAAAATAAGATCTAAGAAAGGTATTACAATTTGTATGTCCTAATCTCCTTCACTTGACCATTTGAAATTGATGTACTCTTAAACTTTTCTCTTGAACCTGCAAGTAAATTCAAATATGTAATAATCATGACATATAAAAATTAACTTATATCCTATACTTATTTCGTTTTCTTCGTTCAAATATATATGAACATCAGAGTGAAAGAAATAATAAATAATAAAAAATGAGAAAAATTTAGGTAAATTTAGTACATATGGGCTAAGAGGTCCAGTGTATTGCTTTTTAGCCAAGTAAATTTAGGTTATTGGGCTTGAACTTAAGTTTTAAAATGTAATTTCTCTCAAAAAATAAAAAGGTTTTAAAATGTAATTGGCTTAAAGCTAAGGTGCCTAGTACCTACAATTGGTAAATCTTATGACCAATAATTATTAATATGTGATTTCGAATTTGATATAGGGAATACGACAATTAAAAATCGATTTTCAATTTTAATTTTACTATTAACCAACAAAAAAAAAAAATTGTTAAGAATAAAATAAAATAAAAAAATATATGGTAAAAGTTGAAAACTTAGCTACCTCCAGAGACGTAACCATTGTGATTCTCTTTTCCAATTCGTTGAAGAATTGCTTTTGTTCCTTTAGCATTACTGCGAGCTCCGTTAGGAGAAAACACGTTTTCTCTACCTTTTGCACAACATAATGCAAGTACATCAATTTGTGGTACAACCATCTTAAGAATAATATTAAGTAATTATTTTTTTTCTTATTGAATAATTTCATTTGATATGTTTGTATAAGGTTTACGAGCCTTCATTCTAATTTTTTATTTGCTTGATAACTGCCCATTCAATTTATTTATTACCTGCAAATGGATGTCCATAATCATAGCTTGTATATTGTCCATAACTCCCATGGCCGTGGATATGGCATCATTAACTGTCATTATATCTGCCTAAGGTGAAAATATATATAGAAGAAAAGAAGAAGAAAAAACTTTTAGTTAAAAGAAAATGAAATTTACAGGTCTGGTTAGATATATCATATATTTAGTTATACAACATATAGGGCGTCACTATTTTTATAACATAGAGTGTTATAGTGCAACATTTTTCATAACACAATGGAGTAAAGTTACACATATAAGATTTAGGGATTTTTGCACGTCACTCCCCAATTTTTTTCAATTTTCGCACTTTCCCCCCTGAAACGCCTTAAATGTGACCGTGACCCTTGCTTTTATGTATGTTTGTGCACTTATCCCCCCGAAACGCCTTAAATGTGATCGTGCCCCCTACTTTTATGTATGTTTGAGCACTTACCCCCCTTACCAAATTCCGACCAAATTTTCTACCGGAATTAAAGCACCTGCAAAGCACACAAAATTTAAGAGGACAAAAGGGTAATATTACCAACGGTGCGGCAATATTCCATATCCAGTTTCAATTCCTAGGTGACTTGATTTTTCGGTGTATATAATGAAGGGGTCTCCATAAAAAAGGAATAAGAAAACAACAAGAAATGTTGATATTGATTTCTCTAAATCATGAGTTTTGTGTGAGAGATAGACGATATGAATTTGTAAAATTGTTCATGATTCACTCAATTTCAGTAAATGGAGGAGAAATTGAGCCTAACTGAAATAAACCCTAGTTTCTTTTCTCAATTTCAATTCACGTTTTTAACTGATGTTTAGGTTTTGTGGGAAATGAGGATAATTTTACTATTTTGCCCTCTTAAATTTTGTGTGCTTTGCAGGTGCTTTAGTTCCGGTGAAAAATCTGGCTGGAATTTGATATGGGGGGGTAAGTGCACAAACATACATAAAAGCAGGGGGCACGGTCACATTTAAGGCATTTCGGAGGGGGGGGGGGAGTGCGAAAATTGAAAAAAATTGGGGGGTGACGTGCAAAAATCCTTAAAATTTATCAATTCGTATTTTTTTAAATTTAAAAATATTAAGGAGGCAATATAAAACTTTTATAAGATTACATAGAGGGTAATATGCTTTTTTATATTACATTAAAATAAATTGAATATTGTGTAAATCACATAGCCATTATTAACTCAAATATATAAATATAATGTTGAAATTTTGAAATATATACCTCTGCATTATGGACTAGAGGGAGACAAAGTGATATGGCCGATAATTTTCTAACTACCCGTCCTACCGCTTCCACATTTTTGGGCTCCAATCTGGCCCACTCATTTAGCAGGCTCGTTTCGGATCCAAAAACATGATACATTTTTACTATTTGTCACAATATCGCCTCTGTCAATGTAGAGATTAACATGATGGTATTTACAACGAAAAGGTTAAAATTAGAGGACATTTTAGTGATCATGTAATCTTATATAATATTAGAGGATAAATACGTATTTATACTTATAAGTCAGTCAAAATTGGATACAAATATCGAAAATCTCAAAATTATCCATCATAAGATCCAATTTGACCGACTGAATTTTTTTATGACACTACATTATAGTTTGACTTATTTATTTTAAAACATAATTAGTACTATCAATCAAAGAATAAAAATTCCTACTAATAGGTAATATCCATATCAACCCATCATGCTTTGTGCAACCAATAAAAAAAAAAAAAAGATAATTGAACTTTTCACATTATACTTTACCATATTTTTTACATTTAGTATCCAATTTTCTGAAAATATAAATTTAATACCACAATTGTAGCATAATTAAACTATGGTCGACCATTAAAGAGTTCGAAGATGCATTATGGTTAACAACTTGAGCTACAACTATTTCTTAATTTGTCACTATCGAAATTTTTTCCTGATAATTAAAATTAATATGGTTCAAATATTTGATGAAAAAAATTAAATTTGTCAATTCTGTCAAAATGTTGTATCAAATATTTTTTAGAAAACATGGTATCAAACCTCCACTGCAACAACCTGTTGTACACCACGCGGTACTAATGGTACTCTTCCTCCAATACAGGCGAAACTTTCTTCTGTCTAAGGCCATCTCCAACCCGGGAGGGGAGTGGGTGGAGATGGGCCTAAGCCCATCCTCCCGGGTTGGAGAGGAGAAAGGGCGGTCCATTTGGACCGCCCAGGTGCATGGGCTGGGCGATTAAGCCTAAGCCCATCCTCCCGGGTTGGAGAGGAGAAAGGGCGGTCCATTTGGACCGCCCAGGTGCATGGGCTGGGCGATTAATCGCCCAGCCCAAACCCCAGCTGATGTGACGCGCTGTTAGCGCGTCCCAGCAGACATGCCATCAGGTGGCGCCACTTGGCGCCACCTGATGGATTTCTTTTATTTTTTTTATTAAATTTTAAAATTAATATTAATAAATAAATTAATAATAAAAATAGTTAAAAATATTTTAAAAATTAACTACAAATTTTAACAGTACCTTATTTATTTTAATTAACTAAAAATAAAAGTTACATTTAATTATAAAAATTATTGTAGGTTTAATAACAATTTAATTTAAATTAAAGATGTAACATTATTAGATATAAAAATTGCAACATGAAAATTAAAAAAAATTATAGTATAAAAAAAATTCTTATCCATTATTAATTTTAAAATTATATATATTTGTCTATGAAACAATAATTTATTTAGCCACATTTAAAATTTGATTTGAAATATTTTAATTTTATTTAAACTCTAATATAGCATTAATGTTCAATGTATAATTAAGACAAAATGTAGAAATACAATTTTGCATTAAATTACTCCAAATACATGTACACATAGGTGGATACAAATAACAACTTATATATATAAATAAAATTACATATTAAGTAGATACTAACTTATAAGAACTTATAAAAGCATTTCAATAATTTAAATCTTAGCCACGATGAAAGGCCCACGCATGAGCGACTAAGTCCTTTTGAAGTTGTTTATTGACTTCTAATGATCGTATTGTGTGACGACGCATCATATACTCTTCGAGGGATATATCAGGACTTGTTCTTGGTTGGTAATCTCTTTCAGTTTCAGGTCCATGATACATATTAGCACGGGCCCTGCGAGATCTGGTTATGTCTGTGTCATCGTCATCCGAGTCAGAATCGTTGTATTCATCTCTTTCGTCCTCCACGATCATATTGTGAAGTATGATACACGTCAACATAATGTCACGTAGGTCCTCTGGATGCCAACCCCTTCCCGGTTGCTTTACAATGGCAAAACGACTTTGAAGAATTCCAAAGGCTCGTTCAACATCCTTTCGGTATGATTCTTGTAGCTTAGTAAATAGAGCCTCTTTGTTCCCCCGCGGTTGTCTAATGGCTTGGATTAACGTCCCCCATTTTGGATATATCCCATCGGCGAGATAATACGTCATGTAGTGATCCCTATCATTTACCTTGTACTGAACTTTTGGAGCAATTCCTTGAGCAAGATTGTCGAACAAGGGTGAACGACCAAGGATGGTGATATCATTTTGAGCCCGGGTACGCCAAAGAAGGCATGCCATATCCAAGTGTCGAACGACGCCACTGCTTCCAGAACAATTGTTCGTTTTCGGGTTCTACCGGAAAAGCTCCCTTGCCATGCAGTTGGACAATTTTTCCACGTCCAATGCATGCAATCTAATGACCCGATCATTCCTGGAAAACCATGTCGTTCCGCCTTGCGAAGAAGCTTTTCAAGATCGTTAGCATTCGGTGCACGAAGGTATTTTTCTTTGTATACCCGCAAAATAGTTTTGCAAAACTCGCGCATTGTATCGACTGCTGTCGTCTCGCCAATAGCATGTTTATCATCCATGCAGTCAGCTGGGGTTGCATAAGCCAACATACGTATAGCACAAGCAACTTTGACGATAGGTTCAAACCCCGGTCGTCCACAATTATCATTTCTTTTCCAAAAATATGAATTTTCTCGCTCGCAATCACCAAGCACCCGATAGAATAGGGGTTTTTTCATACGGAACCGACTTCAAAAGTCTTGATCTATATAAATCGGCCTCTCGATGAAGTAATCTTTCATGAAGTCTAAGTACTTGGCTTTTCTGTCCCGAGGTTTATACAAACGCCCAGGAACAGAGCCACCATGTACAGGTTGTTCTTGTAGAAATTCGAGTGCATGTTCATCAATGAATCGCTTCCCCGTTTCCATTTGGTTATGAAATTCGACCTGAGCTGCATCTTCCTGTTCTTGAAGCTCTTGTAAATATTGATCATAAAAATCGTTATTACCGGAACTCGAACCAAAATCACCAAAGGGTGAACTCATTTTTTTGATAATGGAAGTAATAAACAAGGTATTGGTGATTTTTATTTAATGGAAGTAAAGCTCTTGTAAGTTTTGAAATATGATGAGTGTTATGAAAGTATTGGTGACTATTTATAATGGAAGTAATTGAAGTCCCGTGACTCTGCCCAGTTGACAGCAAATTAACCTCAGACTTTAATTTGAAAACTCGTGACTCTGCCCACTTGACAGCAAAGACCTCAGGCTTTAATTTGAAAACCCGTGACTCTGCCAACTTGACAGCAAAGACCTCAAGCTTTAATTTGAAAACCCGTGACTCTGCCAAATTGACAGCAAAAGTCTCAGGCTTTAATTTAAAATCCGTGACTTTGTCCAGTTGATAGCAAATAAACCCCAGACTTTAATCTGAAATCCCGTAACTCTGCCCAATTGACAGCAAAAACATCAGGCTTTAATTTGAAATCCCGTGACTCTGCCAATTTGACACCCGTGACTTTGTACATTTTAACACCCGTGACTCTGCACATTTTAACTTTAGTGAATAGTGAATAGTGTTAGGTGAATAGTGAATAGTGCATAATGAATAGTGTAAAGTGCATAGTGAACTGTCCTTAAATAGAGATAGCCCTCAGCTCTTTTATTCACAACTATCTTCATCTCTTCCAACTAAATTATCATCTTTCTAAGAAAATTATCTTCATCTCTCTATGGCTCCTAAGAAAAATTGGCACACATACGAAGATGAAGCTCTTTGCAAAGCATTCGTCCAACATTCCGATGATCCAATCCGCGGAAATAACAAAAGAGAGAACATTATGTGGGATGATATCATCGTCTCAATGTATGAAACAATCACGTCTCAAGGCATCCAAGCTGAACATCGATCCAAATAAGCAATAATGTGCCGATGGAAGAAGGTCATTTATAAAGATTGCAACAAATGGTATTCCGCACTCACTGAAGCACAAAGAGCGTATGCAAGTGGAACCAACCTTCAAGACGAGGTAATTTTTCGGACTTTAGGACTTCATACTCAATTATATGATATATATTAACTCTCAATTTATATTTCTAGCAAGGTATGACACACACAATATATAAGAACCAACATGGCTCGACTTTTACTTTGCACCACTGCTGGGCAATTTTGCAACATCGTATTACTTATACTAATCTAAGCAACACTGCTCCAACTCAAACGCAAACTGGGCCGGATCGATTCCAAACGCAATCATCGCACATTTCCTCCCAACAAATGGAGTCCCCACCACCAGGTTATACTCCGCATTTTAACTTTACACCTGAGGAGGCTCAATTTGATACACCTTCTAGCCTGGGGACTCCAAGTGAAGAAACTACATCAGGGAGACCAATAGGAACTAAAAAGGCAAAAAAGGGCAAGGCCAAGGTCTATGCTAGTTCTGCCTCTTTAGAATTATATTCCCAAAGCATTCGAGAAACAAACGAAGTGAATCGCATGTTGGAAGAAGGACGTGTCCGAAGGCACGCCGAGCTTATGGCGATGAAAGATGAGGAGAATGACTTGAAAATTTTCACAACTATCTTCATCTCTTCCAACTAAATTATCATCTTTCTAAGAAAATTATCTTCATCTCTCTATGGCTCCTAAGAAAAATTGGCACACATACGAAGATGAAGCTCTTTGCAAAGCATTCGTCCAACATTCCGATGATCCAATCCGCGGAAATAACAAAAGAGAGAACATTATGTGGGATGATATCATCGTCTCAATGTATGAAACAATCACGTCTCAAGGCATCCAAGCTGAACATCGATCCAAATAAGCAATAATGTGCCGATGGAAGAAGGTCATTTATAAAGATTGCAACAAATGGTATTCCGCACTCACTGAAGCACAAAGAGCGTATGCAAGTGGAACCAACCTTCAAGACGAGGTAATTTTTCGGACTTTAGGACTTCATACTCAATTATATGATATATATTAACTCTCAATTTATATTTCTAGCCAGGTATGACACACACAATATATAAGAACCAACATGGCTCGACTTTTACTTTGCACCACTGCTGGGCAATTTTGCAACATCGTATTACTTATACTAATCTAAGCAACACTGCTCCAACTCAAACGCAAACTGGGCCGGATCGATTCCAAACGCAATCATCGCACATTTCCTCCCAACAAATGGAGTCCCCACCACCAGGTTATACTCCGTATTTTAACTTTACACCTGAGGAGGCTCAATTTGATACACCTTCTAGCCTGGGGACTCCAAGTGAAGAAACTACATCAGGGAGACCAATAGGAACTAAAAAGGCAAAAAAGGGCAAGGCCAAGGTCTATGCTAGTTCTGCCTCTTTAGAATTATATTCCCAAAGCATTCGAGAAACAAACGAAGTGAATCGCATGTTGGAAGAAGGACGTGTCCGAAGGCACGCCGAGCTTATGGCGATGAAATATGAGGAGAATGACTTGAAAATTTTGACGATGGATACATCTACCTTCACTCCAGACACAAAAGCTTTATTTAAGCTTAAAAGGAAACAGATACAACAAAAACAACTTGCGAAAAACTTGTTTGGAGGAGGGTCGTCGAATCCAGGAAACAACCCTTTTGATTATTTTCCTAACGCCTAATGATTGTTGTTTCCATCGTTGCATTTTTCTTGTTGTTTACTTATGTTGTATTGTTGCATTTTCAATGTTGTCTTCATCGTTGCAATTTCGTTGTTATTTTCGTGTAATCCTTGTTGTTTTTCTTGTCCCGAATATAATATTATTATTTTATTATCATTGTCTCTAAAATTAATTATTATGCATTTTCATATTTAAATTAGTATTACTTATTTTTAAAATTATTATTATTATTATTATTATTATTATTATTATTATTATTATTATTATAGATAATATATGTGGTACTACTACTACTACTATCATTATTATTATTATAGATAATATATGTGAGAGTGGGGAAGGTTTTTTTTTTAATTAATTGGATGAGATAGCCCTATCGGTTGGAGATGATACTCAGGGGGGTGCAGATTCCCCGGGTGGAGATTGACACCCCAGGGCTGTAAATAGCCCTACGGGTTGGAGATGGCCTAAGTACTTCAAAACCCCACCCACACCACCACCGCCGCCACCGCTTTTCCCCTCCGCCTTCACCAATTTATCAGAGCTCTTTGGATGCTTCGGCACCGGCGGCGCAGGAGAAGAACACGGCAGCGAACGGCCGGGAGACAACGCCCACGCGGACGGAGAAGTGGAAGCCGATCTCGTTCTCCTCGGCACCTCTATTTTGCTATCACTCCGCCGCAAAAACCTAACGAAGCCGTCGTCGCTGCTGCCGGAGGAGTCGTTCTCCTCTGCCTTCTTTGATATTTTTTTGAATTTCGACGTCAAAGTGTAGGGTTCCGGGAGCGGCGACGATACCGCCTTGCTTCCGCTCTTGCACCGGAGCAACCGTGGAGAGGCGGCGGCGGAATTTTGATATCTGCTCGAGTGTGATTTCTCCATGTTTTCTCTGAATTAGTATAAAACTGAAATTGAATTAATACTGAGTGTCATTTCAGTAATTTGTTGAATTATATAAGTGTAGATTTGGAAACACCCTTACCTACAAAATTACTAAAAAAAAAAAATTGTGACTTGTTTGCACGTTAGGAAAGTTGCTGTTAGCTTTGCAGTTTCCACATTGAGATTAAGGACTCCACGAATTAGTTGTTAGCATTTTTCCCATTATTAAAATCAATGTCTTTTTTATGGAGCTTGAGAATAAAAAGTAGTTGATATGTGACAAATCAAAGTTTTATAGGTTTAAAAAGTTTGAATGTGAATTTCTGAATAGATTTATGATGAGTTTCATGAGTTTGATGAGACCGGACTTAAACTCATCCACGTAGGCTCTAAATTTTAAGTTAATGTGGTTATACTAAAAGTGTCTCTTCTAAGTATCTTTTGTAGCGGATTGACTAGATGTTATATGTTACCATTGTAATTTGAAGAAGCAATATAAAATATCAAAATAATACTCCCTATAAAAGTGTTATTAAATAGTATGATTAACATTTATAATTTTGAATATTATCATTTTATAATTATGACATAATATTTCCTATATTCTTCCAAAATGTCGTTAACATCCTTGCTTACATAGGAGTACAATTTTTGTTGTAGTGAAATTTCGATAGAATCAAATATGCATGCATGAAATCATGCAATATAAATCAAATATAAAACTAAAGTCGTATATTGTAGTGTATACAATACACGCCATTAAATGTCCATGATAATAAAATATAAGACTGAAGTCGTAATTTGTAGTGTATTACACGCCATTAAAGTTCCATGATGATAAAAATTTAAATTCAAATTATTAAAAAGATCATGGGTTTGAGTCTCAATATTATGGGCTTTTCTCTAATTTAATACATTAATTGATTTATCTTTATATAAAAAATTTAATACATTGATTTATCTTGTAAGCCCCATTAGCCTGGATGAGCCTTGAGCTAATATTTGGCATGTCAATTGTCATATATAACTTGAGAGTTGAGAATTGGCTTTAAAATTTATTACTAGTAAAATAGTAACACTTTTAAACTGGATTATACAAATTGGATAAGTTTGACCTAGCGATAATTTTCGTATTGAGGAAAAGTTTGACCTAGCAAATGATTATATTGTAGTTTGATTTTAGTAAAAGTAATTTATACAAGAATTATGGTGAGTTAGGCACGATTCGAAAAGCAATTATAGGAGAATTAATTTTACTAAAATTAATTTTGGTAATAACTTATTATGATTAAAATTAATTACAGAATTATTGCTTTTTTATAATAGTTTTTTCAAGAGTAACACTTTAGTTACTTCTAAAATAAGTTGACTTTTTGCTTCTCGAGATCCCAAAAGTTATTATGGTCTTCGGGCCAAACACAATGAAAATCACGATTGAACAGAAGTGTTTTTAATGATTAGGGTCAAACACTTCAAAAATCATAATAAAGATATAAAAATGATTTTAAGAGCTCCAATCGCTGAGCCAAACTCACCCTTAATCTAGTAAAAAATGTTTTTTTTTTCTATATATATTAGCGTAGTAAAATTTTCTTATGCGGCAGACGATATTCACGTTCAATTTTATTTTGTTAAACAAATAAAGAAGGGATTTTTGTACTTCACCCCCAGAAAAGTTTCATTTTTGTACTTTATTTCCTATAATTGAAAAAACTTGGCACTGCCCCCTATAAGTTGATAAATGAGTGCACTTTGCTCCCTAGTCATTTTTAAGTAATTTTCAGAGGGTAAAAACGCCACTCAGGGAGTTTTCTGCAATAACAAACAACTTTTAGGGGATTAGGTGCACAAAATTTTTAAATATTCAAATGTGACTTGCAATTTAAAAAAAAAAATTTAGTTATATTTTTATACAAAAATTCAGTTTAAAAAAAATGAAATTTTCAGTAGTCCTAATTATTTATTTATTTATCCTAAAAAAAAAAAATATTTATTTATTTTTGTTACAAATAAATCATCTCTATTCTAAAAATATTTTAATCAAATCAAAGAAGTTTGAAAGTAAAAAATATGTTATAAGACTAAAATTAGATTACGATGTGACTGTCAAGATAAAGAATTCTATTAAAATTTCACAAACTAGTTTATTAACTTTTCAATTTTATTTGATTTTAGCTCACATGTTCAAAGTTTCTTTACTATATTCATATTTGTAGAATGAAACTTGTTTTAAATAAATTTATAAATGAGTTATAAATTACTATCTTCTTAAATTTATGGTGAAATATTATTAATGATACTTACTTTTATAAAAAAAATATGTAAATATATATCGTTCTTTTTATTTATTGTCGGATACGGATCTTTAACGGGTCGGATCGACCTAAATCCATATTCGCTCTATGAGTTTCGAACTACGAATCTTTATAATCGATCGGATCAGGTCCATCGAATCTCTAATCGGACAATTATCCTAATAAATTGGACCGGATTAGAACGGATCCGGATTGAAATCCACCCCATTAACAGCCCTAACAAAAACAATTGCATTGACTCATTTAACTGCTCAGTTACAAAAATTTGTCAGGAAAAGAAAATACATTAACTCAATTCAATTAGTATTTTGCTAGTGAATAGCCACTACTTATTGTTATCCTAAATTTACACTTCTTGGCTGGCAGCAGTTGATAATTAATTCTAAATTGTTTTTATGTAAAGAAGTTGAGGAATATAAATGGTCTTTTTGGGTGTTGTAACAGGTTGATAATCTGCACAAGCATGTTCAATCCTCCGGTCTTTTTAAGAGAATCGAATAAGTCGTTGTTTCCCCTTTGTTGAGGTAGATTGAATGGAGAAAACAAAATCTGGTATTTCTTGATATTAGCTATTAATCTTTTGAAGATAAACACAAGAAGAAGTTGTGATGATGCAGACTATGCAAACAGCTGTTGCAAAGAGATTTTTAAAGAGAATAATTTATTGCCATATTGCAATATGATTTATAATGTATTAATTTTTTAAGTTTATAATGTATTTATTGCAACACGCGATTTATTGCCATTTTTTAAAGTATACAGGGTTATTAACTTTATTGCCAATTTTCAAAGAGAATAATTTGATTTTCAAATTTTATTCAAAGATAAAAGAACATATAATGTAATTTTTGTTCATTGCCTTGTCAATCACAGAGATTACTCGCACTTTAGGGCGAGTAAAACACATTGCAACATCAAAGGGGTAAATGCTTTGACTTGTTAACACAGGGGATCTTTTGTCAATTGGAAATAAACTCAGGGGGTATTTTTGCATTTCACTCTAAACATTCCTCTGCTGATACGCGCTTTTCGGACGTCAGCTTAGTTTTGCTTCATCTCTCTCTCCCCGTCAATTTAAATCATTTGTCCATAGTACCAAATAGTACGACATGTTTGGACGTATAGTCGTAAACATAGAAGAAAAAAGAAAAGTACTAAGGAAACAATTTTTTTATTCATAAACTAAATTATTGGGCTTCGGAAAGAAATACTAAATGATAAATTTCGGTTCCAAATCTTTACTCAGATTTATTGAGAATATAATTGCAGTACTTGAGAAACATAATCAAACAACACATATTATTGTTATATAATTTATGCACTTTATTTATATAATTAATTAACATTATCTAATAAATGAACATTTTTACTTTATCCTAATATTTCTTTTAAATCTTTCATTAGTTATTAGTAATCAATATTATGGGTCATTATATTATTTTAGACTTTTAATTATTTTAAAAATTTATAACTTTTGCGTAACTTTAGTATGCGGTTGGATAAATTATTTTGGTATAACTATAGATAGTATTTGGATTGGATTTTCTTATTGTGACTCGATGTAGATCGTATTTTATCATTTGCTCATTATATGTTTTCACTTTGTGATAGTATTTGGATATATTTGAAATAGTCGTTATGATGAATTGATGATATGTTTAATGTAATAATGAGTTAAATGTTATACGATTGAGCAAAAGGAAAACGACGAAATATAATTACGTAATATTGTAATATTATGGACGAAAAATTGATGAATAAAAATAATATGAGACCTGTAATCCCGTCCCGTCCCGTCCCACAATAATTCTCGGGTACCCTCTTCCGGGTATCCGAATTATTACAGGGCGGGTTTGAGATGAGAAGTGTCAATCCCGAAATTTATTATACCCATATCTCTAGCCCCGTACCCGTCCCAAACCCGCCATGTGCCCACCCCTAAATACACTTACTTGATGATTAGATGAGTTTGACCAAAACAGACTTGTAGAAGAATTTTTCATAAATGACTATATATTGTTTTATGCTCTGTATCAAATATTTAATAACGAGGGAATTGCACATTTTATATCAAATATTTACCTACTTTATATATTTCATACCACATCTTTCATAATTGCACATTTCATACCAAAATCAATCAACCTTTTTCAATTTACATACCACCGTTAAATTTTGGACGGAATTGGACACGTGCACCGCACGTGTCCGTTAACTCTAAAAAAAAAAAAAAGGGAAAAAAAAAGTGTCACTTTTCATACTAAACCTTTACCTACTTTATACATTGCATACCACACATTTCATATCAAAATCAATCAACATTTTTCAATTTTCATACCGACGTTAAATTACAAAAAAAAACCTCGCGGGCACCGTACTACTACATATGCTATTCTTGTTCATCACTCTTTTACAATTAACCCCTTGCCTCCTAAAATGTTCCAATTTTACCCTTGAGTGTTATTAGTACTAATAAATATGTAAAAATTTGAAATTTATTGGCAATTATAAATTATATCAATTAATGAATATGATGATTTTGAATTGAAACAATAGTACCACATAGGGTCTTCTCAATTTGAGGAAACCGTAATAAATCATACGATCGATAACATTCCTGCTTCTTTTTCGAAAGGGTACAAAATATAATACAATACGGTTTTCTCTACCTATGAAAATCATACACAATCATAATTTTGTAATTTTTCTGTCAAATTTTTAAGTATAATTCAATTACAAAAAAAACCCCTCGTATTTTTCACTTTCTTATAATTAATCCCTTGCCCCTAAAAAACCCCTGTATTATTGCAAATAGCCCCCTGTATAATTGCAAATACCCCCTGAGGGTTTTTTTTTTTTTATCACAACCAATACGTGGGGTGTATTTTTGTAAGTAGGTCTTTTCAAATTTACGATTTATTATGGTTGCCCCAAACTGAGTAAACCATATTCGAGATTTTCAGCTCAAAATTAATGGTCAAAATTGTAACATTTTAGGGGCAAGGAATTAATTATAAGAAAGTGACAAATACGAGGATTTTTTATTTTTTATTTGTAAATGAATTATACTTAAAAACTTTGGCAGAAAAATTACAAAATTATGATTGTGTATGATTTTCATAGATAAAGAAGACCGTATTTTATTATATTTTGTACCCTTTCGAAAAAGAAGCAGGAATATTATCGATCGTATGATTTATTACGGTTTCCTCAAATTGAGAAGACCCTATGTGGTACTATTGTTTCAATTCAAAATCGTTATATTCATTAATTGATATAATTTATAATTGCCCATAAATTTCAATTTTTTACATATTTATTAGTACTAATAAGACCCAAGGGTAAAATTGAAACATTTTAGGGGGCAAGGGATTAATTGTAAAAAAATGATGAACAAGAATAGCATATGTGGTAGTACAGTGCCCGCGAGGTTTTTTTTTTGTGATTTAACGTCGGTATGAAAATTGAAAAAGGTTGATTGATTTTGGTATGAAATGTGTCATTCTGAAAGGTGTTGTATGCAATGTATAAAGTAGGTAAAGGTTTAGTATGAAAAGTGACACTTTTTTTTTCCAATTCCGTCCAAAATTTAACGGTGGTATGTAAATTGAAAAAGGTTGATTGATTTTGGTATGAAATGTGCAATTATGAAAGATGTGGTATGAAATGTATAAAGTAAGTAAATGTTTGATATAAAATGTGCAATTCCCTCGTTTAATAACTAATTCCTCGATTATATTTTTAAAAAATTTCATACAATAGACGGGCCTGGCCCAATCATCTTGGATCCACTACTAACTCAAAAGAACATCGACCATAACTAATGGGCCCAAGAGCGCACATAGAAAAACGTGCCCAAATATTAATCGACTGAACCAATAATTTTCCATTTTGACATTTCAACATCAAAAAGCTTCCGAATATTATACAGATCAAACTCCGATCTTCAATTCTCCGTCGATGGCGATGTTCATAGCCAGCCGTCGAATATCGAGTGGATCCACGACGACGTCGTATCGGGCAGCAAGCTTCAGGTGGCCCCATTCAAGTTCCTTCAAACAAGTCAGTATTCTCTCTCTAGTTCTCTTTGTTCAATCGCCTAGGGTTTTCATTTTCTAATGACTCTTTGTGTGTTAGTTTAACATTAATGCGTGATTAAGGTGTGCTTTGTACTTTTGTAGGTTCTTATTTCTGCTCGCACCACATTTAGTTCATGTTGTATGTATATTTTGAATTCCTAATTATTTTAGCTAATTACCTTTGATAAACCCATACATATGAAATTAGTCTATAATAACTGTAAGTAACATAAGCTAATCATCGGCGATGAATAAAATTGTAAGATTAATTTCAGCTTATTTATGTTTTATGAATTTGTTATTCCTGCATTTTTGCAATCTGCTATCACTTATAAACAAAAAGACTTCGTCTAATATCCTAACCTTTTTTTTATTCAATCTCCCGTTGAGATAGTAAGATTTTGTTAACCCTCTTGATATTTATTTGATCACTTGCGGCATAGTAAAATTTCCTTATGCGGCAGACGATATTCACGTTCAATTTTTTTTATTAAACAAATAAATAAAGAAAAGAAAATGAAGAACTACTATTACTACTGCTGTATGTTGACTCAAATGCATGTATTGTTATTCATACACCTAAATTAAATTCCACACAACACCATAGTAGTCTAGTCAATAAGCAAAATATAATTAAGATAATCCTTAAATCATAAATAAACAACATCATATCCTGGAATAAATATGGGATTGAATCAAATGTTTCAAAAACATTAAAAACTGAAATTGCAATTTATTAAATTCCAAAAAGACAACATGATGAAAGGAATCTCTTTTTTCTTGTTATTAATCAAACCACAGTTTGATCCGCCGGAGGAGACGAATGTGGAGTTGGAGATTGTGGTGCCTCTAAAGTGGTCGCCCGAGGAGATTCATGAGTTTGATCCGCCTGAGGAGATGACTGTGGAGTTGGATATTGTACATGTGGTGCCTCTGAAGTGGTCGCCGGAGGTGATTCATGAGTTTGATCCCTTGGTTTGTTTGTCGTACACAAAGGACTACTGATAGGTAGTTCGGGATCCCATACACGGGGACGAGGAGGATCACCGTACCATACATTAAAGTTTATAATAATTGGAACTATAATTATCCTGGAAGCTTGAGTTATGAGTAAGAGAACAGCAAGCCATACCATGAGGAAATTACTTCCTATAATAAGTTTGGGAAGAACAATGCCGATTAGGGCATCTGCCACTCCGTAGTCATCTGCGGTCATTGCTCCGTAGCTTATGAGCACAACAGAACCAGCCCATAAGCTAAAGACCCAACAAACAAGATCATCCGGGTACTCTTTCGACGAGCCCATATAGAGAGAAAGCAACGGCAAGAAAGTTGCCGTCACACTGCGGCAAAACAAGCGGCAAGCTAAAATTTTATTATCATGACAAAAGCTCTTACCATATAGTATTTCCATGGCGTTCGATTGTTTATTGAACCACTCATAGATCCTGAGCGGGATGTAGTATGAGCTGAAGGCGGCGAGAGCGTACAGGGACACGGCTAGTAAATTGTGAATAAATGACTCTTCCAGAGGTCCGATGATGAGAAAAGCTGCGAATCTGAGAACGATTGCTACAGTAATCCAAACATTCTTGCTCCTCCTCAAAGCTTGAACAAGAATCCAAACAAGTATTTCAAGGATTGCAGATATTAGGCGTATCATCATTTAATATAGAGAAGCTTAATTGGGGTAGTTTTTGACTGAATGTATAGTGAGGTTTTTGTTGGGTAGAAATTGCTAAAGAGGTGGCTTAAAGAGATTTTAAGAGAACTGCTTGGTCTTTTATAAGTGAGTTTAATGAAATCTTTGTAAAGCTTTGATAAAGATGGCTTACATGATTTAGATTTTAATCGTGTTATCACTATTTTGACTTTTGGGGCATTTTATGTCTTAGCTTGATCCTGTGGAAATTTTTAATATTTTTATAAAGCGAGTTTTGATAAAGAGGGCTTAATTGTAGTTATCCCGCTTGGTATGAATTGTAGTTGAATGTATTTTTTTTTTGGTTTCCCAAGGGTTTAATCCCTTTCGAGGCGCGTCGGGCACATAATGTGGGAACCTCTTCCAACAGGGATTCGAACATGAGTCCGCTACTTTGTAGTGACTAGTCCCTTCCACTAGACCAATCACCTGTTGGTAGTTGAATGTATTTATATGGAAGGGGAGTGAGGCTTTTGTTGGGGAGGGGGCTTAAATAGATTTTAAGAGTTCATGGATCGTTTTGGCAAAGAGTGGCTTAATTTGACTAATCCAGTATATATATATATATATATATATAAATAGAAGTGGAGAGAGAATTAATTGTAGTGATCCCACTTGCTGTCCACCTAAGCGCATATAACTTTTAAACAGCGTCAACCAACATGGTAGAAGTAGACCCTGTGGTCTACATTTTTTTTTTTATTTATTTTTTCTTTTTCATTCTTTCTTTAATTTTTCCTTCTTATAATTAATATCTTTTACACAAATCAAACACATTTATATACTTTTGTTGCAAACTTATAGTAATATATTGTACCTATCAAAATAATATTGTACAAAAAAATTTAATTTTAGTAACAAAATATTAAATGACAAAGTGACAAAAATTTAAATATTGTCACTAAAATGATGTACATAGACACATTATTGACAAGAAATGTAAAAATATTGTCACTATTGACATTTACTGACGTCCCAAAAAATGACAACTAAAAAAACATCATTAAATTATAGTGACAATATTTATTGTTACTAAGTTGTAATTACAAAAAATTTAAATCTTAATGACAAAATAATAAAAGACAAAGTGACAAAAAATTATATATTGTCACTAAAGTGATATTTATAGATACACTAGTGACGAGAGTTGTGAAAAAGTTATCAGACATTTAATGATACCCCAAAAGTGACAACTAAAAAGTTGACAACTAAAAAGTTGTCACTAAATTATAATGACAATATTTATTGTCACTAGGCTATCTGTGAAAGGGTGTCACAAATTGTCAATAGTGACAATTTAAGTTCCACACATTTGTCACTAATCGCCATTAGCGATAACTTAAAAATATATTTTGTCACTATTGCACTTGTCACTATTTTTATTGTGACAAAACTAATATTTTTGTTACTAAATATATGCAGAATATGATAATTTCAACAATGTCACCTAATAGTTTATCACTAAAATTCATTTTTCTTGTAGTGTGTATCTAAAAGGGTGTCACTAATTATCAATAAAAGTATTTCATATATTAGGCTTATCATCATTTTGATATGAATTACTTCATGGAGAAACTTAATTTGACTGATCGAGTATCTAAATAGAAGGGGAGAATTAATTTTAATGTGATGATAAATGGCTTAAATAGATGTGTACGCGACGAGGACAATTGATCCGACTTGCTGTGCGCCTTGCCCAGTCAGACATGGTATGGTTTCAATTTCTCTTTTTATCTTTTAAGATTTAGCAAACTCAAACGTCTGGGGCCCATAAAAATAGTTGAAAAATCAGCTTTTCAGAATTTAAAAGGTAAAGGTCATTTTATTAATTTTAGAATACTTTCAATTATGTGTCTGTACATTTAAACAAACCAATTTATTTTTGCTAGCGAACAAAGTATGGATCGATTCAATTAGCGTCAATATTTAGTAAGAGAATATTGCAAAACCGGTTCCACAACTTTTGCTTGCTAGCGAATGTAGGACATATGTACTCAGACTGGCAAAATTACCCAGTAATTTGTAAATTTCAAGCATTTTCATTCCAATGTCAGCCCAATTAAGCATCATCTCATGCGGCTCATGTAACAGGTAATAATTAATTTTGACTGAATTTAAAAATTGTTAATTGCATATATCCCCCAAAATTAAAAAATTTCATTTTGACTGAGTTGATAATTGTATTTACCCGAAAATTAAGGAATTGGGTGAATCTTAAAAGTGATAATTGTATATTCATCCCCAAGATAAGATTTGACTTTTTTGATAGAACTTTAAAATAATTGCATATATACCTTCAAATTTAAATTAACATGTGTTATTGTCCACAAAGTTTCAATTAGAAAATTCATCATCATTTTTTTTTTTACAAAATCTTAATATACCCTTGATTTCAAAAACATAAATCAATTGATAAATTTTCAATGACATAAATTAATGAATTTTTTTAGAATAAATTAAAAAATCCATTTTTTAATAAAATAAATTACTTTATTCTTTTTACTTATAACGCTTTTAAATTTAAGCCAAAATGCTCATTTCTTAATTTTGGGGTAAATATAAAATTATCAATTTTAGAATGCAATAAAAAAGCACAATTTTTAAATTTTGGGTGTATACATCCAATTAGGAGTTTTTTGGTTCAGTAAAAATCCCAATTATTAGTCATATGCTCAACCCCACCCCCACCCCATGATGCTTGATCGGGCAAATTTTAGCAAATTTTACGAAATTGGAATTGACTTCTTCATTTAAAATACATGGCTCATATTTATTATGTCATGCAACAAAAGAAAATTATTAATAGTCACATGTCGCATTCTTCTTATTGTAACAAAATCTTCTATTTCTCTTCATGATTAATTTTTAATTATCAAAAAAAAAAAATTAAGCTTTTTTGGGTACCCGGACCCTAGAAACCTATGCAAACTTGCTTTCTATTTCTATGCTTCATGATTTAAGTATTTAACTTGTACAACTTGTACCTGTGGAATTTTTTAATGCTTTATCTCCATCATTCAAAAACTAGATGGTTAAATCTGGACCCTACAATATATGTAGAAAGAGAGTATGCAAACTTTTTAATCAAAAGTCAAAACCATTTCATACTATAAGAAAACTACTCATACTGCGCGGAAAATTAGTACTTCATACTGCGCGGAAAATTAGTACCTACACCGGTGGATTTAATCCACCCGGGTGTTGGATGAGTGACACATAAGCATAAAAGGACAATATTTTGTCATTTTATGCCTATGTGTCATTCATCCAACCCCATGTATTAAATCCACTAGTGTAGTATCCATACTGCGCATAAACAACTCCGTATATTATTTTAGTTACCAAATGAACCCACATAAAATCAGTTGATATTTCTATATTTCGAATTTTCATAACACATAATTTAATTACTCTTCTTTTCTGTTCCTTTTTGTTTACTGGATTAGTTCACTAACCCATCATATGGAGATTGTTAATGTATTTTTATACATTATGTTTGTTAATTTAAATTATTTTTAACAGATTTATGTAATATAAAAGAATGTATTTTTCTTGGGGTAAATGCAAAATACCCCTTGTGTTATGCTAAACCTGCAAGAAACTACCCTGTGAAATTTTTATTGCGCCAAATTTCCTTGTGTTTTCAAAAACCCTGCAAAAAAAACACCCAATTTGTAAAAAATAGGTCGTTTTGGATCGACAAATTTTAATAAACCATTTTTAAAATACTTCAAGTTGGTCCCTACAACTTCAGGTGATATATTTTTTAAATTATTTCTTGAAATTTGTCGATCCAAAACGATCTATTTTTTACATATTGGGTGGTTTTTGCAGGGATTTTGAAAACACAAGAAAGTTTGACGCAATAAAAATTTAACATGATAGTTTCTTATGGTTTAGCATAACACTGGAGAGTATGTTGCATTTTCCCCATTTTTCGTCTCAGCCTACATTTTGACATCCATTTCTTACAAAAATAAGATCCTAGAAAGGTATTACAATTTGTATGTCCTAATCTACTTCACTTGACCATTTGAAATTGATCTACTCTTAAACTTTTCTCTTGAACCTGCAAGTAAATATCAAATATGTAACAATCGTGATATATAAAAATTAACTTATATCCTAAACTTATTTCGTTTTATACGTTCAAAATATATATGAACATCAGAGTGAAATAATAAAAAATGAGAAAATCTCCTTAACAAAGATATTCTTTTTGTACTTATGGGCTAAGAGGTCCAGTGTATTGCTTTTTAGCCAAGTAAATTTAGGTTATTGGGCTTGAACTTAAGATTGCTTAATTTAAGTTTTAAAATGTAATTTCTCTCAAAAAAATAAAAAGGTTTTAAAATGTAGTAGGCTTAAAGCTAATGTGCCTAGTGCCTACAATTGAAAAATCTTATGACCAATAATTATTAATATGTGATTTGGAATTGATATAGGGAATACGACAATTAAAAATTGATTTTCAATTTTAATTTTACTATTAACCAAAAAAATAAATTGTTAAGAATAAAATAAAGTAAAATAATATATGGTAAAAGTTGAAAACTTAGCTACCTCCAGAGACGTAACCATTGTGATTCTCTTTTCCAATTCGTTGAAGAATTGCTTTTGTTCCTTTAGCATTACTGCGAGCTCCGTTAGGAGAAAACACGTTTTCTCTACCTTTTGCACAACATAATGCAAGTATATCAATTTATGGTACAACCATCTTAAGAATAATATTAAGTTTTATATTGAATAATTTCATTTGATATGTTTATATAAGGTTTACGAGCCTTCATTTTAATTTTTTATTTGCTAAATGCCCATTCAATTTGTAATAGATCAATATTATATTTTAGTATTGCACATATTTATTTATTACCTGCAAATGCATGTCCATAATCATAGCTTGGATATTGTCCATAACTCCCATGGCCGTGGATATGGCATCATTAACTGTCATTATATCTGCCTAAGGTGAAAATATATATAGAAGAAAAGAAGAAGAAAAAACATTTAGTTAAAAGGAAATTAAATTTACAGGTCTGGTTAGATATATTTAGTTATACAACATTTAGGGCGTCAATATTTTTATAACATAGAGAGTTATAGTGCAACATTTTTCATAATACAATGGAGTAAAATTACACATATAAGATGTGCAGTTTTATCAATTCGTATTTTTTTAAATATAAAAATATCAAGGAGACGTTGTAGGGTCTATTTGAATGGGTTTAGACTCAGTTTCGTGGGTCTCAGTTTAAAAAAATTGGCTTGGGTAGTTTCGATGAAACCTGTGAGACTTCATTTGGATGGGTTTTGGCTCTTGGGTTTTGTGGTTAAAATAAGTTGAAACCCCACTTCGATTGGGTTTGGATGTAAGGGTTTAGGGGAAAAAGTAGGTGATGAGTGTCAAATCAATGTTTTTTTTAGTGAGATTTGGGGGAAAAAATAAGTGGTAGGTGTCAAATCAATGTTTTATGGGTTTGAAGAGTTTGTGTGAGTTTCTGAATAGGTTTTTGATGATTTTATGGGTTTGATGAAAACTCATTTGAAAGGGTTTTGGCTCGGTTTCGCGAAACTCGCGAGATCGGGCCAAAACCATCCAAACACAGCCTCAATTTTTTTTATAAAATTACATAGAGGATAATATGCTTTTTTTAAATTATATTAAGATAAATTGAATATTGTGTAAATTAAATAGCCATTATTAACTCAAATATATAATGTTGAAGTTTTGAAATATATACCTCTGCATCATGGACTAGAGGGAGACAAAGTGATATGGCCGATAATTTTCTCAGTACCCGTCCTACCGCTTCCACATTTTTGAGCTCCAATCTGGCCCACTCATTTAGCAGGCTCGTTTCGGATCCAAAAACATGATACATTTTTATATCAAGTTTAAGCTTTTGAATTTTCATTCTCTTCTCCACAATGAAGTTTCTGATCAGATTAATTCTAGCCCATCCATTGAACAACTTTTTCTGCATTTAATGTAAAATATCAAGACTTATTTAAGCTAAATTATGATGTAGAATGAAACTTTTGGTCGGATTTTGGGATCTAATACACCGACAAAATGGCAAAATTAGTATAATTAATTGTTCCTGGCAATTTTAGTCATTTTTTTAGGTTTGGCACATTTTCATGTACACTCTTTTCATTAGACTATTAATTATAGATATATATACCCATGCCATTATCAAGATTACTTTCCTCATAAAACTTTACCAAATTTAATTCAATGTTGACTAGGATAAAAATGGTAATTTATTAAACTATTTTTCACAATATCGCCTCTGTCAATGTAGAGATTAACATGATGGTATTTAAAACGGAAAGGTGAAAATTATCTAATATTAGAGGATAAATATGTATTTATCCTTTTAAGTCAGTCAAAATTGGATACAAATATAGAAAATCTCAAAATGATCCATCATAAAAGATCCAATTTGACCGACTGAATTTTCTATGACACTACAATATAGTTTGACTTATAATTACTAAAACATAATTAGTACTACCAATCAAAGAATAAGGGCATGTTTGTTTGGCGTTTCCCAAAAAAAATTCGTGTTTGGAAAATGCCAAACAAACATGTTTTCTATTTTCTGAAATAAAATTTTCATCTCTCAATTTTCTCAAATTACTTTCTCAAAACTCAAACAAACAACAATTTTCTTATCTATAAACAAAACATATACAAACTCTACTCTGATTTGACATAAAATAACATATCTCTTACACAAATTATCTCACAACAAACATGATTTGACATAAAGTCTTACACATCTTACACCTACAACCTCATTCTTCCAAAAAAAAATTACATTTACTTTGTTTCTCAAACCACTCTCTCAAAACCCAAATAAACAACATTAAGCAAATCGAAATTATTTTACAAATCTCCACTACTCTCTCAAACTACTTTCCCAAACACCAAACAAACAAGCCCAAAAACTTCCTACTAATAGGTAATATCCATATCAACCCATCATGCTTTGTGCAACCAATAAAAAAGAAAGAGATAATTGGACTTTTAACATTATATACTTTATATATTTAATATCAAATCTTCTGAAACTATGGTCGACCATTAAAGAGTTCGAAGATGCATTATGGCCAGCAACTTTAGCTACAACTATTTCTTAATTTGTCACTATCGAAATTTTTCGCTGATAATTTAAATTAATATGGTTCAAATATTTGATGGAAAAATTAAGGAATAATGTAGTATGAAAACTGAAAGTGCCATTTTCTAAAAAAAAAAAATTCATATCAATTAATAATTTCATCATGCATCTTTTCTCATCATACCTCAGCAACTCTCTTGACATTAGCCATTGACGCCTCTGCTCTGGCATTCACAAACCTCCACTGCAACAACCTGTTGTACACCACGCGGTACCGATGGTACTCTTCCTCCAACACAGGCGAAACTTTCTTCTGTCTAAAGTACTTCAAAACCCCGCCCACACCACCACCGCCGCCACCGCTTTTCCCCTCCGCCTTCACCAATTTATCAGAGCTCTTCGGATGCTTCGGCACCGGCGGCGCAGGAGAAGAACACGGCAGCGAACGGCCGGGAGACAACGCCCATGCGGACGGAGAAGTGGAAGCCGATCTCGTTCTCCTCGGCACCTCTATTTTGCTATCACTCCGCCGCAAAAACCTAACGAAGCCGTCGTCGCTGCTGCCGGAGGAGTCGTTCTCCTCTGCCTTCTTAGATTTTTTTTTGAATTTCGACGTCAAAGTGTAGGCTTCGGGGAGCGGCGACGATACCGCCTTGCTCCCGCTCTTGCACCGGAGCAACCGTGGAGAGGCGGCGGCGGAATTTTGATATCTGCTCGAGTGTGATTTCTCCATGTTTTTTCTGAATTAGTATAAAACTGAAATTGAATTGTACTGAGTGTCATTTCAGTAATTTGTTGAATTATATAAGTGTAGATTTGGAAACACCCTTACCTACAAAATTACTTAAAAAAAAAAAAATTGTGACTTGTTTGCACGTTAAGAAAGTTGCTGTTAGCTTTGCAGTTTCCACATTGAGATTAAGGACTCCACGAATTAGTTGTTAGCATTTTTCCCATTATTAAAATCAATGTCTTTTTTATGGAGCAGGAGAATAAAAAATAGTTGATATGTGTCAAATCAAAGTTTTATAGGTTTAAAAAATTTGAATGTGAGTTTCTGAATAGATTTATGATGAGTTTCATGAGTCTGATGAGACCGGACTTAAACTCATCCACGTGGGCTCTAAATTTTAAGTTAATGTGGTTATACTAAAAGTGTCTCTTCTAAATATCTTTTGTAGCGGAGTGACTAGATGTTATATGTTACCATTGTAATTTGAAGAAGCAATATAAAATATCAAAATAATACTCCCTATAAAAGTGTTATTAAATAGTATGATTAACATTTATAATTTTGAATATTATCCTTTTATAATTATGACATAATATTTCCTATATTCTTCCAAAAGGTCGTTAACATCCTTGCTTACATAGTAGTACAATTTTTGTTGTAGTGAAATTTCAATAGAATCAAATATGCATGCATGAAATCATGCAATATAAATCAAATATAAAACTAAAGTCGTATATTGTAGTAGTGTATACAATACACGCTATTAAATGTCCATGATAATAAAATATTAGACTGAAGTCTAGTGTATTACACGCCATTAAAGTTCCATGATGATAAAAATTTAAATTCAAATTATTAAAAAGATCATGGGTTTGAGTCTCAATATTATGGGCTTTTCTTTAATTTAATACATTGATTTATCTTTATATAAAAAATTTAATACATTGATTTATCTTGTAAGCCCCATTAGCCTGGATGAGCCTTGAGCTAATATTTGGCATGTCAATTGTCATATATATATAACTTGAGAGTTGAGAATTGGCTTTAAAATTTATCACTACTAAAATAGTAACACTTTTAAACTGGATTATACAAATTGGATAAGTTTGACCTAGCGAAAATTTTCGTATTGAGGAAAAGTTTGACCTAGCAAACGATTATATTGTAGTTTGATTTTAGTAAAATTAATTTATACAAGAATTAGGGTGAGTTAGGCCTAGCGATTCGAAAAGCAATTATAGAAGAATTAATTTTACTAAAATTAATTTTGGTAATAACTTATTATGATTAAAATTAATTATAGAATTATTGCTTTTTTATAATAGCTTTTTCAAGAGTAACAATTTAGTTGCTTCTAAAATAAGTTGATTTTTTGCTTCTCGAGATCCCAAAAGTTATTATGGTCTTCGGGCCAAACACAATGAAAATCACAATTGAACAAAAGTGTTTTTAATAATCAGGGTCAAACACTTCAAAAATCATAATAAAGATATAAAAATGATTTTAAGAGCTCCAATCGCTGAGCCAAACTCACCCTTAATCTAGTAAAAATGTTTTTTTTTTCTATATATATTAGCATAGTAAAATTTTCTTATGCGGCAGACGATATTCACGTTCAATTTTATTTTGTTAAACAAATAAAGAAGGGATTTTTGTACTTCACCCCCCAGAAAAGTTTCATTTTTGCACTTTGTTCCCTATAATTGAAAAAACATGGCACTGCCCCCTATAAGTTGATAAATGAGTGCACTTTGCCCCCTAATCATTTTTAAGTAATTTTCAGAGGGTAAAAATGCCACTCAGGGAGTTTTCTGCAATAACAAACAACTTTTAGGGGATTAGGTGCACAAAATTTTAAAATATTCAAATGTGACTTGCAATTTAAAAAAAAAAAATTTAGTTATATTTTTATACAAAAATTCAATTTTAAAAAAAATGAAATTTTCAGTAGTCCTAATTATTTATTTATTTATCCTCAAAAAAAAATTTATTTATTTATTTTTGTTACAAATAAATCATCTCTATTCTAAAATATTTTAATCAAATCAAAGAAGTTTTAAAGTAAAAAATATGTTATAAGACTAAAATTAGATTACGATGTGACTGTCAAGATAAAGAATTCTATGAAAATTTCACAAACAAGTTTATTAACTTTTCAATTTTATTTGATTTTAGCTCACATGTTCAAAATATGTTATAAGACTAAAATTAGATTACGATGTGACTGTCAAGATAAAGAATTCTATGAAAATTTCACAAACAAGTTTATTAACTTTTCAATTTTATTTGATTTTAGCTCACATGTTCAAAGTTTCTTTACTATATTCATATTTGTAGAATGAAACTTGTTTTAAATAAATTTATAAATGAGTTATAAATTACTATCTTCTTAAATTTATAGTGAAATATTATAAATGAGTTATAAATTACTTTTATAAAAAAAATATGTAAATATATATATCGTTCTTTTTATTTATTGTTGGTTACGGATCTTTAACGGATCAGATCGACCTAAATCCATATTCGCGCTATGAGTTTCGAACTACAAATCTTTATAATCGATCGGATCAGGTCCATCGAATCTCTAATCGGACAATTATCCTAATAAATTGGACCGAATTAGAACGGACTCGGATTGAAATCCACCCCATTAACAGCCCTAACAAAAACAATTGCATTGACTCATTTAACTGCTCAGTTACAAAACTTTGTCAGGAAAAGAAAATACATTAACTCAATTCAATTAGTATTTTGCTAGTGAATAGCCACTACTTATTGTTATCCTAAATTTACACCTCTTGTGGCAGCAGTTGATAATTAATTCTAAATTGTTTTTATGTAAAGAAGTTGAGGAATATAAATGGTCTTTTTGGGTGTTGTAACAGGTTGATAATCTGCACAAGCATGTTCAATCCTCCGGTCTTTTTAAGAGAATCGAATTAGTCGTTGTTTCCCCTTTGTTGAGGTAGATTGAATGGAGAAAACAAAATCTGGTATTTCTTGATATTAGCTATTAATCTTTTGAAGATAAACACAAGAAGAAGTTGTGGTGATGCAGACTATGCAAATAGCTGTTGCAAAGAGATTTTTAAAGAGAATAATTTATTGCCATATTGCAATATGATTTATAATGTATTAATTTTTTAAGTTTATAATGTATTTATTGCAACACGCGATTTATTGCCATTTTTTAAAGTATACAGGGTTATTAACTTTATTGCCAATTTTCAAAGAGAATAATTTGATTTTCAAATTTTATTGAAAAATAAAAGAACATATAGTATAATTTAGGCCTGTCAAAGGTCGGGTCCGGACCTGGACCCGACCTGCTTATTAATTATCGGGTCTGGACCCGGACCCGATCCGTTCAATTTTGGGTCTAGACCCGGACCCGACCCGAATTATTTTTCCAAACTGATCGGGTCCAGGTCGGGTCCAAATCTGGACCCGATTGAGACCCGGACCCGATCTGGACCTGAATTTTTTTTTTTTTTTTTTTTTTTTTTTCCTTCTTTCCCCTTACACGACGATGAATCCCTTACTGCCTTACACATTTAATTCCAGATTTCTCTCTCACGGTCTCACCCAATCTCTAGGGTTTGTCAATTGAATTTCTCACCCAATCAAATACTGATACTGATACTGATACTAATAGTGCGTCAAGTCGTCAACTCAGTTTCTGAATTTCGAGAGCGAAGAAGAAGTTCAGAGCAAAGAAATTAGAGGCAGTGGTTCACTTTATCCAGTCCCTGATCTTGAAAAAACTCTTCCCCTGAAGTAAGTAACTAAATCTTGAATTCAATTTCATCTTAATTTCATAGATACTGTTGCCTAGTTCTTAATCTGGGACTGTTTATATTATTAGTCTTGTGATTTGTGAAGATTGATCTCGGTTTATGATATTTTTCATAAAAAATGGCTTAGTTTGAACTTTTTGTAGTTAAATTACATAGAAAACAGAGATTGTTTGATCTTGAAGCATTTTCTTTAATTTCATAAGAAATTAACGTTGCTTAGTTTTTGATCTGGGATTTTTTATATTCTTAAGCCATGTGAAGATTGATCTTGGTTTTTGTCAATCACTTTTATCTTGAGTAATACTTGATTTTTTACATATTTAAATGTGCACTAGACTGGATTGCTAAAAACATGAACTTCAGGACATGAAATTGATCTGGTGAAGATATTAGGTGGCAATAACTAACACTGATGAAACAATCATGGTGTTTAATAGTTTTCTCAGAATCCATCCTGCTATGCCTTAAGATATTTGCCGATTATGCATGCAAGTACTTTTATATATTTATCGGGTTCAAAGATTTTATGGTTTTCATGTTCTGTTCTTGGAATTACCTTGCATGTTGTACTAGTATGACAATAAACTTGAAATCAGAACTTCACTTATTATTCAGTAGCTTGGTTTTGTTGTGGATTACCTTGTTACCAGTTGAAATGTTGAATCATCAGGATTTCATCACCGAATATACTCAATACTATGCGATTTTTTATCACGATCATTCGATCTTGTCTTTAGTTCATCGATCTAAGCTTGTGGCACATCTTATCTTTTTTATGAAACAGAGGCCTTTGGTCCCTCTTTAGTTTGCTTGACAAGTCTGTGATCTTTACTTGGTGCAACGTGCCTCATGGTTGTCGTACCATTTCTTTCGCATTTCTGGTAGCTTTGTTTGTCTTACTGCTTTAATGTGTTTTTTTTTTATTGTTCCTTTTAACTTTGCATTTTATGTTGGTTTTGCAAATTGCGTATCTTTCGATTGTTTCAAAGGACTATGAGGATTGCTCATTATTTTTTGCTTTTGAGTAAAGAAGAACAAGTTTTGGGGGAGATGACTGGAGTTGCATTGAAAACTAACTCAACAGTTGTTGCTTTCGGAGCATAATTTATTAATTTCCTAATATGTCCCTCAACTTAAATCAAAGTTAATTACCTTAACTCTCTTGAATGTCTCGAACTACCACTTTAGCCCACCAATTATGAAATTGATCTGGTGAAGATATTTGAAACATTTAGTACTATTTTTTTAAGTGTTATAGCTATGTGATTATTGGAAGTTTGAACAGCCCTATTTTTTTATGTTGCAGGATGATCTAACACTTAGTACTAGTGTTTAGCTCAGATTTCATTTGGAAAGACAGCCTTATTTCTTTTTGTTCATTGCCTTGTCAATCACAGAGATTACTCGCACTTTAGGGCGAGTAAAACACATTGCAACATCAAAGGGGTAAATGCTTTGACTTGTTAACACAGGGGATCTTTTGTCAATTGGAAATAAACTCAGGGGGTATTTTTGCATTTCACTCTAAACATTCCTCTGCTGATACGCGCTTTTCGGACGTCAGCTTAGTTTTGCTTCATCTCTCTCTCCCCGTCAATTTAAATCATTTGTCCATAGTACCAAATAGTACGACATGTTTGGACGTATAGTCGTAAACATAGAAGAAAAAAGAAAAGTACTAAGGGAACAATTTTTTTATTCATAAACTAAATTATTGGGCTTCGGAAAGAAATACTAAATGATAAATTTCGGTTCCAAAATCTTTACTCAGATTTATTGAGAATATAATTGCAGTACTTGAGAAACATAATCAAACACCACATATTATTGTTATATAATTTATGCACTTTATTTATATAATTAATTAACATTATCTAATAAATGAATCTTTTTACTTTACCCTAATATTTCTTTTAAATCTTTCATTAGTTATTAGTAATCAATATTATGGTTCATTATATTATTTTAGACTTTTAATTATTTTAAAAATTTATAACTTTTGCGTAATTTAAGTATGCGGTTGGATAAATTATTTTGGTATAACTATAGATAGTATTTGGATTGGATTTTCTTATTGAGACTCGATGTAGATCGTATTTTATCATTTGCTCATTATATGTTTTCACTTTGTGATAGTATTTGGATATATTTGAAATAGTCGTTATGATGAATTGATGATATGTTTAATGTAATAATGAGTTAAATGTTTTTACAATTGAGCAAAAGGAAAACGACGAAATATAATTACGTAATATTGTAATATTATGGACGAAAAATTGATGAATAAAAATAATATGAGACCCGTAATCCCGTCCCGTCCCGTCCCGCAATAAATCTCGGGTACCCTCTTCCGGGTACCTGAATTATTACAGGGCGGGTTTGAGATGAGAAGTGTCAATCCCGAAATTTATTATACCCATATTTCTAGCCCCGTACCCGTCCCAAACCCGCCATGTGCCCACCCCTAAATACACTTACTTGATGATTAGATGAGTTTGACCAAAACAGACTTGTAGAAGAATTTTTCATAAATGACTATATATTATTTTATGCATTGTATCAAATATTTAATAACGAGGGAATTGCACTTTTTATATCAAATCTTTACCTACTTTATACATTTCATACCACACCTTTCATAATTGCACATTTCATACCAAAATCAATCAACCTTTTTCAATTTACATACCAACGTTAAATTTTGGACGGAGTTAACTCTAAAAATTAAAAAAAAAAAAAAAATAAAAATTGTCACTTTTCATACTAAACATTTACCTACTTTATACATTGCATACCACACCTTTCAGAATGACACATTTCATACCAAAATCAATCAACCTTTTTCAATTTTCATACCGACGTTAAATCATAAAAAAAAACCTCGCGGGCACTGTACTACTACATATGCTATTCTTGTTCATCACTTTATTACAATTAACCCTTGCCTCCTAAAATGTTCCAATTTTATCCTTAGGTGTTATTAGTACTAATAAATATGTAAAAAATTGAAATTTATGGGCAATTATAAATTATATCAATTAATGAATATGATGATTTTGAATTGAAACAATAGTACAACATAGGGTCTTCACAATTTGAGGAAAACGTAATAAATCATACGATCGATAACATTCCTGCTTCTTTTTCGAAAGGGTACAAAATATAATACAATACGGTCTTCTCTACCTATGAAAATTATACACAATCATAATTTTGTAATTTTTCTGTCAAATTTTTATGTATAATTCAATTACAAAAAAAAAACCCTCGTATTTTTCACTTTCTTATAATTAATCCCTTGCCCCTAAAAAACCCCTGTATTATTGCAAATACCCCCCTGTATAATTGCAAATACCCTTGTACAATTGCAGATACCCCCTGAGGGTTTTTTTTTTTGTCACAACCAATACGTGGGGTGTGTTTTTGTAAGTAGGTCTTTTCAAATTTACGATTTATTATGGTTGCCCCAAACTGAGTAGACCATATTCGAGATTTTCAGCTCAAAATCAATGGTCAAAATTGTAACATTTTAGGGGCAAGGAATTAATTATAAGAAAGTGACAAACACGAGGATTTTATTATTATTTTTTTTTTTTGTAAATGAATTATACTTAAAAATTTGGCAGAATTACAAAATTATGATTGTGTATGATTTTCATAGATAAAGAAGACCGTATTTTATTATATTTTGTACCCTTTCGAAAAAGAAGCAGGAATGTTATCGATCATATGATTTATTACGGTTTCCTCAAATTGAGAAGACCCTATGTGGTACTATTGTTTCAATTCAAAATCATCATATTCATTAATTGATATAATTTATAATTGCCCATAAATTTCAAATTTTTACATATTTATTAGTACTAATAACACTCAAGGGTAAAATTGAAACATTTTAGGGGGCAAGGGATTAATTGTAAAAAAGTGATGAACAAGAATAGCATATGTGGTAGTACAGTGTCCGCGAGGTTTTTTTTTTGTGATTTAACGTCGGTATGAAAATTGAAAAAGATTGATTGATTTTGGTATGAAATGTGTCATTCTGAAAGGTGTGGTATGCAATGTATAAAATAGGTATGTAAATTGAAAAATGTTGATTGATTTTGATATGAAATGTGCAATTATAAAAAGTGTGGTATAAAATATATAAAGTAGTTAAATATTTGGTATAAAAGGTGCAATTCCCTCATTTAATAACTAATTCCTCGATTATATTTTTAAAAAATTTCATACAATAGACGGGCCTGGCCCAATCATCTTGGATCCACTACTAACTCAAAAGAACATCGACCATAACTAATGGGCCCAAGAGCGCACATAGAAAAACGTGCCCAGATCTTAATCTGACTGAAGTCACTGAACCAATAATTTTCCATTTTGACATTTCAACATCAAAAAGCTTCCGAATATTATACAGATCAAACTCCGATCTTCAATTCTCCGTCGATGGCGATGTTCATAGCCAGCCGTCGAATATCGAGTGGATCCACGACGACGTCGTATCGGGCAGCAAGCTTCAGATGGCCCCATTCAAGTTCCTTTAAACAAGTCAGTATTCTCTCTCTCGTTCTCTTTGTTCAATCGCCTAGGGTTTTCATTTTCTAATGACTCTTTGTGTGTTAGTTTAACATTAATGCGTGATTAAGGTGTGCTTTGTACTTTTGTAGGTTCTTATTTCTGCTCGCACCACATTTAGTTCATGTTGTATGTATATTTTGAATTCCTAATTATTTTAGCTAATTACCTTTGATATACCCATACATATGAAATTAGTCTATAATAACTGTAAGTAACATAAGCTAATCATCGGCGATGAATAAAATTGTAATAACATTTATGAGCCAAGACAGTTTTCAGGAAGTTCGCTAATAATATAGTATTTGGTATAGCCTTACAAGAATTTTAACGGTTATTGGGTTTTAGCCTAGTAAATCTGTGGTTTCATACAATTTTGCGAATTTTTAAAGTATTGATGCTATGCATAAATTGTTTGACACTCCTGGCATTTTACTGTTTGGAACTCCTCAGACTATTGGGTGCTCAAACTCAAAGATCGTTGCAAAACTTTGAAATTGGAGGGGATCGTGAAAGAATGCCTGAACCAATTATACGTGCATTTGGGATTCTTAAGAAATGTGCTGCAAAGGTGAACTCCTTACTATAGTAACTTCAGCTTATTTATGTTTTATGATTTTGTTATTCCTGCATTTTTGCAATCTGCTATCACTTATAAACAAAAAGCCTTCGTCTAATATCCTAACCTTTTTTTATTCAATCTCCCGTTGAGATAGTAAGATTTTGTTAACCCTCTTGATATTTATTTGATCACTTGCGGCATAGTAAAATTTCCTTATGCGGCAGACCATATCAATATCAAACAAATAAATAAAGAAAAGAAAATGAAGAACTACTATTACTACTGCTGTATGTTGACTCAAATGCATGTATTGTTATTCATACACCTAAATTAAATTCCACACAACACCATAGTAGTCTAGTCAATAAGCAAAATATAATTAAGATAATCCTTAAATCATAAATAAACAACATCATATCCTGGAATAAATATGGGATTGAATCAAATGTTTCAAAAACATTAAAAACTGAAATTGCAATTTATTAAATTCCAAAAAGACAACATGATGAAAGGAATCTCTTTTTTCTTGTTATTAATCAAACCACAGTTTGATCCGCCGGAGGAGACGAATGTGGAGTTGGAGATTGTGGTGCCTCTAAAGTGGTCGCCCGAGGAGATTCATGAGTTTGATCCGCCTGAGGAGATGACTGTGGAGTTGGATATTGTACATGTGGTGCCTCTGAAGTGGTCGCCGGAGGTGATTCATGAGTTTGATCCCTTGGTTTGTTTGTCGTACACAAAGGACTACTGATAGGTAGTTCGGGACGACCCCATACACAAGGACGAGGACGATCGCCGTACCATACATTAAAGTTTATAATAATTGGAACTATAATTATCCTGGAAGCTTGAGTTATGAGTAAGAGCACAGCAACCCATACCATGAGGAAATTACTTCCTATAATAAGTTTGGGAAGAACAATGCCGATTAGGGCATCTACCACTCCGTAGTCATCTGCGGTCATTGCTCCGTAGCTTATGAGCACAACGGAACCAGCCCATAAGCTAAAGACCCAACAAACAAGATCATCCGGGTACTCTTTCGATGAGCCCATATAGAGAGAAAGCAACGGCAAGAAAGTTGCCGTCACACTGCGGCAAAACAAGCGGCAAGCTAAAATTTTATTATCATGACAAAAGCTCTTACCATATAGTATTTCCATGGCCTTCGATTGTTTATTGAACCACTCATAGATCCTGAGCGGGATGTAGTATGAGCTGAAGGCGGCGAGAGCGTACAGGGACACGGCTAGGAAATTGTTAATAAATGATTCTTCCAGAGGTCCGATGATGAGAAAAGCTGCAAATCTGAGAACGATTGCTACAGTAATCCAAACATACTTGCTCCTCCTCACAGCTTGAACAAGAATCCATACAAGAATTTCATGGATTGCAGATATTAGGCGTATCATCATTTAATAGAGAAGCTTAATTGGGGTAGTTTTTGACTGAATGTATATATATGGAAGGGGAGTGAGGTTTTTGTTGGGGAGAAATTGATAAAGAGGGCTTAAGGAGATTTTAAGAGAACTGCTTGGTCTTTTATAAGTGAGTTTTGAGAATATTTTTATAAAGTGAGTTTTGAGAATATTTTTATAAAGTGAGTTTTGAGAATATTTTATAAAGTGAGTTTAATGAAATCTTTGTAAAGTTTTGATAAAGAGGGCTTACATGATTTATATTTTAATCGTTTTATCACTATTTTGACTTTTGGGGCATTTTATGTCTTAACTTGATCCTGTGGAAATTTTTAATATTTTTATAAAGCTAGTTTTGATAAAGAGGGCTTAATTGTAGTGATCCCGCTTGGTATGAATTGTTTGTCTTAACTTTTAAACTGCGTCAAACATGGTAGAAGTATTAAAAATTTATTTGTCTTAACTTTTAAACTCAAACATGGTAAAAGTTAGTTCACTAACCCATCATATGGAGATTGTTAATGTATTTTTATACATTATGTTTGTTAATTTAATTTATTTTGAACAGATTTATGTAATATATAAGAGCGTATTTTTCTTCTCAGCCTACATATTGAAATTCATTTCTTACAAAAATAAGATCTTAGGAAGGTATTACAATTTGTATGTACTAATCCTCTTCACTTGACCATTTGAAATTGATGTGGTACTCTTAAACTTTTCTCTTGTGCCTGCAATTAAATATCAAATACGTAACAATCATGACATATAAATATTAACTTATATCCTAAACTGATTTCGTGTTCTACGTGCAAATATATATGAATATCAGAGTGAAAGAAATGATAAATAATAAAAATTTAAAAGATAAAGGTCAGTTGATTTGTTTTAGTAAAGGCACTGATGTTGTCAAGCGGAAATTTTTGCTGCCAAGGAGAAATTTTTGCTGTCAGAGGAAAATTAAGTTATTTCCTAAAGTGCCCTCAACATTTAATTCTCTTAAATGTTTTTATTTTGCTATTTTTTTTATGCTAAGTTTTAAAGTTTCTATAGTTACTTTTTAAATATCATCTACAACTTCTTTCTTGTTTTTTGTCCGCGCAACCATCGGAATAGCATCGCCATTGTTGCACTTCATCCTCAAACCATTCACCCACATCAGCCCTCCACTCATCCATGAAAGAAGGACAACATAACAAAAGATATTTTTCTTTTCTTTTTTACATTATATTCTCTTCTGTTTCTTGTTCAATTTTAGTAATATGAGAAAAAAAACGTACTAATTCTGCAATCAATTACACCATGGTATATGGCCTTTAATAGAATAAAAAATGAAGTTTTCGGTCCCAGCCTTTAACAGAATAAAAGAGAAAAAGAAAAACCTGGTGTTGATTTGAGGTTAAGAAGAAAGATTGTTATAATTTAATTAAATGATTTCAAAACAATCCTAAACCAAAATTAAGGAATAAACTGAAATTTCAAAAGATGCAAACGGAGCTAAAGCTTTAATCATTAGACAACTTAAGGAATTCGAATTACACAAGATTCAACATTTTTTAGGCTAATAAAATAATCTCCTTTCTTTTTTTAGATCTAAACAATTGAGATAAATTCAAGGTTAGTTTCATATTATTTGTCTAAATGTATCTCAGTTCTTCTTGGAGATTAGAGATCTAGATAGATACAAAAAAAATTAAAAGAAGATGAGGATAGAGAGAAATTTGAAATTTGATTTCAATAAATCGATAATTTGACACACTTAAGAGAGAGTGAGAGAAAAGATAATTAAGATGAGAGAGAAAGTAAATGATGATAAAGGTAATTACTGTTTTATTTTAATTTAAATATAAGGATAAATTTGGAAGTTCACAAAATTTGATCTGCCCTTTGAGAAAACTTCCCTTACTTTCAATCTTGTTTCGAAGCGCGAAGACTTCCCTTACTTTCAATCACGTGTCTTTCAATCACGTGTCTGTACATACAAACAAAATTTATTGTTCCAAAAGGTGAAATCGCTCACCTCGGGCGCCCCTCACCCCCTGTCCGACGGGATTGTGAGAGGAGGTAAATCATGGTGACTCAACCGACAACAAAGGCTGGGACCAGTACTCACTGCGCACAAGGAGCCCCCCTCATTTTTTGAGAGGTTGCTCCCACACTGCCGCTGGTGAGGTTCGATCCTTGGTCACTTGTTCCAACTTCCACCTCTGAGACCAGTTGAGCTGCCCATGCGGACTACAAACAAAATTTATTTTGCCTAGCGAATGTGGTTACTTACATTGTTGACTTTGATTATGAAAAAAATAAAAAAAAATTAAAAAAAAAATTCGAATAACTCAACAAAGTATGGTTTCGATTAAATTATCCTCAATATTTAGGAGGAGAATATTGCAAAACCGGTTCCACAACTTTTGCTTGCTAGCGAATGTAGGACATATGTACTCAGACTGGCAAAATTACCCAATAATTTGTAAATTTCAAGCAATTTCATTCCAATGTCAGCCCAATTAAGCATCATCTCATGCGGCTCATGTAACAGGTAATAAATAATTCAGACTGAATTAAAAAATTATTAATTGCATATATCCCCCCAAAATTTTAAAAAATTCATTTTGACTGAGTTGATAATTGTATTTACCCGAAAAATTAGGAATTGGGTGAATCTTAAATGTGATAATTGTATATTCATCCCCAAGATAAAATTTGACTTTTTTGATAGAATTTTAAAATAATTGCATAAATACCTTCAAATTTAAATTAACATGTGTTATTGTCCACAAAGTTTCAATTATTAAATCATCATCTTTTTTTAACAAAATCTTAATATACCTTTGATTTCAAAAACATAAATCAATTGATAAATTTTCAATGACATAAATTAATGAATTTTTTTAGAATAAATTAAAAACACCCATTTTTTAATAAAATAAATTACTCTATTCTTTTTACTTATAACGCTTTTAAATTTAAGCCAAAATGCTCATTTCTTAATTTTGGGGTAAATATAAAATTATCAATTTTAGAATGCAATAAAAAAGCACAATTTTTAAATTTTGGGGGTATACATGCAATTAGGAGTTTTTTGGTTCAGTAAAAATCCCAATTATTAGTCATATGCTCAACCCCACCCCCACCCCATGATGCTTGATCGGGCAAAGCTTAGCAAATTTTACGAAATTGGAATTGACTTCTTCATTTAAAATACATGGCTCATATATTATGTCATGCAACAAAAGAAAATTAGAAAATTATTAATGGTCACATGTCGCATTCTTAATGCATTTTTGGGGAACATTCCCGCATCCTAGAAGGGGTTTTTTGCACTTTGCACCCCCAAAATATAGGAAATAGACACTTTGCACCTCCGAAACTTAGATTAGCACTTTACAACCTCGAAATATGAAAAATGCAGCACTTTGCACCCTCTTTTATTTTAAAGCAAAAAATTAAGGGCAAAATAGGTAATTCTATTGTAAATCTTTGGCACTTTGCACCCCCAAATAAATTTAGCACTTAACACTCCCTAATTAAAAACAAATCAACAACTTGCACCCCGAAACACAATAAATGAACACTTTGCACCCCAAAACACAAAATTAACACTTAACACCCTCAACTTAAAAAAAAAATTCAAACCCCTCATTTTTTCTGGCAAAGATGACCATTAAGGTGAAAAAAATTTAATAGGTAATAATTTATGGGTCTTTGATATTTTGAAGTAGACAATGAGTCTTCGAGAGCCTTCGAGAAGTTTACTTGTATTTTATTTAGTTATTTATGGTTATATTGTTGAAAAGAAAGATTGAGAGAGAAATGAGTATTCGAGTACTTATAATTGTACGTATTTTGCAAAATTTAAGGAAAAAAAATGAAATACCTATTTTGCCTCAGATTTTTTTCACTCCAACGGTCAACTTTGGCGAAAAAAATGAGAGGTTTGAGTTTTTTTAATATGAGGGTGTTAAGTATTAATTTGGTATTTTCGGGTGCAAATTGCCCATTTATTGTGTTTCGATGGTGGAAGTTGCTTATTTGTTCTTAATTAGAGGGTGTTAAGTGATAATTCTATTTTGGGGATACAAAGTGCGAAATTCTCAAGTTTTGAGGGTGCAAAGTGCCAATACTATTGAATTACCTATTTTGCCCTTGAATTTTTGCTTGAAAATAAAAGAGGGTGCAAAGTGCTATATTTTTCATATTTTAAGGGTGCAAAGTGCTAAATCTAAATTTTGGGGGTGCAAAGTGCCTATTTTCCATGTTTCGGGGGTGCAAAAGTGCAAAAAACCCTCCTAGAAGCCTATGCAAACTTGCATTCTATTTCTATGCTTCATGATTTAACTTGTACCTGTGGAATTTTTTAATGCTTTATCTCCATCATTCAAAAAGTAGATGGTTAAATCTGGACCCTACAATATATGTAGAAAGAGAGTATGCAAACTTTTTTATAACACATAATTTAATTACTCTTCTTTTCTGTTCCTTTTTGTTTACTGGATTAGTTCACTAACCTATCATATGGAGATTGTTAATGTATTTTTATACATTATGTTTGTTAATTTAAATTATTTTTAACAGATTTATGTAATATAAAAGAATGTATTTTTCTTGGGGTAAATGCAAAATACTCCCCTGTGTTATGCTAAACCTGCAAGAAACTACCCTGTGAAATTTTTATTGCGCCAAACTTCCTTGTGTTTCCAAAAACCCTGCAAAAAATACCCAATTTGTAAAAAAATAGGTCGTTTTGGATCGACAAATTTTAATAAACTATTTTTAAAATACTTCAAGTTGGTCTTACAACTTCAGGTGATATATTTTTTAAATTATTTCTTGAAATTTGTCGGTCCAAAACGATCTATTTTTTACATATTGGGTGGTTTTTGCAGGGTTTTTGAAAACACAAGGAAGTTTGACGCAATAAAAATTTCACAGGATAGTTTCTTATAAATTTAACATAAAACATGAGAGTATGTTAGAGTATGTTGCATTTCCCCATTTTCAAAATTTAGCATAAAACATGGTGTCTTGTTACTGTTGGACCAAATTTAGAAATTGAAAAGTACAAAATTATCTAAGATTTTATACAAGAAAAGAATATTTTTAAAAAAGTCAACCCAAAAATCCAAGTCAAAATCTCAATACATTATCTTTGAGCTCAAACATTATTAAGTTTTGGAGACTTGGACAATGGCTTGATGGGCTAATGAATATGGTTATATTGGATTAATTCACTAACCCATCATATGGAGATTGTTAATGTATTTTTATACATTATTTTTGTTAATTTAATTTATTTTTAACAGATTTATGTAATATATAAGAGTGTATTTTTCTTCTCAGCCTACATTTTGAAATTCATTTCTTACAAAAATAAGATCTTATATTGCACCAGAAAGGTATTACAATTTGTATGTCCTAATCTCCTTCACTTGACCATTTGAAATTGATGTACTCTTAAACTTTTCTCTTGAACCTGCAAGTAAATATCAAAAATGTAACAATCATGACATATAAATATTAACTTATATCCTAAACTGATTTCGTTTTCTACGTTCAAATATATATGAATATCAGAGTGAAATAATAAAAAATGAGAAAATTTCCTTAACAAAGATATTCTTTTTGTACTTATGGGCTAAGAGGTCCAGTGTATTGCATTTTAGCCAAGTAAATTTAGGTTATTGGGCTTGAACTTAAGATTGCTTAATTAAATTTTTAAAATGTAATTTCTCTCAAAAAAAAAAAAAGGTTTTAAAATGTAGTAGGCTTAAAGCTAATGTGCCTAGTGCCTACAATTGAAAAATCTTATGACCAATAATTATTAATATGTGATTTGGAATTTGATATAGGGAATACGACAATTAAAAATCGATTTTCAATTTTAATTTTACTTTTAACCAAAAAAAATAAATTGTTAAGAATAAAATAAAATAAAAAAGTATATGGTAAAAGTTGAAAACTTAGGTACCTCCAGAGACGTAACCATTGTGATTCTCTTTTCCAATTCGTTGAAGAATTGCTTTTGTTCCTTTAGCATTACTGCGAGCTCCGTTAGGAGAAAACACGTTTTCTCTACCTTTTGCACAACATAATGCAAGTATATCAATTTATGGTACAACCATCTTTAGAATAATATTAAGTAAATTTTTTTTATATTGAATAATTTCATTTGATATGTTTGTAATAGATCAATATTATATTTTAGTATTGCACATATTTATTTATTACCTGCAAATGCATGTCCATAATCATAGCTTGGATATTGTCCATAACTCCCATGGCCGTGGATATGGCATCATTAACTGTCATTATATCTGCCTAAGGTGAAAATATATATAGAAGAAAAGAAGAAGAAAATACTATTAGTTAAAAGGAAATGAAATTTACAGGTCTGCTTAGATATATTTAGTTACACAACATTTAGGCGTCAATATTTTTATAACATAGAGGACTATAGTGCAACATTTTTCATAATACAATGGAGTAAAATTACACATATATGATGTGTAGTTTTATCAATTCGTATTTTTTTAAATATAAAAATATCAAGGAGACAGTGTAGGGTCTATTTGGATGGGTTTTGGCTCGGTTTTGTGGGTCTCGGTTTAAAAAAATTGGTTTGTGTAGTTTCGATGAAACCTTTGAGACTTCATTTGGATGGGTTTTGGCTCTTGGATTTTGTGGTTAAAATAAGTTGAAACTCCACTTGGATTGAGTTTGGATGTTAGGGTTTAGGGCATCTCCAATGGAGACCCTATATGGGTCATCAAACCCATTAACTTCCAATTTGGGGACTGAAATCAGAAAAGTTGAGCTCCAATGGAGGTCATATTTCAGCCATCAAAATGATATCAACAACCTCTTTCCATCAAAGATAGGGCCAATTCTTCTTGACCCCAAATTTTGGTAGGAAACTTTTCACACTCCAACGGCTATTTGAGACTGAACAACGGTAACATTTTTTTTTGAAAAATGTCCGTTTTAAATTTTTTGTATAAATTAAACATCACTTTCAACAAAAAAATTACACTTGCAATTACAGATCTATATATAAAAAAAATACAGAAAATTAAAACGAAAGGAAAAAAATAGTTACAAAGATTCAAATCTTGATATAATATAAAATATATTATATTATATGGATAAGAAATCTGATCATATACCTTGATATTTGAATTCAAAGCGACATGTGGCATTTTTAAATTTTATCAAATGATATAATATAAAAAGTTAGCAAGATATAATATTTGTAATATACATTTTAGTCTCGTTTTTATATTTGATTGCATTTTTAAATGGATTAAATTTTATTTTAGTATAAATTTGACTTAATTTTAAATAATGAGAAAAATTGATGTTCCGTTTTGATGGTTGTGCACTGGAATATAAAACATTTACAGGGGCCCCAAAACACTGTAGCAGTCCTCAAATGAGTATTTGATTACCCACTTTGATGGTTTAGGATTGGAGATGCCCTTAGGGGAAAAAGTAGGTTATATGTGTCAAATCAATGTCTTTTTTAGTGAGATTTGAGGAAAAAAGTAGGTGGTAGGTGTCAAATCAATGTTTTATGGGTTTGAAGAGTTTGAGTGTGAATTTCTGAATAAGTTTATGATGGTTTTATGGGTTTGACAAAAATTCATTTGAAATGATTTCGGCTCGGTCTCGCGGGCCAAAATCCATCCAAAAACAACCGTAATTTTTTTTATAAAATTACATAGAGGATAATATGCTTTTTTAAAATTATACTAAGATAAATTGAATATTGGGTAAATCACATAGCCATTATTAACTCAAATATATAATGTTGAAATTTGAAATATATACCTCTGCATTATGGACTAGAGGGAGACAAAGTGATACGGCCGATAATTTTCTCACTACCCGTCCTACCGCTTCCACATTTTTGGGCTCCAGTCTGGCCCACTCATTTAGCAGGTTCGTTTCGGATCCAAAAACATGATACATTTTTATATCAAGTTTAAGCTTTTGAATTTTCATTCTCTTCTCCAAAATGAAGTTCCTGATCAGATTAATCCTAGCCCATCCATTGAACAACTTTTTCTGCATTTAATGTAAAATATCAAGACTTATATAAGTTAAATTATGATGTAGAATGAAACTTTTGGTAGGATTTTTGGGATTATGATGTAGAATGAAACTAGGATAAAAATGGTATTTTATTCATGGATCAAAATTTCGTTTCAAATATATGTTTCGGTCAACTAAATATTGGAAACGTTTTGAGACTATTCGAAAATGTGTCGGAAAAACTGTATTTTTTTTTACTAAATTTAATAAAATAACAAAGTTTAAGGCAAATAAATAGTTTTAAAATTACATTTCGCCTGATTCAAGAATGAAATTTTTTTGATATTTTCTATGAAATATATTTAAATTTTGATCTATGATTTTATTAAACTATTTCTCACAATATCGTCTCTGTCCATGTAGAGATTAACATGATGGTATTTACAACAAAAAGGTGAAAATTAGAGGACATTTTAGTAATCATGTAATCTTATCTAATATTAGAGGATAAATATGTATTTATACTTTTAAGTCAGTCAAAATTGGATACAAATATCGAAAATCTCAAAATGATCCATCATAAGATCCAGTTTGACCGACTGAATTTTCTATGACACTACATTATAGTATGACTTATTTATATTAAAACATAATTAGTACTATCAATCAAAGAATATAAACTCCTACTAATAGGTAATATCCATATTAACCCATCATGCTTTGTGCAACCAATAAAAAAGAAAGAGATAATTGTACTTTTAACATTATACTTTACCTTATTTTATATATTTAGTATCAATTATCAAATCTTCTGAAATGATACATTTGGTATCACAATTGTAGCAGACCTTGATTTATCGTCAAATCTTTGAACAATTAAACTATGGTCGACCATTAAAGAGTTCGAAAATGCATTATGGCTAGCAACTTGAACTACAACTATTTCTTAATTTGTCACTATAGAAATTTTTTCCTGATAATTAAAATTAATATGGTTCAAATATTTGATGGAAAATTAAATTTGTCAATTATGTGAAAATGTTGTATCAAATGTTTTTTTAGAAAACATGGTACCTAATGTGTAAAGTAGAATAACTTGGTATGAAAAATGCAATTTTCTGAAATAAAAAAAAATTCATATCAATTCATAATTTCATCATGCATCTTTTCTCATCATAATTCATACCTCAGCAACTCTCTTGACATTAGCCATTGACGCCTCTGCTCTGGCATTCACAAACCTCCACTGCAACAACCTGTTGTACACCACGCGGTACCGATGGTACTCTTCCTCCAACACAGGCGAAACTTTCTTCTGTCTAAAGTACTTCAAAACCCCACCCACACCACCACCGCCGCCACCGCTTTTCCCCTCCGCCTTCACCAATTTATCAGACCTCTTCGGATGCTTCGGCACCGGCGGCGCCGGAGAAGAACACGGCAGCGAACGGCCGGGAGACAACGCCCATGCGGACGGAGAAGTGGAAGCCGATCTCGTTCTCCTCGGCACCTCTATTTTGCTATCACTCCGCCGCAAAAACCTAACGAAGCCGTCGTCGCTGCTGCCGGAGGAGTCGTTTTCCTCTGCCTTCTTTGATTTTTTTTTGAATTTCGACGTCAAAGTGTAGGCTTCGGGGAGCGGAGACGATACCGCCTTGCTCCCGCTCTTGCACCGGAGCAACCGTGGATAGGCGGCGGCGGCGGAATTTTGATATCTGCTCGAGTGTGATTTCTCCATGTTTTTTCTGAATTAGTATAAAACTGAAATTGAATTGTACTGAGTGTCATTTCAGTAATTTGTTGAATTATATAAGTGTAGATTTGGAAACACCCTTACCTACAAAATTACTAAAAAAAAAAATTGTGACTTGTTTGCACGTTAGAAAAGTTGCTGTTAGCTTTGCAGTTTCCACATTGAGATTAAGGACTCCACGAATTAGTTGTTAGCATTTTTCCCATTATTAAAATAGTTTGCCTAACACACTGAAGTACTAAATTTAAAGTTTATTTTGATTATTATAAACAATTTTGAGGTATAGATTAATTTCGATTAAAAACTAAAATATTTAATCACAAATTCGATTTAAACATATTTTGGCAACTAATTCAAACACTACAAAAAAAATGCCCTTTTTTGGCACCAAACTCAGTGGAATTATGAAAAAATACATGTACAATTAATATGCAATAATTAAAAAGAAATCACATATTATAATAACCATCGTATTTATATTAGTGGAATTTCTATTATTGTATCACTTCATAATGTTCGATAGTAATAATTAACATTTAATCACATCACTATAAGTGAAATGTTAATATCGTTATAATTAAACTATAACAGTATAACTTCTAAAATATCATTTGTAGCAATGTGACTAAATGTTATATGTTCTCATTGTAGGTAGAAGAAGCAATATAAAATATCAAAATAATACTCTATATAAAAGTGTCACTAAATAGTACGATTAACATTTATAATTTGAAACATTACCTTTTATAATTATGACATATTAATTTCTATATTTTTTCACAATGTCGTTAACATCCTTGCTTACAGGGGAGTATAATTTTTGTTGCAGTGAAATTTCAATGAACCAAATATATACACATGCATGAAATCATGCAAAATAAATCAAATATAAGACTAAAGTCGTATATTGTAGTGTATAGTGTATACAATAACGCCACTAAATGTCCATGATAATAAAATTTTAAATTTCTACCAATTAGATTAGCTTAAAGAATGAGTTTCTTTGTATCAAACCGGCCAATAAATTCTTTTTGGAACAAGATAGGACACGTGAACAACTAAAAGCTTCTCTTAAAGAAAAACTAAAACACGCACAAAATGGAGTGCACAATTCTCCAAACCTTCTACTAATATGATAAACAAAAATTATAAAACAAATGGCATACCATATGAAATATTGATGTTTTTCTAATCGTATCAAGATATTTATAAACAATATACGAAACATTCAAATTATTAAAAAGATCTTGGGTTTGAGTCTGAATGTTATGGGCTTTTTCTCTAATTTAATACATTGATTTATCTTTATATTTTTATAGTAAGTACCTTGTAATTGATGTAAATGATATCTTAATATAATATAAGTTGGGAAGTCAGAAGTGTATTTTTTTTTTTTTTAATAATTGGTTTTAGTCACCAATCTTCTAAAATGTGATTCATTTAAGAATTACTCAAATGAAGAAATGTTGTAAGCCCCGTTAGCCTGGATTAGAGTTGTCAATGAGTTGAATTCTGGTCGGACCAGATTAATTCATTCGACTTCATTTATATCGGATCGGATCTTGCTCGAATTTAAATTTTTGAATCCAATGAATCTTGGTCGGATTTGACCAGATATCAAATCTTTTGTCGGATTCAATAAAAAATCGTTTAAAAAATTACATTAATATTTTTTTCTAAAACAAGTTATTAACTTTACAATTTTATTTAATTTCAGTTCACATGTTCAAACTTTCTTTAATAATATTCATATTTTTAGATGAAAACATTTATTTAAATAAATTTATAAACGAGTTATAAATTATTATCTTCTTAAATTAACTAATAAACTATTATTAATGTTACTTAGTTTTTAATTATTATCGGATTGACCTAAATCCATATTCACTTCATGTATTTCAGATTACAGATCTTCATAATTAGATCAGGTCCATCATATCTATATTCGGACAATTATCCTAATAAATTGAATCTAATTCAAGTCGGATTCGAATTTAAATCCACTCATTAACAGCCCTATCCTGGATAGTATCTTTTTGGATCAAAATTCTATGATGTTATAAAATGTAAAAATCCAAAATCACGGAATTATTATTATTCACTCAAATCTTGATTTTAGTGGGCCTATTCTTTTCATCTCAACTCAAGACCGAGATTCAAAATCTTGTAAGTCCCATTAGCTTGGATGGGCCTTGAGCTAATATTTGGCATGTCAGTTATCACATATAACTTGAGAGTTGAGACTTGGCTTTAAATTTTAGATAAAATTGCAGAAAATATCCCAAACTAATTAATAATTTTAAATTTTCGTTATGATCTATATCACTTAACTAAATTTTATCTCATAATTTAATATTTTTTTTTTTGAAATAGTATCCCAAACTAATTTTTAATTTGATTTTTCGTTCCAAACTATATCAACTCGTCAAATTTTATCCCGTAATTTACCATTTTGCATGAACTTAGTCCCAATATTAAATTTTTTATTTAATGAAAATGATGGTTCAATCTTATACTTAGTTTGGAACGATTTATGCAATATTATGTAGTTGTTCATGCTAAAATTTACCACGTTATGACACGTAAGCAGTCATGTGGCAATTTAACGAACACATACGCAATTTCGTCTCAGAATTAACAGTGGGAAGATATTCCAAAAAATATTAAATTATGAGACGAAATTCGGTGAGGTGATATAGTTTGGGACGAAAACTCAAAATCACTAATTAGTTTGGGATCTTTTTTACAATTTTGCCTAAATTTTATTACTACTAAAAGGCAAAATTGCAAAAATCGCCCTAAACTAATCACTGATTTTGGATTTTCATCCCAAACTATTCAACTTTGCGAATTTCGTCCTGTAATTTAATATTTTTTTGGAATATCGTCCCACCGTAAATTATAAGAGGAAAATTATTCATTTGCCATTAAATTATCACATAGCTGCTTATGTATCCTGATGTGGTAAATTTTAACATGAATAATTATATAATATTGCAGAATTTGTCCCAAATTAATTATAAGATTGAACCGTCATTTTCATTAAATTAGAAATTTAATATTAAGACTAAATTCATACAAAATGGTAAATTGTGGGACGAAATTCGGCGAGTTGATATAGTTTGTGATGAAAAATCAAAATTAGTAATAATTTTGCTACGATATTTCAAACAAATATTAAATTGCGGGACACAATCTGTGAGGTAATATAGTTTGAGACGAAAATCTAAAATCACTAATTAATTTGTAATATTTTCTGCAATTTACCCTACTAAAATAGTAACATTTTTAAAATGGATTTATACAAATTGAATAAGTTTGACCTAGCGAAAATTTTCTTTTTGAGGAAAAGTTTGAACTAGCAAAATGATTATACTGTAGTTTGATTTTGGTAAAAGTTATTTATAGAAGAATTAGTTTAGTAAAAAATGTTTTTTTTTTCTATATATAGTAGTATAGTAAAATTTCCTAATGCGGCAAACAATATTCACGTTCAATTATTTTTTTTGTTAAACAAATAAAGAAAAGATAACCAACTACTACTAGTCTACTACTACTGCTGTCTGTTGAGTGTTGACTAGTGCCCAATTCAAATTCTACAAGAAATTTAAATAACAATTAATTAGGCCCCACATTCCTAGAAGCCCGTTGGAACAGGGACCAAAGCTCAAGATGAGACCTTAACTTCAAATCTTGAAACAGAGTGGCAAACCTAAACACCAAAAGAACAGAAAAAAACTCTGATTTCTGTCTCGTTCATAAATTATCCAGGAAAAGAATGGAAACCCATGTACTAAAAATCCTAAATCTTGAAAAATCACCCAAATCCCATTAAAAAGTTTGTATTTTTACAGAAAAATGTTGCAGAGAAGCCCAAGAATCAAATGAAAAACAGTGTGTCTTTACACATTCTTGGAAGCTGAAAAGAGCAAATGGAAGCTACAACAATGGCATTCTCACCCGAAAAAGAAAACAAAAACCCTATTTGGCTCAAAAACAAAAACGTTCTGAACCAAGTCCTCTACAAAATGCGGCTCCAACCTAAAACCCCCAAAAAATCCCAACCCCAAAATCAAAATCAAACACGAAGGGCATCTCTATCTTCTTTTCAACAGTCCACCACAAAAACCGAAGATTTCACTCTCACAAATCTTGTATCTGATAAAACCTCACTTCTTTCTGATGAAATCTTGCTTAAGATTCTCTCAAAACTTCCAAAATCACAGAGGAATTCAAATTCTCTTGTTTCCAAACGGTGGCTCAATCTACAAGGCCGTCTTGTAAGATCCATTAAGCTTTTTGATTGGGATTTTTTAAATTCGGGTAGGTTGTTTTTAAGGTTTCCTAATCTTATTCATGTAGATATGGTAAATGGGTGTTTGATTTCTCCTAGGAATTCTGGTATTTTTTGTACTCACAAGATTGCTTCTTTCCATGTGGGTTCTAATATTGAGAGTAAAGATTGGTTTTTTAATGAAAGTCTTGTGTTGAATGCTAATGAAGTTGATGATGGTTTGAGGGTTTTAGCAAATGGGTGTCCGAACTTACGTAAACTAGTAGTTATTAATGCTAGTGAAATGGGTATTTTGGGTGTAGCTGAGGAGTGTCCTACGTTGCAAGAACTCGAGTTGCATATGTGTAATGATCGTGTTTTACGAGGAATTGCAGCGTGTCAAAATTTGCAGATTTTAAGGTTGAGTGGAAATGTGGATGGGCTTTATAGTTCATTGGTTACTGATATAGGCTTGACTATTTTAGCACAAGGGTGTAAGAGGTTAGTGAAGCTCGAGTTGAGTGGATGTATGGGGAGTTATGAAGCGATTAAAGCCATAGGCCAATGTTGTCAAATGCTCGAAGAGTTAACTCTTTGCAATCATAAAATGGAGGATGGTTGGTTATTGGCTCTTTCGTACTGCGAAAATTTGAAAACTTTAAGGTTTATGTCCTGTAAGAAAATCGATTGTAGTTCTCAACTTGATGAGGATTTGGGATCCTGTGTTGCACTTGAAAGTTTGCGATTCGAGAAGTGTCAATTAAGGGATGTAGGAAGTTTGAAAGCATTGTTTCTTTTGTGCCAAAATGTGAGTGAATTAGTTCTGCAGAATTGTTGGGGCTTAGATGATGATATGTTCAACACCGCAAGTGTACTAAGGTACCGTATTTTCTTGCATTTTTGGTCCCTTAATTTGCTATTTTTAATATCTAATAATTTGTAATATTGGCAATTATACGCAGGGGAGTAAGATTCTTGTCTTTGGAAGGGTGCTCGGTTTTGACAACACGTGGTTTGGAGTCGGTGATTATACATTGGAATGAGCTTGAGAGCCTCAAAGTGAAATCATGCAACAATATAAAGGATTGTGAAGTCAACCCTGCATTATCTAGTGTGTTTTCCGCTCTAAAAGATTTGAAATGGAAACCGGATAAAAAATCAATTCTCTCGGCCAATCTTGAAGGAGCGAACATGGGAAAGAGGGGTTGTAGGTTCTTGAAGAAGTCTGCGATTGGAAATCATTGCCAAGTGCTCATTAGAAATTCAGATTCTTGAATCTATGTATCAGCATCTATATTAGAGCGACAAATGACTGAATCTCAGCATGTATTTAAGTCATCAGCATTTGCGTACCAGTATTTTATTATTTCCCTCACCATTGTTGAATTTAACGAAGAAATTATGATTGTAATACTCGTAAATTGTACCTCGATGCTTATTTATTTGTACTTGTTAATTGTTATTTCATATTCTGATATTCTTCTTCTGTTATATTTTTCTACTGGAGAAACAATATGAAGCCCAGCTACAACAATTGAAGTAATACTCCTATTTGTTTGTAATATCTAAAAATTAGTAATGAATGAAAATGAGCCTTTCTTTTAATTTTTACTTATATATTCAGTATTTATTAAGCTCTCAAATACATTGTCAATTAATTATATCAATGAAATACAAATACGTAATATTCTTGGATCGACTTAATAATTTTTTCCAAATTAAAAAAAGGGTTATTTTTCTTGTCTATTTCTTGTTTGAGTGAATAGCATTTTTGGTCCTCCTTATGGGTCAAATTTTGCATTTTTGTCCCTCTTAAATTTTTTGTAGCAGATTGGCCTCTCTTATAACACAATCTCCCCTCTTAAATTTTTTGTAGCAAATTCGTCCCTCTTATCCACTGGCGGAGTGTCATGGAGACTGGGGGGGCGATCGCCCCCCCAAGAAAAATATTTTTATATATATGCAGTGGAAGTTTATTATCTACATGTTCTCCCTGTTGTTCTGAGTTCGATTCTTCTAGGGAGCATTTTATTTTTTGACATTTTATACATATTTTTTTATTCTCTTGGTAGAGCTAATTAATCTAGATTAAAATATCTCATTATATTCTTTTCTTAATAAATTATTTCTTCTAGTTTTTCAAGAATATTTAGGGAATAAATATTTTTTGTTGAAGTAGATTTCATAATCTAATTGAAAATGAGTTTTTTTTATCGATTACATACTTATATATTATATTTTATCAAAAGAAAATGTTGACTCTTATAAGGCGAATTCGATAATAACAATTTATATTCAATAAAGATTGTTGATTACAGTTTAAATGATTCTTATTCTTTAAGATATTTATATTTTCAATTTTTGTGTGATATTTTTTTTTTTGTATATTGCTTTATCATAATTTTTGTCATTGTATCAAAATATTGAGGAAATACAAAATATTAAGAAAGTATTTGACAAAAAAAAAAAAAATTAGCCCCCCCAAAGAATTGTTCCTAGCTCCGCCACTGCTCTTATCAATGTAGTGTAACTCATTAGTCCCTCTTGCAAAGTGCATCAACTCTTGTCAATTTAGTATTTTGAATTTAAGTGATATATTTTGTATTTAAGAGGGATTAATGTGTCATATTACATTAATAAGAGGGACGAATTTGCTACAAAAATAATTAAGAGGGACCAATGTGTTATAAGAGGAACGAATGTGATATACTACATTGATAAGAGGGACGAAAGTGCAAAATTTAATCCATAAGAAGGACCAAAAGCGCGATTTACTTTTTCTTGTTTATTAAACGTTACATTTTTCTCATTTTAATCTTTCAAAATAAATTATAAATATTAATACATTAAAAGATGACATTCCAGTTATAACTCACTACGTATATCAATTTATTGCATTAGAATCCAATTATTTTGAAATTCATATGGGATCAATTCATTTGTGTTTTTTCCTGATAAATTTGTTTGGAGTCCAATTTAATAACGGAGAAGAGAAATGAAAAGAGATAAAGGAATGTTGATAGAAAGCCATAGCAGCAGAAATGAAGAAGAAGAAGAAGAAGAAGATGAAGAACATTATGTCCATCGAAGATTTTTATCCACTCGCAACGCTTCCTCCAAATACGATTTTGTTAAGGTTTCAAAATTTTATCAAAACTCGATCCAATTTTGCCCTAATTACATCTCAATTTTCAATTTTCCTGAATTATATTCTTAATTTTAGGTAAAAGTATGGTTGGGTGAAAATGATCACTACTACGTGCTCTCTCGATTTCTACTAAGCAGAATGTTAACTGTGACTAAGGTAAACCATTATATTTTATGATTTGTTAATGTTATGAATGCTGCTTATGCATGTAGAATTAAATTTAAAAAATATTGCTGATTATGCAGATTCCGAATGATGTGGCTATTAAGATTGCTCTTGAACTAAAAAAGCTGCTCATAGATTTCAGCCTTCTGGATGTGTATGTTCTGGCATTTTACTGAATCTATTTGTTTAGCTTAATTGTGTAAAGATTTGCTAGTATTAATTATAGGTTTATTGTTTTGCAGCTCGCAGTCCGACCTCGAAGCTACTCTATTCAAGGTTTGTTGTAATTTACATTTACTTTAAACTGGAAAATTTGTCGATTGTAAAATGAAGCCCATTAGTTTAATACAAACTGCTAAGTTCAAAAAATTATGCCCTGTAGCTCATGGAGCGGCAAGGTTATGGGAAAGAGTATATTAGCAGATACAAAATGATGACAAGGTTTGTTATTTTTCGCTCTTCGTTTGCTGTTGATGCCACAAAGCAATTGCACATTCATGATGCTTTTAAATGTTCAAAATCTGCATGTTTTATGTTTTATGTTCTAGTTTTCGTTTCATATTTGGGGAGCAGATATGAAATGTTGAATTTGCCACTATTTAAAGAGTCAATGCTTCTCTATCTTTATTTTTATTTTTTTTCATTGATCTTTAGATTTCACCATCAAAGAGTACCATTGGTTATTCTTGTATGTGGTACTGCATGTGTTGGAAAGTCTACTATTGCTACTCAAATCGCGCAAAGACTAAATTTACCAAATGTTTTGCAGGTAATCCTCTTTTATTTATTAGAGCAATTTTCGCTTACATCTTTCTCGCTACCAACTCTTCTTATATTCCGGCTAAGTCCTCGTTTTCCCCTATTTTTTACTTATTTTGTTCATTTTCTTGATGGTTCAGACAGGTATGGTGTATGAATTGCTACGGACAGCAACAGAGTAGGTGACTATTTGGCGCATTATTTTTTCAAATTATTGACAATTATGATTAAGTATCCAACTTATTCCGCCTTTAGTTGCTCCCCATCAAGATAAAAGGGCATAAAGTGATTAAATGCATCACTGTATCATGACACATATCTGATTAGAAATCTTGAGCTATGCTTCACAACTCTACTTGATAAACTAATCCACCTATAATTATCTCAGTGCACCATTAGCATCTTCCCCTGTATGGGCACGAGATTTCAGCTCTTCCGAAGAATTAATAACTGAATTTTGTAGAGAATGCCGCATTGTTCGTAAAGGTATAGCTTAACTCCACATATATCTTATATTTGAAACATTTCAAGGACTCTGACTATCGGTATCATCAATCCGAACTCCGAATAGGATTGGCTGGTGATTTGAAGAAAGCAATGAAGGATGGAAAACCAATTATAATTGAGGTATAGCTCAAAACTCACTGTAGACTGCTGTTAACATGTTGATAATGGATATTTCTTTGTATGGAGTTCTTCATCATTGACAATTTGTTCTTATGTGTAACTATTGCAAAACATATCACGAAACTCTTTACCATGTAAGCAATTGTAACTAAGAGATACTGTTAAGCTACTCTGTGAAGAACTGGAAAGAAAAGGGAAAGAAAATTAAAGCATGTTATGAATTTCATTGGTATGGTGAGTTCCACATTCTGTTTGCTCTGTGCTGAATGAAAATATGTTCATTGTATTTGTGCACTAAGAAAAGAAGAAATCATGATGGCATAACATGAATCATCTACTATAATTGGAAATGACATACGTTAAATGTCTATTTCTGTAAAAATATTATATTATCTTTTATTAACTGAAGCAAGGTTAAAAATTGTAACTAGATTGCTAATTCTATCGGGTAAATGGAAATTTTAAGCGTTCATGGTGATTTCCATGGACATTACATTTTTTTAACATACCTTAAAAGTTTTAACCCACAAACTTTATTTGATAATGAATGCCATGGGTTCATATACTTGAAGCTAACTTATAACATCTTCTCATACTGATGTTGTTAGTAGTTCACAACAATGACAGGGCATGCATTTGGATCCGAGTATATATTTGATGAATGATGAAAATAAATTATCAACCACCTTGTTAGCAAAAGATGAAGAGAAGTGTTTGGAGAAAAATAAGAATGAAAGCTCAGCTGGCATGGATAAGATTTCGGGTGCTTTAAATTCTAAGGACATAAGTGGCTTTTCACCTGCTAAAATAGGTGACTCTCATTATTTCTTGTGGTGATGCACTCAATTATAAATTATTGAGGCATCTGTTAATATCATTTCCTTTAACATGTTTTATGTTTTTATTCTTCTTTTTTACTTTTGGAAAGGATTACGGTTTTGTTTTTAACTCTTAAAATTCTCACAGGTCAAATGGTAGAAGATTTCAACCCAATTGAGACTCCTCCAGTCAAGAAAGACAAATCTGGTCCAGAACCCATTATTATTCCTATAATCTTAAAGATGGCTGAATTTGATCATAAGGTGAGTTGAAAATTGCTTATGGAACTGATAGTTTACCTTACGGCCAAGTAAATTCCTAAGCCTATATAGCACAAAAACTAATTCGTATGAGGATATTTCTGGTTTGCACAACCAATTGGACTGTCAAAATGTAACTATCTACAATAACTATAGAGTGGGAGATTCGTTTCTTCAGAATGCTTACCACCACCATTTCCAAAGACGTCCATACATAGGCACGTTTATGAATTTAATAATGAGCGAATCAAACAATGTGCAAATTTAAATGAGATCTTAGAAAATTGGGAGTAAAATTGATTTATGAAGATTGAAGATAATATTTGATGCCAACTCTGGTTCACTGAAATTGGTTGTGGTATTGTAAGGTTGAACATCTTGAATGGTCAATGAGTTCTGAGAACTTTGCTATTTCTTTGTTACCATTTCTCTCTTTTCATATTGCCTTAAATTTGTTAAATCTTTACAGGCTTTGCTGGAGGAGTGGATGTGTAATCGTGCCAGTGAAAAATACCCAATACAGGTTATACTTTGATCCTACATGTATTCAAGCATAATTATTTCAATGTCCGAACTTCATGAGGATCTTACACTTAAGACCAGATTCACAAATCCCGTGTCTTACTATAATATAACTTTTGCTAAATAAATTTATTACATAACATTTTTTTGGATAAGGTTTCTGCTCGAATTGTCTTATGTGTGCATAAAAAAATCTTCACCAGTACACTTTCTTCATCTTTTTCCAGGACAAAAATAAGCTAATTAGCAACTTAAAGACACTCCAAGACTACCTTTGTTCTTTTCATTCGCAGGTATGAGTATTTGAACCCTTGCACAAGCTATTAAATGCGAAAAATGAATTTGTATATTAATGAGAATGCATTACTTAACTCGGTTCCATGGAAGCATTCAGTTGGTAGTATTATCTATGATGAAACGCGATTTCCTTAATTTAACCCATTTCCTTGTTTTGATTCTACTAATTTATATTTAGTAGAATGCAGCTGCAGTATTGATTATATCTGATTTAGATATTGTGCATAACTATGCATCACTAACTCCACCTAAAAGTAAAAGAGAATAGAGGAGGGAGGGGATTGCAATAGGATATTATAAAAATCTCTTTTCAAAAAGTAAAATGAAGTTTTTGATGTAGTACCCAAATTTCCTATAGAGCAAATGATTTAAATGATGAATTTCATCATGTGGGAAACATATAATATGACATCTCAGATGCTTATGCTGTTTCGCACCATTTGATCAGGGTTTAAAAGTTGTTAACTTATCTGCCACAACTTTCCCACAAACACTGGAATCGCTGCATAATTATCTTCTCCAGGTAAAGTGAAATATTATACATTTGTAGAAGTCCTAGTGGGGTTTCTGTTTTTCTTATGGTAAAAATCAACATTTTTTCCTCCAGTAGTTTTATTATTTTAGCAACATTATTTTAGACTATACTCTCCATTTGGTAAACCTTACTTCATTGTCTTGCTTGTATAGAATCAAACTTCCTTTCAATAAAACAAAAAGAAAGTAATAGTATTAATTGTCATCAGCTCACACAGTATTCTAAATGATCTTTCTCTTCTGTAACCAGTGTATTGAGCAGGGAACATCTGTTTCCACGGGGAGTGATAATCAGACGGTGGGAAATTAGGTCACAGAACAATCATAGCTTCGTGGGTCCAGGGTACGTTTTCACAAATCAGTTCAACTTGCTTTGCAAAATTATGTCTTCCTTGTCTCGTGGCGCGTTCTGTACAACCCATACAACTTTGATCTGCTTGTGCAATTATTTGTGCTAATATGAGTTGGGAATAATTTTGGTTAATCAGCATTTATATATTAAAGTAAATGACTTTTAGTAATACTGTATATGAGCATTGCAACTAGGGGCTTGTTTGTCATTCCACCTCGACCCAAGTGGCATGGATTCACTTAGGACTGTTTTCAGCTTGTTTCTGTACCAATAACTTCTATTTTTCGACACTAGAATGGCCAGCACTGCAATGCTTTGTATGAAAGAGAGAGGATAATCATGTTCTGCAGAGAGAGCATTCAAATATGAATTCATTTGGTAGCAACTATAGAATAACGGTGGAATTTTAATATTATGTGCAGTTTTTGCACTTGTTTGGTTGCAATATCTAAACTCTAAAACATAGATTAGTGGCAAATTAGTAAAATGAGATAAATTTACCACCTACATTGGTGGATGGGCATATAACTAATATTATCATAGGTTGGGTATGAGATTATACTATTTGTGGTAGTTACTACTTAAAGTGACGGTTTGTCACTTATTTATTGGTCGACCCGTTTTATTTATTAATGCTACCAAACAAAAGATAAGGGTCGATAAAAGATATAACATATCGTCATTGGATGCTACCAACAAAATTAGACAATTATCTCCTCCAGAGTCCGGACTTCAATCTCTGAATCCTAATTCACACCAACTACGCGTCTACACCCACTAAAATCTATGCTAGAAAGTATCAAAGCTATCAAATGTGTAATTTTTTTTTTTTTTATCTCATCTCTTTAAATTTATATAATCTCATCTCTTTTACCAAACGTCTTCGTAGTGTTACATTTTACATCATTATTTTAGTTGTGTTTTCTTTGTAGTTATTTGCACCATGGTCTCAATTCATGCATTTTACATACTGATTGTCCGATCGTTTAAATTCTTAACCGTCCTCCTAGTATTATTTGTTCCTTGGATCTTGTGTTATGATTCGGTTACATAAAAATACAAAGAGAAGGAAATGCCCCACATTTTATGGCAGTTTTGTCCTCATTAGTGTTGCCTGAAATCGACATGCATTGCTAGTATCTATCATTGTTTTTAGGTCATGATAATATATACATTTTTAATTTGCACATAATTTGCAGGTTATATTGTGGTTTTTTTCCGTGTAGCAGTTGGAATTTTGTAATTGTGTAGAGAGAACCTCCAACGAAACCCCGCCAAAAGAAGGAACACAAGAAAGAAAAGGCAAGGTTATAAATAAAGAGAAAATCCACAAGCTCAACTTTGTTAGAAGAAACCTACGAATGAGTGAGTAAGGTTATAAAAGTATTATTATTATTATTATTATTATTATTATTTTTTTTTTTTAAGGTTATCACATTCTTTGAACGAAATTGTAAGTGGTACTTTATTTTTTGCTATTTAAATTCATAATCGTGCCTATGTATGGACGTCTTTGGAAATGGTGGTGGTAAGAATTCTTTGACTGGAGGAGTCTCAATTGGGTTGAAATCTTTTACCATTTGACCTGTGAGAATTCTTAGGAGTTAAAAACAAAACCGTAATCCTTTCCAAAAGTAAAAAGAAGAATAAAAACATAAAACATGTTAAAAGGTAATGATATTAACAGATGCCTCAATAATTTATAATTGAGTGCATCACCACAAGAAATAATGAGTCACCTTTATCGGCTCAAGATTCTCTGTACCACTTTTGGTGTACCACCATTAAGTGATTGACACATGCATATTTTAGAATTATTATAATTGTCAAATGTGCATGTGTCAATCATTTAGTGGTGGTACACTTAAGTGGTACAGAGGATCTACACCCACCTTTATCAGCAGGTGAAAAGCCACCTATGTCCTTAGAATTTAAAGCACCCGAAATCTTATCCATGCCAGCTGAGCTTTCATTCTTATTTTTCTCCAAACACTTCTCTTCATCTTTTGCTGACAAGGTGGTTGATAATATATTTCATCATTCATCAAATATATACTCGGATCCAAATGCATGCCCTGTAAATAGATATAACTGGTAAAACTGGTTAAAGGTTTAGATGAAAATATAAAGGTCAAGGAAGAAAATAATTGATATTGTTCATTAGTTCAAATGGTTGTTTTAGAATAATAATTATGTAGAAATGTAGTTTTATATTATAAATACTTAGTAATTATAGTTCATTTTTAATGAAGAAAATATGATTTTTATGATTAGTTATTTGTAATACTATCGTTTTTCTTTTTATGTGTTAAAAACAAATTATTGCTTTTATTTTTATTCGTGTTAAGGATAAAGCCATTTTGTTGGCATTTCTTCATTACTAAGAAAACCTTCTGCACCAAGGAAGTGAAGTCAAAATTGGCGACTCTCTTGAAGTGTGTAGAAGAGTTGAGGAGGTGGAATTACTTAGCAAAGAAGTAATCTTCAATGCTAAGTAATTAGAAGTCAAAAATGGCGGCTAAAAGGATAAGGAAGAAGAAAAATCAAACTTGGCTTCCTCCAGTCAACATTTACGGCTAAGAAGATAAGGAAGAAGCCAAATCGAACTTGGCTACTTACTAACCTCCTCAAGACATCTATATATATGTTACATTAGTTGTAACATTTATAGAGAAGGGTGGTGAAGATGTAATCGAATCCCATTTACAAAGAAAAAATAGGGATTGTTTCCCACCTGAGAGAATAGCATTGAGAGAGTGCGAAAAATATAGAGAGAATAAAAGTGAGGTTTCTCCTAATATTTAGTCTCTCCTTTGTTATTCAAATTGTTGTAATCCTTTTGCGATAGTGAAATCCTTATACGGTTTGCTCGACTCCAATTGTTTTATCTCATTTCTTCAAGTTTTCTCATTTCTACTTTAGTTGTATTGAGGTGTCGGTACCACAACTTCCTAACAATTCGAACATGGAACAAAATTCTTCTCAAATTTGGGATTGCTTCATCTCCTTTTACCAAGCAAGAGAATACAATGATACGAACATGTATTGTTGCATGTTACAGCATTGCAATTGGAGATATTTATATTACTACTACTTCTTCTTCTTTAAATTCATTCATTCAATATTCATTCTCTCTCTCTCTCTCTCTCTCTCTCTCTGTTTCTTTGTTGGTTTTCAGGAGGATTTGGATCTTATATTGGCATGGGCGGACCTCTTAATGGAACCCCCAAATAAATTTTGGTTACGTATGTAAATATGCATATATAAACATAAATTAGTCATTGGCATAGTGGTATTTTGTTTCCCTGCACGGCATGAGGTCCTGTGTTCGACCCTGAGGAAAACATTGCTTGTTATTTTTCATCAGCTGACTTTGCACTTTCTATTTATCAATATTTTAGAGCAATTTTCTTCCAATATCTTTTTAATTTTCTATTAATCAACATTAGCTTCATGGAATAGGTTTTTTTCCCCTATAGATAATTATGATATACTATCAATTTCTTTGAGATATTATATGGTCAAATAAATTTAAATTATTATTGACTTGATATTAACTATTTTATAATGAATCTAATATTCATTGTTCATACATAAGTAGTATAATTTTGGTTATGCACAATTATTCAATACTGTATAAATATATAGTATACGCTAAATTGAAATTAATCATACAATTTTTTCATTTACACAAGTTTCAAATACAACTTTACCTTTTTATTTTAAGGGTGCATTCGAAATTTTCATATCTTGTGTAAGCAACATTTTTTTTTATTTTTTATTTTTTTGTCAAATTGCATGGATTTTAATATTGAATGTTTAAGAATTCATATTCTTCAAAAAATTTGCTATTATATTTTTTACCTTTTGTTCGACAAAATTATAATGTTAATTAGTTTATCTTAATTCAAATATTTTTTTTTTATCATTTTGACAAAATACTAAAAAAATATCGAGTTTAGTATTTAAAAAAAAAAAAATTCGGCCCCCTGTATAAATGATCTAGGTCCGCCCCTGTTTATTGGGAATGAACAAGAAAATATTTGAGTTATCTGGTGGAGCAAATATTTTAGGCAATACTCCTAGCAGTTTCAGAGAGCCTCAAATTGGTTGGATGACCGCTTATATCTTTTTAGTCTGTTTTATCGGCCTTTTCGTGTTGATCCCTCTTCCAAAGGTATAAAGAAAAATAATTGAAGAAAATCGGTAAAATATTTATTGACATCGAGTAAACACATGATACCAATTATTGGTCAAATTGACAAAGAACAAAATAGTCGAGAAAATAGGATAAATCGGCAAAAGAATAAGTAAAATCGACTTAAATTTGGTTAAACCGGAGAAAATAAGTGAATTGATTAACGAATGTAATAAACCGCAAATAAAAATCGGTGAAATTGGTGAAAGAACGGATTAAAATAACACAAAATGGTTTAAATAAAAATATCAAAGTCAAAGAAGAAAATAATTGATATTATTCATTAGCTCAAATGGTTATTTTAGAATAATAGTTTTGTATACATGTAGTTTTGTATTATAAATACTTAGTAATTATAGTTCATTTTTTATTTTCAAGGGTCGATTTTAGATATTTATGATAACAACTTTAAATTTTTGGGAACAACATAGTAATAATTATAACGATTTAATCAAAAAAATTATGTGATATGTTATTTAGACCATAGTACGATTAAAATGATGATATAATTCAACTAACATAAAAAATTAGTTAATCACGTGCAAAACACGTGCACTTTTCTAATTTGATTAAAAAAATTAGTTAATCACGTGCAAAGCACGTGCACTTTTCTAATTTGACTAAAATAAATTAGTTAAACACTGCAAAACATTATAACATCACATACAACTCAGTTTATAACCAAATCTCCCAAAAGAAAACTAAATTATTCAGAATTCTTTTCTAAATGTAGAACGGGGAGTGAGTGTCCTTACCAACGGTCGCGATGTCGATGGTGGCGAACTCCGGGTATCGCCGACTCCCAGAAATCTTGGTGACTTCTAACTCGTCACCAACAAAGACGATGTTGGTCAACGTCTTCGATACAATCACTCGCTTCTCGTATAACCCGACCTCTATGTGAATATAGTATTTATCTACACTGTTGGCCGGGGGTGCAACTAGAGCCTCCGTAATAGTGCGGTAGGCTCCCTGCCTACTCTTGGAGACCGTGGCATTGTACCAAAGGACTCCGGAAGGATATTGATCTGGACCAGGCTTTTGTGGTTTGTTCTTGTGTTTTAGCTTGAAGGTTGTAACCGAGGTTGCGGCTAGTATAATAACTACCGCAACCGTCACTAGTATACCTCTCATGGCCATGGAAAAAAACAGAAAGAAAGAAGAAGAAGAAGAAGAAAAATTCAGGAGAGAAAGGGGGATAAGGTCGGAAGACGCAGGCGATATAGGGAGAGGTAGAGAAATTAGATTTCAATAGATAAACTATTCCAAATAAGGTGGCCATGCATAAATAGTAAGTTTCCATTTTTCATACTTCAATGATTATTTTCCCAAACTAAATACCCGGTTTGCTTAAGTTTGTATTTAGTCATTAACAGTGGTTCCAATATAATTACAATGAGTGTAGAGGAGGTGAAAATAATTTTCAGAGAATAATATGACATATATGTTTGTTTAATCTAGGCAGACGGGAGTACAAGTTGCACGACTGGAATACGGCTGCAGCTGCCCCGAAGATGAAATCCACCGTGCCGTATATATTGCACTCTCTGTAAAATTGTGAACTCTTTCTTGCATAAAGAGTGTCCTGGTATCCCAAAAAAGTGCACTTATAAAAGGCCGACTGATCTGAGGTGCTCAAGAGAGCCACGGCTTGAGAATCACTCGAACCATCTCCGCCATTGTTCTCAAACGTAATAAACTTTGCAATGAACACATCTCCTTAGACATCTAAAACAAAAAAATTTGCAAGAAACGTTAATTTGTGATGCTCTAATAAATGTTGAAATATAATTTAACAAATATACCAAATTTCTTCTGATGAAAATGAAGTAATTAAGAAAAATGCTAGCACTTTCAACCAATAACAGTTACATTATGTGCATGTATATGTGAAAGGAATACAAAATAAGTAAAACGATTTAATCAAAGAAATTATGTGGTATGTCATTTAGACCATAGTATGATTAAAAATGATGATATGATTCAACTAACATAAAAAATTAGTTAATCACGTGCACTTTTCTAATTTAATTAAAAGATATTAGTTAATCATGTGCAAAGCACGTGCGCTTTTCTAATTTGACTAAAAGAAATTTGTTAATCACGTGCAAAACACGTGCACTTTTCTAATTTGAGTAAAAGAAATTAGTGAAACACTGCTTTCACGTGTATCTCCTTGTAGTTTAAGTAGAGGAGTACCTTTGGTTTAATTAGAGGTGCAACCAAAGATTTCAGAAATCGTTGTGCGAATTCTAGTACAAGTAAAATTTGGTCGCATATATCCAACTGCAAGATAAGTATAATACACTACTAGTCTTGTAATAATTTGGATACAGTCAAGTCTAGGACATGAACAGAGCATCAAAGAAAGTGTCTTTTAATCAATTAATTGTTCTAAGACATATTGTTCCATTGTGCTGCAGAAGGATTTATATATGTCAAATAATTTGGATGGCACTCTACAGAAAATTAGTATGCAAATGGAAACAAAACCTTTCAATCTTAATACCTAGCAAATGAATAATTAATTTCCCAAAAGGAATCAACAGCTAATAATGATCCCAAACCATCAGATATAATTCATTTTCCATACTAAAAACATATATATTCAACTCCATATCAAGATACAATGGCATTTGCATTTCAATCACGCGAAACATGAGCCGGAAAATAATCATTATGTGTTCAATTACACGTACGATTTACAATATATATCATGCTAACTTACATAATACCGGGCAATAATTACAAATTCTCTACTCATATATAAACCCCCTAGTGTTCGGGATACCAGTATGGCTAAGCCAATCATTACCATCGATAAATTCTCCGACGGTGTAATTTAGCAGCTCATTGGGAAGAGTTATCGCCCTATATCCTTGCCAACCGACTCTTCCGCTAGTCGGTGCACCCGGACCACGATTCCCAAACTCTCGGTACGTCAAGGCATTGGTTGTTCTCCCTTCCCACGACAGCCATCCAGCTAGAGGGATGATGCTATCTGAAAAAGACTCCATGACAATCACCGTGGAGTAATTGGACCACGGCCGGCCCAAATAGGCTTCGAATCCAGATTTTTGTAGCTCCAATCCTGGTGCCACTGTCAAGGTGCAATTTTGGAGCACAAATCCGGATCGATGATTAAATTCATCATTGTTTTGTGCGGTAAATGTGCTCAATCTAGGCAGACGGGAGTACAAGTTGCACGACTGGAATACGGCTGCAGCTGCCCCGAAGATGAAATCCACCGTGCCGTATATATTGCACTCTCTGTAAAATTGTGAACCCTTTCTTGCATAGAGAGTGTCCTGGTATCCCAAAAAAGTGCACTTATAAAAGGCCGAGTGATCTAAGGTGCTCAAGAGAGCCACGGCTTGAGAATCATTCGGACCATCTCCGCCATTGTTCTCGAACGTAATAAACTTTGCAATGAACCTATATCCTTGGACATCTAAAACAAAAAAATTGCAAGAAACGTTAATTTGTTACGTTCTAACAAATGTTGAAACATAATTTAACAAACATACCAAATTTCTTCTGATGAAGAGGAAGTAATTAAGAAAAATGCTAGTAGCACTTTCAACTAATAGTAGTTACAATCTGTGCATGTATATGTGCAAGGAATACATGAAAAATAAGCCACTGCTTTGACAAACAATTTCTGATCAAATTTAGTTTATTTTTCATTTGAATTTCACATTTCAAGATACAGCTTTATAGATGTGCATTGCTAGTGCAGAAAATCTCGTACCTAGTTCGAAATCGCTCTGAAAAACCATCCTAAAAGAAGTCCTGATCCTATACTCCTACAGAGAATGCTTTATAATATGTGATATTGGTACATTATTTTCTTTTTGTTCGGGAATGGTGACATAAGTATTTTCCTAGCAACACTAAGTACTTAGGAATGTTTACATCTGACATTTTTTATGCTGGTACAAGTGGAAAATTGAAGTCTTTCACCCAATCTATAGGTTGAAAATGTCCCTTCTTCCGAATGCGATTTTCCCTTCCTCCGTGGCTACAACAACATACCCTATCCAGTTTGATTCCTCCAACCATATAGCATCATGTGACATGGACTTCATGAATAAGAATGACTCTAGAACACCAATGCTAGAAGTTGCGTAGATATACTTGACATCATCATATTTAAGTGGACTTCCGATAACTAATCCTACCCCGTTAACTTAATCCTACCCTTGAGATCAACATCAAAATATACAAATTAATCAGTTTATAGTTCACACCACCATATCAAAAGCACCTCAGTAAATGAGCTGTATTAAGCTTAAAATCACCTTGTTTATCAATATATATATATATATATATATATATATATATATATATATATATATATATATATAAGAGGACTTACTTTCCTAGGAAACTAATTTAAGTAATTGGAGTTTAAATATATACCACTGGTGAATGACTATACCTTAAGATTCAACATTTTAGCATTTCTATTTTCTAGTAGCAAATCATATCAATTTTGAGATTCAACACCATATATAAACCTAGCCCATATTTTGTGAAATACATATCTCAAAACATTATAACATCACATACAAATCAGTTTATAACCAAATCTCCCAAAAGAAAACTAAATTATTCAGAATTCTTTTCTAAATGTAGAACGGGGAGTGAGTGTCCTTACCAACGGTCGCGGTGTCGATGGTGGCGAACTCCAGGTATCACCGACTCCCGAAAATCTTGGTGACTTCTTCCCCGTCACCAACAAAGACGATGTTGGTCAACGTCTTCGAAACAATCACTCGCTCCTCGTATAACCCGGCCTCTATGTGAATGTAGTATTTATCTACACTGTTGGCCGGGGCTGCAGCTAGAGCCTCCGTAATAGTGCGGTAGGCTCCCTGCCTACTCTTGGAGACCGTGGCATTGTACCAAAGGACTCCGGGCGGATATTGATCTGGACCAGGCTTTTGTGGTTTGTTCTTGTGTTTTAGCTTGAAGGCTGTAACCGTGGTTGCGGCTAGTATAATAACTACCGCAACCGTCACTAGTATACCTCTCATGGCCATGGAAAAAAATAGAAAGAATGAAGAAGAAGAAGAAGAAGAAGAAGAAGAAGAAGAAGAAGAAAAATTCAGGCGAGAAAGGAGGATAAGGTCGGAAGACGCAGGCGATATAGGGAGAGGTAGAGAAATTAGATTTCAGTAGATAAACTATTCCAAATAAGGCGGCCATGCATAAATAGTAAGTTTCCATTTTTCATACTTCAATGATTATTTTCCCAAACTAAATACCCGATTTGTTTAAGTTTGTATTTAGTCATTAACATTGGTTCCAATATAATTACAATGAGTCCAAAGGAGGTGAAAATAATTTTCAGAGAATAATATGACATATATGTTTGTTTAATCTAGGCAAACGGGAGTACGAGTTGCACGACTGGAATACGGCTGCAGCTGCCCCGAAGATGAAATCCACCGTGCTGTATATATTGCACTCTCTGTAAAATTGTGAACTCTTTCTTGCATAAAGAGTGTCCTGGTATCCCAAAAAAGTGCACTTATAAAAGGCCGACTGATCTGAGGTGCTCAAGAGAGCCACGACTTGAGAATCACTCGAACCACCTCCGCCATTGTTCTCAAACGTAATAAACTTTGCAATGAACCCATCTCCTTAGACATCTAAAACAAAAAAATTTGCAAGAAACGTTAATTTGTGACGCTCTAATAAATGTTGAAATATAATTTTACAAATATACCAAATTTCTTCTGATGAAAATTAAGTAATTAAGAAAAATGCTAGCACTTTCAACCAATAACAGTTACATTATGTGCATGTATATGTGAAAGGAATACAAAATAAGTAAAACGATTTAATCAAAGAAATTATGTGGTATGTCATTTAGACCATAGTATGATTAAATATGATGATATGATTCAACTAACATAAAAAATTAGTTAATCACGTGCACTTTTCTAATTTAATTAAAAGAAATTAGTTAATTATGTGCAAAGCACGTGCGCTTTTCTAATTTGACTAAAAGAAATTTGTTAATCACTTGCAAAACACGTGCACTTTTCTAATTTGAGTAAAAGAAATAAGTGAAACACTGCTTTCACGTGTATCTCCTTGTAGTTTAAGTAGAGGAGTACCTTTGGTTTAATTAGAGGTGCAACCAAAGATTTCATAAATCGTTGTGCGAATTCTAGTACAAGTAAAATTTGTGAAATAATTTGGATGGCACTCTACAGAAAATTAGTATGCAAATGAAAACAAAACCTTTCAATCTTAATACCTAGCAAATGAATAATTAATTTCCCAAAAACGAATCAACAGCTAATAATGATCCCAAACCATCAGATATAATTCATTTTTCATACTAAAAACATATATATTCAATTCCATATCAAGATACAATGGCATTTGCATTTCAATCAAACGCGAAACATGAGTTATCGCCCTGTATATATAAACATGAGTTATCGCCCTTACATAATACCGGGCAATAATTACAAATTCTCTGCTCATATATAAACCCCCTAGTGTTCGGGATACCAGTATGGCTAAGCCAATCATTACCATGGATAAATTCTCCGACGGTGTAATTTAGCAACTCATTGGGAAGAGTTATCGCCCTGTATCCTTGCCAACCAACTATTCCGCTAGTCGGTGCACCCGAATCACGATTCCCAAACTCTCGGTACGTCAAGGCATCGGTGGTTCTCCCTTCCCACGACAGCCATCCAGCTAGAGGGATGATGCTATCTAATAAAGACTCCATGACAATCAACGTGGAGTAATTGGACCACGGCCGGCACAAATAGGCTTCGAATCCAGATTTTTGTAGCTCCAATCATGGTGCCACTGTCAAGGTGCAATTTTGGAGCACAAATTCGGATGGATGATTAAATTCATCATTGTTTTGTGCGGTAAATGTGCTCAATCTAGGCAGACGGGAGTACAAGTTGCACAACTAGAATACGGCTGCAGCTGCCCCGAAGATGAAATCCACCGTGCCGTATATATTGCACTCTCTGTAAAATTGTGCACCCTTTTTGGCATAGAATGTGTCCTGGTATCCCAAAAAAGTGCACTTATAAAAGGCCGACTGATTTGAGGTGCTCAAGAGAGCCACGGCTTGAGAATCACTCGAACCATCTCCGCCACTGTTAACGAATGTTATAAACTTTGCAATGAACCCATCTCCTTGGACATCTTAAACAAAAAAAAATTGCAAGAAACGTTAATTTGTGACATTCTAATAAATGTTGACACATACAAATTAATCAGTCTATAGTTCACGCCACCATATCAAAAATACCTCAGTAAATGAGCTGTATTAAGCTTAAATTAGAGGAGTTACTTTCATAAGAAACTGATTTAAGTAATTGGAGTTTAAATATATACCACTGGTGAATGACTATACCTTAAGATTCAACATTTTAACATTTCGATTTTCTAGTAGCAAATCATATCATTTTTTAGATTCAACACCATAAACCTAGCCCATATTTTGTGAAATATCTCAAAACATTAGAACATGATCACATACAAAATCACCCAAAAGAAAACTAAATTATTAAATATAGAATCGGGAGTGAGTGTCCTTACCAACGATCGCGATGTCGATGGTGGGGAACTTTGGGTATCGCCGACTCCCAGAAATCTTAGTGACTTCTTCCCCGTCACCAACAAAGACGATGTTGGTCAACGTCTTCGATATAATCACTCGCTCTTCGTATAAACCGGCCTCTATATGAATGTAGAATTTATCTACACTGAAGGCCGGGGCTGCAGCTAGAGCCTCCGTAATAGTGCGATAGGCTCCCTGCCTACTCTTGGAGACCGTGGCATTGTACCGAAGGACTCCGGCCGGATATTGATCTGGACTAGGCTTTTGTGGTTTGTTCTTGTTTTTTTATCATAACGACTGTAACCGAGATTGCGGCTACTATAATAACTACCACAACCGTCACTAATATACTATGAAGCACGGATACTTCAAAAAATAGCAGGCTGAAAAGTCGGACTCGCCATCGACTCGGCTGGGATACGCGTCCGACTCGCCACGTGGCGAGTCCGAGAAAAAAAAATATTAAAAAAATCGGATACTCGAATCCGACTCGGTCAACTGCTGAGTCGACACGGTCAAGGACTCGGCAGGGGGCTTTCTGCAATTTTTTATAAAATCTTGGGTTGAAAATGCAATTTACACACCTAAATAATAAAAAATTGAATTGATACTATTCCTAATTCCTTAGTATCCTTACCAGTTCCTTCACTTCATTTTCCTTTCTGTTACGTTATGCCCATTTCATCCAAAATCCAAATCGGCGACGGCAATTTAAAACCAAATCCACCATGAATAAGTAAATAAATTCTTCATTTCATTTACTACCACCACTACCCATCACACTCTAACAAGTAGTATATGTGAATTTACAAACCTAGATCGATCCCCAATTTAACAAGAACCCTAATTTTTCTCTTCCAAATATGAAGTTAATGAAGAATCCAATGATGATCTTGTTGTGTAATTGACTAATAATTATGTACTCTTTTGATACTTTGTTTTGATGTTTTTTGCATATGAGACTTATTTTGAATCATTTATCATGTATTTGGAGTGAATTTAGACATCTTTCTTGATCTTTTCTTTTGATTTTATGTTATGAATATTTGAATGAGTGTTTATTCAATGACTTTGATGCTAAGGTATTTTTTTAATATATAACTATATAAATTTATTTTATTAAAATATACGTATCCATGCCGAGTCGTATCTTTAATTTTTTTTAAAAACGAGTCGCCGAATCCGAATCGTGTCGAGTCCGAGTCGCCGAGTCCGTATCCATGCAACGTAGCTAATATACCTCTCACGGCCATGGAAGTGAATGGAAAAAAAGAAGAAGAAGAAGAAGAAAATTTCAGGCGAGACAATGAGATGTGGAGGATTTAGATTTCAGTAGAGAAACAATTCTAAATAAGGTGGCCATGCATAAATAGTAACTCTCCATCTTTCATACTTCAATAATATTTCCCCAAACTAAATAAGCTGTTTACTTAAGTTTGTAATTAGTCATTAACAGTGGTCCCAATATTATAAATAACAACTATTGAGTGTAGAGGAGGTGAAAATAATTTCCAGAGAATAATATGACGTATATGTTTGTTTCCAGAGAATAATATGTCATAATCTAGGTACTTTGTTTAGGAACTCATTCTTTTTAATTTCTTAAAAGTTCTACACACTATATATAGCATTCTATATTCAATGTTCATATTAAAGGGATGGGATTTTAAGAAATTATGTCATGTGTATATATGTTTGAGAATAAGATTATGTCATGTATATATGTCTGCATTAATTTATGTCAGTAAAATCTTTTGTATTAATCAAGGAGGTATTACTTTTTGACCAATATTCTTACATAGTGATCATGTTAGGAACATGCTCCTTCCATTTTTCCTTTTTATCTTTTTTCATCTTCTGTCTAATATTTCTTCCCGAATAAAATATAATCTCTTAGCCTTTTAGAACATTCTAAAACATATTTTTATGGCACGACTCTAAAAACTTTGTAATCTTGTACATGATCATAGCTTTATGTCGTACGCCCGATAAAATGAAAAGATAAAAATTATGTATCCATAAACTACTCTATATTTGATACCATGATTTAGGTTCTATTGACACATTTCATTTGACCGTCAAATTTTTAATATAATTCATCATGTGAACGGCAAATGTTTGTTAAGTGACACGGATTTTGCACGTACATGGATAAATTTCATTTTTGATATCAGACTTTTACCTACTTTATACTTTTGGTACAAAATCTTCGAAAAAGACTCATATAATACAAAAATTAAGGTCGTTTGATACATTTGCTTCGACCATCAATTTTTTGGACGTGAACGACCACATGAACGTTAAGTCACCAAAATCGCACGTCGTTTTTTCCAACAATGAGTCAGCATTTGGGTGTGCCACCCTAGATCAATCACTTTTGGTTCTAGTTGACTGCTCGTGGATTTAGTTGGGGGCGAGATTTTTTAGTAGCAAGCTCCACATTTTTCTATTATTGTGATAAAATGCAACTAAATGAAAATAAGTTATGTCGTATATTTATCTAATAAAATGTGAAGAAATGTGCAAGTAATTTTTTTTAAAAAAAATCATTCAACAATTGGTTCAATATATTAAGTAATCTTAAAAAATAGAAATATATTTACAACATAAATCCAGTTATGTAAAAAAAAATATTAGAAAAGTACAAACATTAATATTAAAACTTTTTTTTCCTGTAGTGCATTTTATAAAATGAATTTCTTTTTATTGTAAAACATTATAATTGTAATTAAGAAACTAATAAATATTGACATGAAAATATTTTCAAGAAAAGAAAGAAAAATAACTTATAATAATTAATCAAAAGAAATGATCCTCGAGGTACTCGATCCTAAGATCCTTATTACAATTTTAATACCCCAACCAATGTCCTATTAACTCCTTCCTAAGATTTTTGATAAGTAAAAATATATTTGGTCCAGATTGCATGTCATGGATTCACGTTATATGCCATGAGCGACAATCTAGCACTATGCTAAAAATATTCAATTAAGTTTTAGGTTAATTGATTCTATAGAATGTGTAATGGATTCAAGTTATATTGACATGAGCAATCATCTAGAACCAGTGTTTGATCTAGGGTGGCACACCCAAATGCTGACTCATTGTTGGAAAAAACGATGTGCGATTTTGGTGACTTAAGGGTCATGTGGTCGCTCTCGTCCAAAAACTTGATGGTCGAAGCAAATGTATCAAACGACCTTCAATTTTTGTATTATATGAGTCTTTTTCGAAGATTTTGTACCAAAAGTATAAAGTAGGTAAAACTCTGGTATCAAAATAAAATTTATCCATGTACGTGCAAAATCCGTGCCACTTAACAGACATTTGCCGTCCACATGATGAATTATGTTAAAAATTTGACGGCCAAATGAAATGTGTCAAGAGACCTAAATCATGGTATCAAATGTATTTTTTTGAAAAATTTCGTATCAAATGTGTAATTTGGAATGAGAGTGTTCATAAGAGATCTTAATGGTCAAAATATTAAAAGCCACAAACATAATAGCACATTAAGAGGATGTGAATGTACTTGAAATCAAATTTAAAACTCTTAATATCCCAACATATAATTCCAGTGTGAGCGTGTTATTATACCAATAGAATTAGGGGTGCGCACGTTTCGGTCCGTCTGATGGTTAGGTCAGAACTGTTTACCGAACCAAAATTCATATCGGTAAACGGTTCATGTTCGAGAACTGAAAGTGCCAAATGTCGGTTCTTGGTACAACCATATATTGGGTTTACAGACCGAAACTTTTTTTCTTTTTCTTGTAAATTTATGTTTTTCAATTACGACTTTGAAGATTTATAAAATTTACATTTGAATGATTTTTATAAACTTAAGATTATTTTTCAAAAATAATTTATCTTTTTTTACTTAATTAAAATTATTTTATGTTTGAATGATTTGTATGAAATTTGGTTATAAATTGATTGTTGTGCAATAAATAGAAGAGGGGTTTTTTTTGTATGATATTTTTATTTTTTATATTTTGTGTAATAAATTGATATTTTGATTTTTATAAAGTTTCGTTTATTTGTGAATCGAATTGGACCGTTTGATTTTTGTATCGAATCGGACCGAAATTTTCGGTCCAATAAACGGTTCATGAATTTTCATAACCCAACCGACCAAGAAACGGACTTCGGTTCTATTCAATCCAGTTCGGACCGTGTGATCACCCCTAAATACAATACTCTTAGAGGCCGTTTGATCGGGTGTATGGGATTAAGGTGGATTAGATTGGAGCCGGATTGAAGGTCATATTAAAAACATGTTTGGTAGATTTGGTTGAATGCTTCCATGTTAATTATAAATTGATATAGATTTTAATTTGTGATTTATTTTAGAAGAATTTATGAAATTCAATGATATGTTAAAAAGGAAATATGTAAATTTGAGGTTATTAGTGATATTTACTAATTCATATTTACCTGAATTAACTAATCCACCCATGTCTGGGTGTATTATAATACAGTCTTAATACCGGGTTGTAAGTATATAATCCATTTGACCAGAGCAATGCCACCAAACGTTGTATTAGCTCATATTAATTCATATAATATGACATAATACCCCCTATTAGTTCCTACCAAACGACCCCTTATATGTTGATAATCTTTCATGTTTGCTCCTTTAATTTTACTGTGAAAATAGGACTACTATAAGATTCATTCCCTTATTATATAAATAAGGAAGTTATTTTTTATTTTACCTTGCATCTTTTAAATTAATTATCAAAAAAAAAAAAAAAAAAAGGACTAATGCTTAATATTTTATATATAGTGTTCTTTATCATTAACTTTTTACAGAGTCGTCCTTTTAAATTTTTTCCCACAATATTAGTCCCTACATCTAATTGAGGATTTTTTTTCCACATTGGTCTTTTTCAGGTTGAGCGCGACGAATCCGATGTCACGTGAAGTGTAACAACAGTATCGAAACAAATGGAACTCAATGATTTCTGTAGGAAATTTTTCTCGAACGTTTTGATTGTAAACTAAAAATCGTGTTTAGCAAATTGGCAACAAATGTTACGTTGCACCAACATATTTTTTTTTTTTTTTGTTTCCCAAGGGTTTAATCCCTTTCGAGGCGCGTCGGACACATAAAATGGGAATTTCTCCTAACAGGGATTTGAACCTGAGTCCGCTACTTTGTAGTGACTAATCCCTTCCACTATACCAATCACTTGTTGGTCGTTGCACCAACATATATAGATGAGAAAAGAGACAATAATAAAAAGGTAAAAATATTAACTTTGTTATTTCGGATTATTCTTCGATCTATTGCATAAGATACTAAAACAAGATTAACAACCTGTTATTATGTTACAATACGTAAGGTTTAAAATTTCTAAAACAAGATTAACAACATTCACTTGATTTTTACACTCTTCACAATCTTCAGGTCCAAGAGATCCGTAAGAAACCTGGATACTCAAACTACCATAATTTCGGTCGTTAATTTCCCCGAAATCAACAGATTTCAGTTCCATAATCGACCTGTCATAACTATTTAAACAAAATTTGTAGGCACTGAAGAGCATAGGTATTGGTTGTTGTCTTGAGAAGATTAGAGATCTTTGGAGTAATTGCCACCGCATTGGACACGGCTCTATCTCGGAGTATACCGCATAAACCATTAGGGCTGTTTTTCAAATTCTCTCGAGGATCGGCCTCGATTGTAGACACGCACAAAGTATTATTATCTGTGCGTCCACACATTTGTCGGACTAAATCATTCGCAGCAGCATTGACTTGCTGATCAATCACCAAATCTGTAACAAGAGCCAATATTGCAATGGCAATGGACATTTGGATATTGTTTTTCATAGTTAATTAATGCCCTACCTACTTGTATTGTTTCATCTTGTGATTAATTGTTTTACTAACCCGTGCAGTGTGTCTCTCTATATAGAGTGTAACGAGGATTTCAATTTTGGTAAGTAATTTTCTTTGTATATATGGAAGAAGTATTAATTTGTTTAGGAAAATCTTTTTTTTACCTTTTTTGAGACAAATTTGATTAGGAAAATCTGATCATTGATGCATAAGTCCAACAAGGGACTCAATCTAAATAAAAGGTATCTTTTTTTTATAAAGCAGAATCTTTTACGAGGTAAATTTACGTAATATTGGCCATGTTTAAAAGTATGACATATAATATAGGGTAAACACCACTTTTGGTCCCTCTTATCATTAACTTTTTACAGAGTGGTCCCTCTTATCTTTTTTTTTCCACTTTAGTCCCTACTATGAATTATTTTTTTCACTTTCGTCCTTTTCAAGTGGTCCATGGCGATTTCGATAACATGTGATATGCTCATGAGGGCAATTTTATCATTTCAAGTAAACTAACAGGGATATTTTCGTCTTTGTAATTATTTAAAAAAAAACTAAATATATAATGTCTTCCAAACTAATTTTCATTCCAATCCAACTTAATCGTACATTTCGTTTCAAAATAAAGTTTTTTCCTAAATCTTTTTCAAGTACCAAAATTGCTCACCAATTAAACAATATCTCAAATAGTCTCAATAGTGAACGGACGAAAATGCCCTAAAAAATATTCATATGCATGTCACGTGTTATCGGACCCATCTGCTAAGGACTAAAGTGAAACACATAATTCATAATAGGGACTAAAGTGAAATAAATAATTCATAGTAGAGACTAAAGTGGGAAAAAAACATAAGAGGGACCACTCTGTAAAAAATTAATGATAAGAGGGACCAAAAGTGGTATTTACCCTATAATATATATACTTGAGTTGTCTCGAGTTGTCTTTTCCGTAGCCGTGTACCAAGTTGGTTGAATCTTAGTTGATTTGAAACTTTTATGATAAACAATTTTCTTGTCCGATTAATCTTTTGTTGCCCAATTATATTTTCTTTTTCTTTTTAATAAAAAATATATAGAATACCATGATCCCGTCCCTAATATTTTGGGTACCTAAAAGTGGGTACTCAAATTATTACAAAACGGGATTGGGACTAGACAAAAAAAAAAATGGAAATCTTATACCGGTGTTTCTCATCCCGACCAGTTTTGTGTTCACCCCTACATTTAATCTAAAAATTTGAAAATTTTATACTCTCTTGTTGTGGTCAATACATTGAAGAATTGTTTGTGGGCCTTATTAAAATTGATTGGGCCAAATAAATTAAATCTATGACATAATACACGGCTAGAAAAAATAAAAACTCCCACCGAAAAATTTCAAGCGAACAAAAATCGGTGGGAATTTTATTGAAATCCGACGAAAAATAATATCAGTAGGAATTTTTTGTAAGAATAAATCGGTCGGAATTAAGAGATATATTTCGAATAAATTTCGACCGCTTTACAAATCGATCAGAATTTTTTTTAAAAATAATTAAAAAAATAATAATAAATTCAAAATTCCCACGGATTTCTTATCCTTGGGAATTTTTTAAAATAAAAAAAATGCAAAATGTCCACCGATTTATAATCAATGGGAATTTTTGAAGATATGTTTCATATGTTCTTCCATTCTTCTTCACTTAAAAAGAATATTCTCTCCTCTATTTCCTCCTCCATGCATGACCACCATCATCACCTCATTTCCGGCTATTGTCTTCATACTCTAACCATGGCCACCACCATCAACTCACTTCCGGCCAGGCCACCTAGGGATTAAGGCACCGCCGTAACACCACCATTCTTCTTCTTCATTTCAAGATCTAGAGGTATATATATATATATATATATATATATATATATACTATATCAATTTAGCATTTTATATATCAAAATCATGTTTTTGTTGTAAATATTAGTAGAAATTGTTAGTAGAATTTTTAGAATTTGTTATTAGAGTGTGTTTGAAATTGTTAGAATATGTTATTAATTATAGTGTGTTATATTGATGAGTGTGCCTGAAATGTAATTAGGGCATTAATGTGGGGTTGAATAGTAATTTAGGACTTCTAGTGGGGAAATATCGAATTAAATAAAAATATATTTTTTTTATATGTAAAATTCCGACCGATTCAAAATTGGTGGGAATTAAATTTCGACCCTGTTTTTTCCAACCAATTTTTGCGGTCGGAATTTCGGTGGGAATATTGAATTTTCGACTGATTTTTTCCAAAATAGGTGGGAATTTTCTATTTTTCTAGTAGTGATACATTTATTTGTAGCAAGACTGTCAATGGGGGGATTTTAATAAGAATTCGGTCCGATTTATTTGAATATTTATTCGATAAGATATTCGAAGGACCTGATAGATTAGAAAAATTCATAAACCGAATTATACCGAGCGGAAAGGATTTGATCTGATCCGATCCGTTAAGAATCCGAATTTGATTAGCAAGATGCCCTTTGTTTTCTTAGGAAGGCAATCTAGCCTGTAGGACATTAACATATAATACATAATAGCCTCAATGAAAAACAATCGTAGTTTTTTTTTTTTTTTTTTTTTTTTTTTTTTTTTTTTTTTTTTTTTTTTTTTTTTATGTATTGCAAAATTGGCTCTATCTTTTGTCCTTCATCAAACCCATATTGTCAATGAATTGCTCCCGGATTGGTGTCAAAGAACAAATTACAATAATTTGTGTGTGAAGGCGAATTCACTACAGAATCTGAAAAATAGTCCCAATAAAACTACGAAACTAACAAGTAAATTGTGCCATTAGTCGTAACAAGACATCGAAAGAAAGCCCATGCTATTTAATTACATAAACTTTGAGGTGAATATTGAAATAATCATACATGGTTTGTGAGAATATTTCCTAAATGTATGCTAAGCTAATTAAACCTCATCGTTCCATAGATCTTGGATGGTTATATAAGGACTGGTTGTTTGATTGACATAAAAGTCTCCCCTCATTATTTTCTTCTATTCAATTTTCTCAATTTCAAGTTATTCATTTTCTTCCAAATTGAGATCAATTGCCCCTATGTTCTCTTTCAACCTTTTCTCATTTAAGCTCTTCACAATTACACTAGCTCCCTTTCATATTCCCCATTTTAGAGCAACCCTCAAAGTGAAAATGCTTCGCAGCTCTATTTTGTCGTGGAATGCATGTATCGCACTGTCAGTTGTCTCTTGAACCATTTTTCTTTGCAATAATTGAAGAAAGCTTTTCCAATAAATTCTCCTCATTGGTCTGTTTTGGGGGTCTTTATTTTTATGTCACTTTGATTTTTCACATTCGTTTTGGACTCCAGAAATTTTGAAAATGTTTCTGATTTTTGCTTCAAAATATAAATCAATATCATTCTGCTATAATCATCCACGAACAATAGAAAATATCTATTGTCGTTAAAAGATGAAGTTTGAGTTGGCCCACAAATATCTAGGACTGTCAATTGAGCTGGGCCTACCCGAAGTCCGATGGCTCAACCCGATTAAAATTGGCTCGAACCCGAATATTTGTGAGCCGGGTCGAGTTTGAGCCATTATATTAAACCCGATCAATTTATGAGCTGAGCTTGAGCCTAACACGGCTCATCCCGAATAAAGCCCGAACATATGATTGTTTTCAATATTACGATTAACTATTTGTATTGTAGTTATAGTTACTAATTATTATTTTTATTAAGTAAACTTACACAAAGTTATAGTGTAAACTCACATATATGTTTGTATATCAATTTCGTATTGATGACCAAAATCCAAAAAAAAAAAATTTAAATCAAGGATAAAAAAATACGGTTCAGTAAATTGGAGTATTGAGACTCTAAAACTCTACTGCATGTTCATATAGATCAAATCTATCTTAAAAAATGTGGACAAATAACTCGATCTTTCAGTTAAAATATTATTTAATAATATATACTCGTGTCTTAAGTAATAGTAGTCTATTCATATGCGTTTCGGTAATCTCTACATTTTATACCTCAAGCTATTTGTGCCTATATTAACAAACTCAAACCCGATATAAGCCCGATATAGACCCGAAATCCTAAAAATTACATGGGCCGAGTTTGAGCCAGAGAAATCAGAAAATTTATGAGGCGAGTTTGAGCATATAACTATGAAGCTCAACATTATTTGAGTTCGAGCTACTTAGAGCTCAGCTCACAGGGCCCGATTGACAATCCTACAAATATCATCATGTATTAGTTCAAGAGGAGCTTTGACTCAGTATGATGTCTTTGAAAATGGTAGGCGATGCGTTTTGCCATAAATACATCATTCGCATGTTTCATCTTAAAGGGATGGGATTTTACAAATATTGGCCCCGAGAAGGTTCATAATATGTTTGAGAATAAGATGATGTCATGTATATATGTTTGCTTTAACTATGTCAGTAAAATCTATTGTTTCCCCTCGGGGAGGTTTAATTTTTTGACAAATATTCTTAAGTAGTGATCATGTTATATAGAAACATGCTCCTTCCATTTTTCCTTTTATCTTTGTTCATCTTTTGTCTAATATTTCTGCCCAAACAAAATATAATCTCTTAAATGTGAATAATGACACTATTAAAATATTTTACATGTATAAATAATGTATTACACAAAGTCATGCTAATCCATTTAAGTTCGTGGTATACATATTGTTTTATATTTGTTTATATATACTTGTCTATGGAGTTTTTAAGTTTTAACAGTGTTTTAAATTGAAATATATTAATACTAGAAAAACTCACGTGGCTAAATAATTTCATATGTTAATTGCATCATATAATAAAAGAACTGTTTAATATGTTATAAATGCATTTTTAGTTGTTTAATATAATGCAACTAATTTATAATCCATTACATAGTTAACAATTCTTTTATTGTATAATCTATTTGACATGATTTTAACCATTCAAGTGCAAAACACGTGCATTTTTCTAGTTTTAAATATAAAACATTTGAAATTTTAGAATTAGATCAGAGCAAACATTTTTTTCCGTTAACTAATCCTACCTCGGCCTTCATATTCAACACCATAAATTAATCTAGCCCATATTTTGTGAGGTATCTCAAAAAATTAGAACATCACATACTAATCAGTTTAAAACCATATCACCCAAAAGAAAACTAAATTATTCAGAATTCTTTCTCAGTGTCCTTACCAACGATCGCGATGCCGATGGTGGGGAACTCCGGGTCTCGCAGACTCCTAAAAATCATGGTGTCTTCTTCCCCGTCACCAACAAAGATGATGTTGGTCTACTTCTCAGATACATCCACCTGCTTCTCGTCCAACCTGGCTTCTATATGAATGTAGTATTTATCTATATTGTAGGTCGGGGCTGCAACTAGAGCCTCCATAATAGGACGGTAGGCTCCATGCCTACTCTTGGAGACCCTATCATTGTACCACAGAACTCCGACCGGATGATCTGGACTAGGCTTTTGTGGTATGTTCTTGTTTTTAATCATGTAGACTGTAACCGAGGTTGCGGCTAGTATAAGAACTACCGCAACTGTCACTAATATATATCACGGCCATGGAAGTGAATTGGAGGAGTGATGTCTCTCTACTGGAAATTGGTCTTGAAAAGAGACTTATTTTGCTAACTGCTTTGTAAAGTAAGCCGGGAAAAAAAAAAAAAACCAGGCGAGACAGTGAGAGATGATGACGCAGGCGAGACAAGGAGAGACCCGGTGGAGGATTTAGATTTCAATAGAGAAACAATTTTTGTAAAATAATAGAGTGCACAAAGAGAATGAAAAAATGTTGTGTATTATTTCAACTTGCAGCCTTGTATTTGTAGGCATATTAAAAATAGATAAGAATCAAGAGTTTGAAACTATCTAGGGTACCTTGTTTAGGAACTCATTCTTCGTAATTTCTTAAAATTTCTACACACTATATATAGCATTCTAATTCAATGTTCATCTTAAAGGGATGGAATTTTACAAATAGTTGTCCCGAGAAGGTTCATAATATGTTTGAGAATAAGATTATGTCATGTATATATGTTTACTTTAACTATGTCAGTAAAATCTCTTGTATTAGTCGATGGGGTTTTACTTGTTGACCAATATTCAAAAGTAGTGATCATGTATATAGAAACATGCTCCTTTCCATTTTTCCTTTTATCTTTGTTCATCTTTTGTCTAATATTTCTGCCCAAACAAAATATAATCTCTTAAATGTGAATAATGACACTATTAAAACATTTTACATGTATAAATAATGTATTACACAAAGTGATGTTAGTGCATTTAAGTTCATGGTATACACATTGTTTTATATTTGTTTATATATAATTGTCTATGGAGTTTTTAAGTTTTAACAATGTTTTAAATTGAAATCTAGTAATACTAGAAAAATTCACGTGCGTCACACGTGGCTAAATAATTTCATATGTTAATTGCATCATATAGTAAAAGAACTGTTTAATATGTTAAGACTGTATTTTTAGTTGTTTAATATAATGCAACTAACTTATAATCCATTACATAGTTAACAATTATTTTATTGAATAATCTAATTAACATGATTTTAACCAGTCAAGTGCAAAGCATGTGCATTTTTCTAGTTTTAAATATAAAACATTTGAAATTTTAGAATTAGATCAGAGCGAACATCTTTCTCCGTTAACAAATCCCACATCGGCCTTTAGATTCAACACCATAAATTAATCTAGCCCATATTTTGTGAGGTATCTCAAAACATTAGAACATCACACACTAATTCATCACATACTAATCAGTTTAAAACCAAATCACCCAAAAGAAAACTAAATCATTCAGAATTCTTTTTCAGTGTCCTTAATAACGATCGCGATGTCGATAATGGGGAACTCCAGGTATCGCAGACTCCCAAAAATCCTGGTGATTTTTTCCCCGTCACCAACAAAGACGATGTTGGTCAACTTCTCCGATACATCCACCTGCTTCTCGGACAACCCAACTTCGATTAGAATGTAGTATTTATCTACATTGTAGGTCGGGGCTGCAACTAGAGCCTCCATAATAGGGCAGTAGGCTCAATGCCTACTCTTGGAGACCCTATCATTGTACCAAAGGACTCCGACCGGATGATCTGGACTAGGCGTTTGTGGTATGTTCTTGTTTTTTATCATGTAAAATAATAGAGTGCATAAAGAGAATGAAAAAATGTTGTATATTATTTTAACTTGCATGCCTTCTATTTATAGGCATATTACAGAAAAGATAAGAATCAAGAGTTTGAAACTATCTATCAAATATACAAGATAATAACTAGGAGTTATATCTATTTAATAAATAGTTAACAACTTAGCAAACTACTGAACTCTAGCTAATTAAGATAATATTCAACAATTCTAAATAAGGTGGCCATGAATAGTAACTTTCCATTACTTTATTAATTATTTCCCCAAACTAGATATGTGGTTTAGGTAAGTTTGTAATTAATCATTACCAATGTGGTCCCAATATAAATTACAACTATTGAGTGTGGATGAGGTGAATATAATTTTCTGAGAATAATATGTGGATGAGGTGAATATAATTTTCTGAGAATAATATGACATGTATGTTTATTTAGTAACTATGACAAAAGGTTCACTTTTTCAAAATAAAAAATGTTGGATCAAATATTTGTCATGATACTTTCTTTTGACTTTTAGGACATTTGAAAGCATTTTTCGGAGATGTTTTATTTAATATCAAAGTTGTACTATGTCCCACAAAATTAACCCTCAGCAATTTTAATACCATATTTTGTGAAATTGTATGTTTGGTCCAAATTTAAAAAAAAATGTTTTGCACTTTACCCATACTTAACAAATTTCACTTTTGATCAAGACTGCAATAAGTAAAATCATTTTTAGTTTACGCAATGAGAAAAAGCAAAAATGTCTACTTTTCAATCAAGCAATTTGACACAAGAAACAAAATAGATTTTCAGCACTAGGAATACACAACTATAAAACTATATCTTAAAATGTGAATTTCACATGAAAAGAAATTAAATTTGATCAAAAATTGTTTGTCCAATCAGTGGCTTATTTATGTATTCCTTTCACATATACATTCACAATATGTAACTGCTATTGGTTTAAAATATTATTTTTCTTAATTACTTCATCTTTATCAAAGGAAATTTGGCATATTTGTTAAATTAAAAGTCTCAGAACTATTATTGTTGGTGTTTTGATAAATGGTTCATTGTAAATCAAACTTTCGGACAGTGTGTTATGGAGCTTATTACAACCGAGCTAGCTCTAAGGCTTCCCTCGATTTTAAAAGAAGAAGAGTTTTACCCAAAGTGGATCGTGTTTCATTAAATAAGACATTGGGCATGCTTGTTATAAAAAGGAATTCTAACTTAATAATCCTTTTTTATTATTAGAAAAATGCACATATATTCCACTTGACTTACATATTAATTGTAATATATAATAAAGTAATTGTTAACTATGTTATGGATTATTTGTTAATTGTATTATATAATTAACTTTTATTATATGATACGATGCAATTAACATATTAAATTAGTTGTCATGCGCGACATACATGCATTTTTCTAGTACATATAGAAATGCCAAAAAAATTTCATTTTTAATTATTTTTTTTCTAGTTTTGCCTAGAATGTTTTTAACTTGACTTTGAATAGCCTTAAAAAAGTACATTACTTTATTCCCATGGTACATTGATACCTAATCTATTTCAATTATCAACTAAGTTATGAATTATGTTGGTCCCAAGTGGTCAAAATGTCTAAAGGAGGGAGGGGATGGGGGGGGGGAGGGGGGGGTGGGGGAGGAGGAGGAGGAATGGGGAATAGACCTTATGTAATTTTTGCCTTTCAAATAAGTTTGTTCTTAGGTTAGACAGACTTCAAAATATCAAACTATTCTTCTTAAGTTAAACTTTAAAGATCAAACAGTTCTAAGGATCAGAGTTTGAGTTTTAGCAGCGAATTGAACTTTTAAAAATAATTTTCGAACTTTTTCCCCCCTCAATAAAAGCTTGAATTTTTAATGCACAAATTATAAACTAACAATTAATCAGTTTATATGAACATATAAGTAAAGTGCAGAAAGTAACACAAGGTTTATAATGGCTCAATGGTGATGTAATCCCCCTAGTCTACTCTTCTCAGAAAGATGAGGAAATCTGTTAAATCACAAAGCACAGTGGCTTGGACTTTGATCACAAGTTAGTCCAAGCACGATCAGATCACAAAGGAGGCCACAGAGAAACAATGGTTTCCTATCACAACACTAAGTTGTTCACAAGGATGTTGGTTTGTGTTGTTTAATTTTAAAGCTTGAAGGTAGATAGCTATTCTCAGCACTTGGAAGTATTTGATCGTGTGTTTTTGTTTTTTCTACATCTTTTGGCTTCTATTCATACTGGTTGGCATATACCAGTTGAATGAGACAAGTTACTAATACGCCCTCCAGCTGAGCTTGTCACATAAAAAATGGCTCTCTGCAAAAGACAACCTCAATCCCTCCAAATATGTTGACAGCCTCTTCACACAACTTGTCAACACTTGCATTCCACCTTACCCCATTAATCTCACCAAACTCTCCCCTGAAATCCAAAATATAAGAACCAAACTAATTCGTCTTTGCGGCCATGCTGAAGGCCTCCTCGAGAAGCACAACTCAACCATCATAGGATCCCTCGACCAATTTCCAGTAGAGGGTCAAAATTTGTCTTCTCCTCCTCCATCTTCCAATTCACTTCCATGGTCATGATGTATATTAGTGACAGTTGCGATAGTTCTTATACTAGATACGACCTCGATTACAGTCTACATGATCAAAAACAAGAACAAACCACAAAAGCCAGGTTCAAATCATCCGACTAGAGTCCTTTGGTACAATGATAGGGTCTCCAGAGTAGGCAGGGAGCCTACCTCCCTATTATGGAGGCTCTAGTTGTAGCCCCGACCTACAGTGTAGATAAATACTACATTCATATAGAGGTCGGTTTGTACGAAGAGCGGGTGGATGTATAGGAGAAGTTGACCAACATCGTCTTTGTTGGTGACGGGGAAGAAGTCACCAAGATTTTTGGGAGTCTGGGATACCCGGAGTTCCTCACCATTGTTGGTAAGGACACTGAGAAAGAATATCGAATAATTTAGTTTTCTTTTGGGTCATTTGGTTTTAAAATGATTTGTATGTGATGTTCTAATGTTTTGAGATATTTCACAAAATATGGGCTAGATTTATGGTGTTGAATCTGAAGGCCTGGGTAGGACTAGTTAGCGGAAATTCATTTAAATACGATGATGTCAACTTCTAGAATTGGTGTTCCGGGGTCATTTTTATTCATGAAGTCCATGTCACGGATGTTGTTGTAGCCACGAATGAAGGGAAAATCACACTCAGGAGAAGGGACATTTTGGTTGTATGGAGGGGTACAATTCTACCTATAGAATGGGTAAAATACTTCAATTTTCCGCTTGTACCAGCATAAAAAAATGTTTGATGTAAACATATCTAATTACTAATTAGTGTTGCTAGGAAAATAATCATGTCAACCTTAAATACAACCATTCCTGAACAAAAAGAAAATAATGTACCAATATCACATATTATAAAACATTCTCTACAGAAGTATAGGATCAAAAATGTTTCTTTTAAGAGGGTTTTTCATAGCGATTCCGAACTAAGTTAGAGATTTTCAGCGCGCAGTAGGAATGCACAACTATAAAACTATATCTTAAAATGTGAATTTCACACGAAAAGAATCTAAATTTGACTAGAAATTGTTTGTCCAATCAGTGGCTTATTTATGTATTCATTTATCATATACATGCACAATATGTAACTGCTATTGGTTGAAAATATTATTTTTCTTAATTACTGCATCTTCATCAGAAGAAATTTGGCATATTTGTTAAATTAAAACTCTCAGAACTATTTTTGTTGGTGTTTTGATAAATGGTTCATTGTAATCAAACTTTCGGGCAGTGTGTTATGTAGCTTATTACTACCGAGCTAGCACTAAGGATTCCCTCAATTTTAAAAGAAGAAGTGTTTTTACCCAAAGTGGATCATGTTTTATTAAATAAGACATTGGACATGCTTGTTATAAAAGGGAATTATAGCTTAATAGTCCATTTTTTTATTATTAGAAAAATGCACATATATTGCACGTGACTTACATATGTTAATTGTAATATATAATAAAGCAATTGTTAACTATGTTATGTTATGGATTACATGTTAATTGTATTATATAATTAACTTTTATTATATGATATGATGCAATTAACATATGAAATTAGTTGTCATGCGCGACATACATGCATTTTTCTAGTACATATAGAAATGCCAAAAAGTTTTCATTTGTAATTATTTTATTTCTATTTTTGCCTAGAGTGTTTTTAACTCGACTTTGAATGTCCTTAAAAAAGTACATTACTATATTCCCATGGTACATTGATACCTAATCTATTTCAATTATCAACTATGTTATGAATTATGTTGGTCCCAAGTGGTCAAAATGTCTAAAGGAGGGAGAGGGGGAGGAAGGGGGAATAGACCTCATGTAATTATTGTCTTTCAAATAAATTTGATCAAGTTTGTTCTTAGGTTAGACAAACTTCAAAATATCAAACTATTCTTCTTAAGTTAAACTTTAAAGATCAAAAAGTGTTAAGGATCAGAGTTTGAGTTTCGGCAGTGAAATTAACTTTTAAAAATAATTTTCAAACTCTTTCCTCCCTCAATAAAAGCTTGATTTTTTAATGCACAAATTATAAACAAACAATTAGTCAGTTTATTTCAACATATAAGTAAAGTGCAGAAAGTAACACAAGGTTTATAATGGCTCAATGGCGATGTAATCCCCCTAGACTACTCTTCTCAGAAAGATGAGGAAATCTTTAAATCACAAAGCATAGTGGCTTAGACTTTGATCACAAGTCAGTCCAAGCACGATCAGATCACAAAGGAGGCCGCAGAAAAACAATGGTTTCCTATCACAACACTAAGTTGTTCACAAGGATGTTGGTTTGTGTTGTTTAACTTTAAATCTTGAAGGAAGATAGCTATTTTCAGCACTTAGAAGTATTTGATCGTGTGTTGTTGTTTTTCTACATCTTTATGCTTCTATTTATATTGGTTGGTATATGCCAGTTGAATGAGACAAGTTACTAATACGCCCTCCAGCTAAGCTGATCACATAAAAAAATGGCTCTCTGCAGAAGACGTGTCCTACAATTCGGGGCTTGTTGTACGACATACTCATGTAGCTTGACTTTGCTTATCAAGTTGACATTTACATTAAATGTGAGGGTATTTTTCGAAGAATTTTGAATTAAAGGCTAATGAATAGACTTTAATACCCATGAACCTTGATATTTTAATGCTACATTTAATTTGTTGATTTGTGCTCATACAACATATCTTCGTACTCTGCTATTATCATTTAGCTGATTTGTTGAACTAAATCTTCTTGAAATTTGTTGAAGTTTGTATCTTGAACTCTGTTGAGGTTCAAATTTGTTGAGAGTACTTAGCTTTTCTTTCCATATGCTATTTTGGCAATTTTCTTAGTTGTTGGATACTTTACTAAGTTCATAAGTTACTTAGTTGTTAGCTTTTTCACTGACTTAGTATATGTGTCAATTGGATCATTAATTGATAAATAATAATTGACTCAGGTTAAGACTTCAAACTCGATCTCTTGTAACTTAATTGGATGGTTGTTCCTCTTGTACTAAGCTATTCTAGTCTTATCATTTACTTAGTACATATTTTCTATTTAGGCCGATGATATATAACTTGTTATATGTTATCATCAAAACATAATTTCAAATTGTTTAACCTATTACAACTTAATTACATTTTAAATCATCATAATTGATAATTTGTTTAAGTTCTACAATTTGTTTCCAACAGATTATATGATATGTTGCAATTAACGTATGCAATTAGTTAGTTACATACACCATACGTTTACTTTTCTAGTATATATACTAATAGCAGTAGCTTTTGATTCTCATCAACTAAACGAGCAAACAATTCATGTGATTGGTTAATGAATCCGAAATTTATGGAAGGCATGAGGATAAAGAAATCATAGTGGATAAGTTGCTCAACAATTTGAATGTTGATAATGATCATTCTGTCTATGCTCTATGTGGTATAGGTGGACTCGGAAAAACCACACTTGCGCAATTGATTTACAATGATGAGAGAGTAGACAAACGTTTGGGTGTGTGTCTGATTATTTTAGTAAACACAAGTTAATAAGAGCAATCAGGATGAGATGGATCCAATATTTCTGAGTTGCACACTTTGCAGCACCTTCTTCAAGAAAGGCTGAGGGGTAAAAGATTTTATTAGTTTTAGATGATGTTTGGAACGAAAACTCTATGTTGTGGGATGGAATGAGATAAGCATTAAGATGTGGGTCGAAAGGCAGTGTGGTAATGAAAACTCAAGTGAAATTGGTGAAAATGCATGTGAAATATGTGAAAATTAGGTAAACTGAAAAAAATGAGTAAAATCCATGTGAAAAGAGTTAAACCGATAAAAACAGGGCGAAACTGAAAGAGAAATGGTTAAAACAGAAAAAAAAAAAAAAACAAAAACAAAAGAAATTGATGAAAAACAAGAAAAAAATGAAAATATACAAAATCGGTAAATCAGTAAGACAATATTAAATATATAAAATGAATGAAATCGGCAAAAGATTGGTTAATTCAGTGAAAATACGGATTAAACTAAGGAATTAAATAGGTGAAAAATAACTTAGGTAAGTAAAGATATGCATGTAAAATGACAAGTGAAAGAATTTAAAATCTACTTAAAAATTGTCTCAAATCCATTTGATCCAAATCTAATATTTCATTATTAATTTTGTTGTCAAACAATGCAAAAGATATAAGCTAGAGATTTATGTGTTATTTTATGACATAATAAAGTTAAATTTTCTCTACTTTACAAAAAGAATTATCAATGAAATTAATTAGAAACGTAGCGACGCATACGTGCACTTTTTTAGTTCACGAAAATAATTTTACTAAATTTCGAGATTATGCATGCCTAGATATTCATGGACACACTTTACTTCTCTAGCCAAATAAAAACTAAGTACTTCGATAAGTAATGCATTTTTTGTTTATTCATAGATTAGATGAATTCTACTTTTTTTTTTTTGGAAGTAGAATGATATTTAAAAGAATTTGATATTTACTTTTAAGAAACACAAATTATTCACATTTCATCATTTTTACATGTTTTCACCTAATTCACATGCTTTTCATTGATTTTACATATTTTTCTACTAATTACACTTGAATTTTCATTGATCTCACATGCATATTTTTATCAATTTTCCCCATTTTACACAATTTCATTGCTTCACCACTTTCATCCATTTTTTTCACGGATTTCTCCCCATTGATTTCACATGTATCATGGGCAATTTTTTGACTGATTTCACTTGGATTTTAATCAATTGTATATGTTTTTACCGATTCCATAGATTTTGTTTTGGATCGATTTTACTAATTTTCATTGATCAAAGAATTTCATGAAAACTCAAGGTTATTCATGTCTTGATATTTTTTAATACATTTTGTTTCAATTCTCTAGCCAAATAAAAATTACGTACTTAGCTAAATCATAAGCATATTTATATTCATTCATAGGTAAGAATAATTCTTTTCATTTTCTAATTATCTTTTTCTTTTTCTAATTCCATAGCAAACTAAATCAATTAAATAAAATGTTATCTAATTTCTTTTTAGTGTCCAAATTATTCTCTTCATTTTATTTTTTTCCCATTCTTACAGGGTTTACATTATTCAGTTTGTAAAGATCAAGATACTTTAAGAAAATAAATCGCGTGGATGGTAATGATAAAGTAATATATGACACGTTAAAATTGTATTATTTTATGTGTTATAGTAATATTTAAGAGTTTTAACTTTTTTGTGAGTCCTAGTCCTACTATATCTATATCTTATGACTCCTAATTTAAATATGTTTCTTGAGTCTTTTGCTTATTAAAGGCATATAGGGATATCCTAGTTCATTCAAAAAAATTAAGAAATATTCATGATTTTATAATAAAAGATTCGGTAATGGGACCCATACCGTATATCGAACTGAAATTTAGATTCAGTATACGGTAAGTACCGAAACTTCGATTTCAATACGGTTTTGCCTGTTTACCAAATTGTACACAACCCTAATTATATCTCAACTCTAGTGGTTAATTAATCTTGTGATTGTTTTTTTAATCCTCGAGGATTTCAATTTTGGTAAGGTAATTTTCTTTGTATATATGGAAGTATTTGATTAGGAAAATCTGATTGATGCATATGCACAACAAGGGATTCAATCTAAATACGAGGTAAATTTATACAATGACTATGTTTAAAAAGTATGTCCCCTCAAAAAAAAAAAGACTGTTTAAAAAGTATGACATTTGATGCATATGCACAACAAGGGATTCAATCTAAATACGAGGTAAGTTTATACAACGACTATGTTTAAAAAGTATGACATATGGTATATATACTAGAGTTGGCTCCACATGTCTTTTCCGTAGCTGTGTACCAAGTTGGTCGAATCTTAGTTGATTTGAAATTTTGATGATAAAACAATTTTCTTGTCCGATTAATCTTTTGCGGCCCAATTGCCTTTTTAATAAAAAATATGTAAAACCCATGTTCCCATACCGTAATATTTTGGATACCCGAAAGTGGACACTCAAATTATTACAGGATGAATTTGAGACTAGACAAAAAAATTCTTATACCCGTATTTCTCATCCCGACCAGTCTTATGCTCACCCCTACATTTAATCTTATCATTTCTTATTGTGTTTAATACATTGAAGAATTGTTTGTGGGCCTTATTAAAATTGATTGGGCCAAATAAATTAAATATATGACACAATACATTTTATTTGTAGTAGGACTGTAAATGAGGCAGATTTTAAGCCGAATCCGGTCCGATATATTTGGATATTTATTCGATTAGATATTCGATGGACCTGATTCGATTAGAAAGTTTCGTAATCTAAATTATACGGAGAGAATATGAATCTAACTTGATCTGACCCATTAAGAATCCGAATTCGATTAACGAGATGCCCTTTGATTTTTATATGAAGGCAATCTAGCATGTAGGGCATTAACATGTAATACATAGTGGCCTCTATGAAAAACGATTTAGTTTTTTTTATGTATTGTAACATTGGCTCTATCTTTTGTCCTTCATCAAACCCATGTTGTCAATGATTTAATTTGGTTCGGAATTGGTGTCAAATATTAAATTAACACAATTAGTGCGTGCCTGTAATCGAGGCGGATCCACGAGAGAATCTGAAAAATAATCCAAATAATACTACGAAACTAACAAGTACATTGTGCCATTAATCGTAACACTAGACCGAAGGAAAACCGAACTAGTAAACTACATAAACTTTGAGGTGAATATTTAATAACCATGCATGTTTTGTAAGAAAGATGCCTAAATGTGAGCTAAGATTATTAAATCTCATCATCCCATAGATCTTGGATGGTTCTGTAAGGGCTTGTTGTTTGATTGACATAAAAGTCTCCCCTCATTATTTTCTTCTCTTCCATTTTCTCAATTTCAAGGAAATCATTTTCTTCCAAATTGAGATCAAGTGCCCCTATGTTCTCTTTCAACCTTTTCTCATTGAAGCTCTTCACAATTACACTAGCTCCCTTTGATATCCCCCATTTTAGAGCAACCTTTAAGGTGAAAAAAAAAATGTTACAAGTTAAGAACCAAAACCAAATTTATTGCGATATCACGAAAATGACTTATATTTATTGCATTCAAAGTTGTTCAATAGCTCATAACTGGGGGAGGATCCTCTATCAAACTTTGGTATCGCATTATAGATTCACGATTCAAGTGTATGAAATTTAAATAATACTTGTCAATAGATCTTTATGTGTGACATCAAAATGTGATAGGTAATCTGATCAACTTTACTTTTCGTTCAATTAAATTTCAACCCAATCAGTAATGAAAAAAGAAAAATCAGAATTGGATCATGAAAGTTCTTAATTGGCCTTTGGATTGTGGCTCAATTTTTAATATCTTGTGAATTGTGTCATTTTCAACTTCTACAAACATCTAAACAAACATAGTTTGAAGCGCATTTTTCAAATTCACAAAAAATCGAAAAAATCTCTAAAAACTCATCAAATTTTAAAACTCTCTAGAAAACTCAAACAAACGACGTTAATTATTTGTAAATCTTATTCAATTTAAAAACAGAAAATGTCATTCTTGAGCCTTAGAAGTCAATGATGCAACCATAGCTTGTTTGTTATTTCAAATGGATGAAAAGTAATTTTCAAAAAAGGACACAAAAATTATCCCAACACATAATATAACATCTTGAAATATGCCATTTTGATAGGAAATACATAAAATTAAATATGCATATATTAATTGTGTGTGATTGGTTAATAACCTGAGCTGGAGTTGCTTTGTGTTTAAGTGCAATAGATTGTATGATTGGATCTTCAACCACAGCTGTGGATCCCCAGAAATTTCCAGGTCCTCCAATAGCTGAATATGCACTTACATGAATTCTTTGATCCTTACAAAAATCCCTTAGCTTTTTTTGCCTCCACATTGGGTGCATCTCCACCTGTACCATATTAATTCATAAAATCTTTCAAGATTGTCTCAACATTTACAAATTGCAATATTTGCATTGGATCAAAGATTCATTTTCTTGATATTTTTTTGTTGGTTAAATATTAACAACTTTTCCAAAAAAACAAAAGAAATATAGTACTATATATATACCTGGTTAACAGCAGGGGGGACTGAAGCAAAATCCAAGAGATTTTCAATCTTTTTGCAGGACAAATTACTGACACCAATACCCTTACACAAACCAAATTCCAAGCATTTTTCCATTCCAGCCCATGTTGTCTCCATGTCTAATTTCTCAAAATCTTCTTCTTCTGGCAAAGGGTGGTTAGCCCATGGCTTCAATCTTATTGGCCAGTGCACCAAATACATGTCCAAATATTCCATTCCAAGTCTCCTGCAATGCACGTTAAAGTGTTCGTTCATTGCACGAATATCTCCCCAATAAATTAAGTAAATTGTACATTTACAATGTTTGCTTCTTGAATTACAGTGAGTAAAACACTAAAAAAACTCGAACATTGAGCTTCATTTTGATTTTTTTCCTTAGGCTTTAAGCCCATTTTTTTTTTATAAGGATATTCAGATTTTAGACATGACTTCGTTTAGACTTTAGTGGTAGCATAAATACTTACTTTAAAGTTTGTTTTAGTGCGGAAACGGGATCATGGTGATGACTTCCCCATAGCTTAGATGTAACAAATAGGTCTTCTCTTTCAACCAAGCCATTAGATATTGCCTTCCCCAATGCATTGCCTAGGGCTGGCTCGGACCCATATATTTGTGCAGTGTCAAAGTGAGTGTATCCCATCTGTAAGAATTGAATCATTTTATTTGATTTTTCACTAGATATATGCAATATTCGAAAAAATGACTAATTAAATACATTAGAAAAGACGAATTTTTTTATGACAATGACTACAAAAGATGCAATTAATGAGAAATGGGTTTGGTTTTAGACTTTAATATCATAGGATTGGATCCTTGACCTTTTTGGTTTCATACATTTTGCTCCCAAATTTTCAAAATATTTTACATTTTATGTCATATCAACTCTTTTCAAACCTAAAGTGCAAAACGGACAATATGGGATCAAAAATAAAAAAATTGGAATTAAAAGTGTAATTTTGTAATGCATTGGACTAAATGCAGAATATTTTAGAAAATTTGGATCAAATGTGCAATTTTATAAAGTAAGGGACCAAAATAATGAGAGTCGAATCCTATGGCCGGATAAAATAAATACGAATTTCCAAAATCTTGTAACTAAAAACTAGTAAATATGAAAATTTTCATACCTTGAGGGCTGTTTGGACAGCATTCTCGGTAGTATTTATGTCATTTTCGAAGGAGTAAGTACCCATACCAATAATGGGTATGGTCATGCCATTGTTCAATCTCACTTGATCGCTTCTCATTTTTTTAGTGTTCTTTTCCTCTCTTTATTTTTCTCAATGTTTTTTGTCTACAATGCATGAGACTTTTTCATGTTTGAGTTTGGTTTATATACACTTGGAATCCCAAAAAGTCAACCTTCAATCCAAAAAAAAATTAAGATATTGAAGCAACCAAAATCCATGTAAAGTAGATTAGGATCTTTGAAAAGGTTAAAGAAAGTGTGAAGAATTTTGCATTATAAGGCATATAATAAAACATTGATCTTCCAAATTTTAATTGACCCCTTGAAATGATTCACTTAATCATATACTCTTACTATATCAAGGGGGGGGGGGGGGGGGGGGAACTAAACTTTTATATTTTTTAGAATATGCATATGATAAATCCCTTAAAGAGATTAAATGTCCATTAATATTAAAAAGAAAACTACACCCCCACTTTCCACCCGATTAAAGTAGAAATTATTTAGTATAATCGTCGTCCAGTAAATGGGTAATCATGTGGATTCTCATTCTAAATGTAATAATTCCATAGGACGACCACATCACGTGTGCTTGACAACGTGGTGCAGCGATTACACTAAATATTTTTTTCAAATAAAAAGGGCTTAAAGTCGAGTATAGTAGAAATTGCTCTACACAAATTACAATTGAGTAAATTGTAATGAAAAATATTAGAAATAGACACTCATGAACCTAAGGAGAACATATTACGTTTATTGGAAAAAGTATAATGTTCATGTCTGATAATAATGAAAATTGCAATTTTCTATGTAAAACTACGAACCTAAGTAAATGAAAGGAAATATAATAACTCCTAGTCTCACTAAAAAATACAAGAAAACAACAAAGATAATCTGAGGCTTTCATTAAAGAATGATCACTTGCCTTTTTTTTTTTATTTTTATTTGAAAGGTAAATGACAAAGTTAAGTTGTACAAGAGATCTTTCTTGAAATAGTCGGGTTAAAAATCCGGTATCAAGGTTCTAGATATTTTCCAATCTCATTTTCTTTTTTTTAGGATATTTTCCAATCTTGGTTGATCTGTAAACATCTTTTACTTGAAACAAAAATCTGCTTCAATCTGTGGAATGTCAAAAGTATTGAGTTAATAGCAATTTATCCCCGTGATATTCATAATATTTAATTTACCTCTCGATAATTTAAAATAGAGCACTCTGTTTATCTATAATTTTATAAAAGTTTCACATTGTCTCTCTAACATTTTTATACGTAGTATTTTACATCTCTGTGTTATGATAATATGGCAGTTTACCATTATAAATGTGGCAACTTACTCCCCTGTGTGTTATGATAAATATGATAATTTACCCCATATGTTACAAGATACTCTTCATGTCCACTCTCAATTTCGGAAAGTGAGTTAGATTCTCCGGCTCAAAGGAATAAATTGCTTCTTTATAATTTTCACAGGGGATAAATTACTCATTTTTAAATCATAAAGGTAAATATTTTATTATACTAAACTTAGCATAAAAACAGTGGGTAGGAAAATCATCATATGGGATTTGAAGTCAGACTTCGATAAAGATATATGTTTTAGAATCATAGAATGAATGTGACTATTTGCGTCATTTAAATAGCTATATTATAAACATAGGATAAATTATTTGGTGCAGTAACTCCATGTGACAATGGATCAGTCGATTCAACATTTGCTTTTTATAATACAAATGAAGATTGAATAGTGCAGGATTTATTTCTTTCCGATAAGTCAAAATCCACATAATTATTTTCCAAAAAAATCTCACAGATATTGTTTTGATGTAGATATTTTTTCTTAATCAAATATGTATCCTTACTACTTAGTTTTTCACAAAAACTAATCTTAATATGTTAATTATATATAATGTAAACATCCATACGTTGTTCACAAGTGACAAAAAGGTATAGGGGCTGGGGGCCGTGGCCCCCAAAAAAAAAGCATATATCTTTTTTGTTCACTATTTGGGATTCAATAATGATTTAGTATACAATCCTTTTAAAAACGAATCCAAAGTTATAATTTGGCAGACTCATTAACCTTTTAATTTGTCCAAAGTTGTACAATCGATCACGTTAAAAAAAAATGTTAGCTTAAATGACACAATGAGATTATTACAATTATGAATGACAATAAGTAACTCTTTAAATATTTATCTATTCGTTTTGACTTAATGCTGTCATGATCTTTGTAATTAAAATACTCTAAGACTTTAATTTTTTTTTTTTTTTTTTTTTTTTTTTTTTGAGATAACTAAAGACTTCAAATTTTTAAGAACGTTTTGAATAAGGTGATTGTAGCCGTCCTGTCCGGTGATGCCCCAGGTGGCGTTTCCTCATTGCTTTGTCCGAAAAATATGACAATGTGTAATCATTCGATTCGATCGAAACCAATTGATGCAAGAGTAAAATGAAATCTTCATTTATAAAATTGAATAGAAAATAAACAATGTCAAAAGGTTGACTTCTTAAGGCCTTATTTTAAAATTAAAATGAAGTCAAAGACTCAAATATATTAGGATCTCGCTAAGTAATCACTAATCCAATAAAAAAATTGTGGATTCACGAATCTTTCTAGTGAAATGTACTCAGCTCTGGTCATTTATTGATTAATATTTAGAGTGTATGATTTCGTCTTAATCATATAATATTAGTAATAACTAATAAGTGTAACACCTCAATTCGACATTGATTGTGGATGAATTATTTGAATGGTTAATAAATACTTGATTTACTTCTACTTGTCAACATGGACTTAAATATTTTTGACTAATTTATTAGAGTCTAACAATATTGGCAATACCAGAAGCGGATTAGAATCTTTAAAGTACGATGAACGAACGTATTTTGTGATTAGTAGAATATTATTCAATTACAAAACATTTTTTTGTGATTAGTGGAATATTATCCAATTACAAAACAAATATATGATGTGTTAGATTCGGCCAAACCATCTATACTATAGGTGATACTTGCCTAGATCAGGTCTTTCATAGACCATGAACAAAATAAGTGCATCTACCAAACATATTTGCAAGATTTTATGTTATGGTCTATGAAAGACCGGGTCTAGACAAAAAATTTCCCTATAGGCCTATACTATTAACTCTTTTCATATTTACAAGAGCTATTGAATATTTCATATAAAGTATGGATCTGAATACGTTTTGTCAGCACAACTTCAACTAATGTAAAATCACAACATCATTCAATGTGAAACCAAGAAATTAATATAAACATCTTAAATTTTCCTTCTTATAAACACAACTTTAAACAATGTAATACTCATGATTCTTTATATAAAAAATAAAAAAAATTAGAGATTTTGCCATTATGGATTCAATTCCCCTCGAAAGTATGGAATTTTTCTAGTTTAATATCTCAATCTTGTTAGTTGGATGTTATTTGTATTTTACTAATAATCATGACAAATTCACCATTTCACTAAAAGAAACTATTTTCTTCTCCCAAATTTATTTTTAAAAAATTTCAACAATCTCAACATAAACTCTCTGAATATTTATGTTTATCTTTGGTGCATTGTACCGAGCGCAATGTTTACATCAGATATGGAATCAACTATGAAGCACACTCTCACCTTTCTCTCTCACATACAACTGCACAAACAACCCACAAAGGATAATTAATCAATGAAATCCCAGATATATATTTAATCATTGGAAGATTTGGTCATCTAATTAAATTTTAATTTCCTTGAAATTTTTCTAATAATTAGTCAAAGGACTCGACCCCTAAAGCCTAATTAAATTGACATTAACAAAATCTGGCACCATAAGTTAACATTTAGTCCAACAAGTTTGTTAACAAGTATCTATCCAAATAACCTCAAAATCTCATACTGTACATTGCTTAACCTTTGGGATATCTGTGGGTTAAGCATAAGCACCCCTAATTATATTTTAATTAAGAAGTGATTAAAAGATTAAAGTCAACACAAAACAATAATTTATTTAGGTAAGCTGCTACATTACATAATTCATGAGAGAAGAACTGATATTCAAACAATATTATTTAATATTAATTTTACCACTAAAATTCTGTCATGTGGCTTTAAGATAACAGCATGTTCCTTCAATATCAAACATATCCTTTATTACACAAATGCACAGGGAAAGTTAGCTTGTTTATGACTTATGTACAGGTAAAAAAAAATTGCAGTTTTGATTTCTGCCAGCAAACTTAAGATTTTTGTCACCGACTTAATTATGTTATCAGCAATTTAAGGCATCGCACTGTTTTTTACTAACTTTTACAATAATAAGTAATATTCCATGATTATTAGATGGGTCTGTCTAAAATGAGATTTTGAGGGATGGAAAACACATGAGATAGTATTTAATTATTTTGGTGACATATGTTTCCTTAGAATTTGACTATAAATAATTTATTTTCTTAAAGACAATTTGACCCTTTCTAATGAGTGAATTTAAAAACACCCCTTGCGTTTTGTCTAACTATAAAAAAACCTATGTTATTTTTATTAGCAACAAAGTCTTATACTTTTTTTATTAACAAAAAAATCCATCTCAAGTCAAAATGATAATTTTATCCCACCAAACATAGCAAAAACATCCCTATTACTTAAAAGATTACCAATAACCTCTAGTAACTTTAAAAATAGGGAAGACATCCCCTCCTCCCCTTTTTTTTTTTTTTTTGTTGAAAAATTTGACAAAAACCTCCATATGATTTATGAATCCCATATCAAAAAGGTTGACAAAAAATTTATCCCCCACAATTAACATTTTACCACCTGAAAAATAAAATTAGGTTAAATTAGTCACATCATTTCTTACTTATCCAAATACTTGACTCATGTGTTGTGAATCGAAAAATCTAAAAGTTAAGCGAGAAAAAATTTAAAGAGAGGGCTAGTCGGTGAAATATTTGGGCTAAAAATCAATATTGGAACTAATTTACCCTTAAAATATACAAGTGAGACGCATATCTGTGTTTTTTGGTGATCGGAATTGACTTAAAATCATTTGCAGGAAAAAATGCAACTTTATTTATAACGATGGTCATAATTGTCAATTCGTATAAAGATTTTATTACTTGAGAGATTTTTTTCTTATAAAATTTTGATTACTTGAGAGATTTTTTTTTGGAAAAGAGATGAAATTAATTAGAGATAAGGGAGAAATTTTTAAACATATTAATTAAAGGGTTGGTATGTAATTTAACATATGTTTATTTTTTTTAATGTTAAATGCCACATCATCATTGGACATTTTGACAAAAAAATGTGGTTCAAATTTGTTGTTGATATTTTTTAGTGGTTGAGATGCACCTATATTCCATAAAATCTTATTTTAAAAAGATCCTTAAATTTGAATTTGAAATATAGTTATTTTATACTGGGTTTTTTGCACTTTGCACCCCCGAAACATGGGAAATAGGCACTTTGCACCCCCGAAATTTAGATTTAACACTTTGCACCCTCTTTTATTTTCAAGCAAAAACTCAAGGGCAAAATAGGTAATTCTATTGTAAATCTTTGGCTCTTTGTCCCCCAAAAATAAAATTAGCATTTAACACTCCCTAATTAAGAACAAATTAACAACTTGCACCCCCGAAACACAATAAATGGACATTTTGCACCCCAAAATACAAAATTAACACTTAACACCCTCAAATAAAAAAAACTCAAACCCCTCATTTTTTCCGGCAAAGTTAACCATTAAAGTTAAATTTTTTTAGGGCAAAATAGGTAATTATTTATGGGTCTTTGATATGTTGAAGTAGACAATGGGTCTTCGAGAAGTTTACTTAAACTTTATTTAGTTATTTATGGTTATATTGTTGAAAAGAAAGATGGAGGAAGAAATGAGTATTCGAGTATTTATAATTGTATTTTACAAAATTGAAGTAAAAAAATAAATTACCTATTTTGCTTTATATTTTTTAAACTCCGATAATCAACTTTGATGAAAAAACGAGGGGTTTGGATTTTTTAAAATTTAGGGTGTTAAGTGCTAATTCGTGTTTTGGGGTGTGAAGTGTCCATTTATTGTGTTTCGGGGGTGAAAATTACTTATTTGTTCTTATTTAGAGGGTGTTAAAGTGCTAATTTTATTTTGGGGATACAAAGTGCAAAATTCTCAAGTTTGAGGGTGTAAAGTGTCAATACTATTGAATTACCTATTTTACCCTTGAATTTTTGCTTGAAAATAAATAAAGGTGCAAAGTGCTATATTTTTCATATTTCGAGGGTGCAAAGTGCTAAATCCAAGTTTCGAGGGTGCAAAGTGCATATTTTCCATATTTCAGGGGTGCAAAATGCAAAAAACCCATTTACACTCATACACCGCAATTCTTCAGCAAGATAAATGAACTTCTTGTTTGAAATTTATTTGTTAGATCACAAAGGATCAAAATAATGTAACCATTGTAATCAATCTTTTAAATATAATCTTCCTAACAACCAATTCCAAGATTAATTCAAATTGATCATCTGAAAGCATTTTTTCATAATATTTATAAGATTAAAGCATAATCATCCGATTCATCCTAAATATAGGATTTAGAGATTTAAGCTTGTATGCATTTGTTTCCAATACAACATCAAACAATCCATGAATCCAAAAATTAATCTCTTCTCTCTCTAAAGTTTTGAAAACCTGAAGGGTGTTAATGTAAGCTTTTTACAATCCAGGGTCAAGAAACATTAGGTTTGTTCACCAGTTGGGTAGCTTATCTAATCAATACCAAAATATATGGTGCAAATCAAGCCGAAATAAAGATTTTGTTACATATAATTTGGTCATAATTAAGCAGTCATAAACTTCATATAAGCATAGCAATCAAGAATCATTATTTACAATAGTATCTATGCAAAATCACTGAGCAAAATGGGTTAATCCAGAAAGTAGACAACTTTACAAAAGTGAGAAAATGAAACTGATACACAAGGGGGGAGTTGGACTAGGGATCAATAAGTTAATTTTCTTCTTCATATTGACAATGTAGTTATATAACATACAGTACATAGACAAAAGGTTAAGATTGATCCTTAAAAGTTCTTACAAAATGAAGGGAATGAAGTGTTGACAAGATTACAACACATCCCTAAAATCGCACACATTGGCAAGAGTTCGCTTATATGGTACCAAAAAATACAAATGATCATGCTGCAAGGAAATAAGACATAATAAGATGAGGAACACAAACACTGAAGAAAATATAGTAAGCTTCAAGTTGATGTATGAGTAGTTATGTTTTAACAGCTTTTCCCAACCTACCAAAAGGGTAAACTGCAGTACTGCGATTAGCTTGACTGGATTGAGTGTCATTAATAAGAGTGCACATGTTTTCATAATTTCTTCACAAGCATACCCTGTGCTTCAATCAACCAATAGTTCGGGGAAGTATATTATCTAATTTATATATGTAGCATTATCCGATCTAAATAGCTACGGGACAGACAAATAACTATTTCTGGTTCCACGTTTTGGGCAAAAGAGAACTATAATGATAATTGTCACAACAAATTAACAAACAAAAAAACTCGAAAGACTCAAAAGTCAGTAGATTGACAAAATATATACAGTTGACCATTTGAAGCATCCCATTGTTTTGCGACCGCTTTAAATAGAATCATTGATACCTTTGTACACAAAATCAGGAAAAGTATAATCCTCACCTTAATGTAGAATCACTTGCTGTGTTTATTACTTGTCGCTGTTCTCTGCACAGTAGAGACACCATCCACAAATTTTGTCCGGAAAAGAACATTAGCATTATTGAACATGCCTTCCTTTAATGAAACCACAATAAACTGCAAAAACAAACAGAAGGTACACATGAGAAACTTAGAATAGACAGATATGATCAATTTTAGCAAATATATAAGGCTGCTGGTATCAATTTAAATGATCTTTTCTGCACTTAAGCCTCATCGTGTCTGCTCTTTGGGTTTCCCACTTGCTATTTAATTATTTAAATTGCTAATTGTAGCACTAGGAGAATGTGAAAGAAGAAGGAAAACTAACTTGGGAGTGTGGAAAGTGAGACTTGATCATTCTTCCAATGTTCTGAGTGTGACTTAGATCAAGAGCTGCATCAACCTGAAATGTCATTTTGGACATATTAGCTTGCAGTTAAATTTCATTATATGTACTTAGAAATCATAAACATGTAAACTGAAAGAGAAAATTCATTATATGGATACTAAACATACCTCATCCAGTATATAGAGTGGAGCTGGTTTAAAAAGAAGCAAAGCCAAAATTAATGAAAGTGCAAGTAGAGACCGTTGCCCTCCACTTAGTTCAGACAAGGACTGTTTCCAAACAGTCCCAAAAGCAACCCGAACCTCCAAACCATCAAGGAAGCTGCATCCTTCAGGAGGTTCCAATTTGGCCATTGTGCCAGGCAAAAGAGTAGAAAATATAGATCCAAAATCTCTGAATGAAAAGAGCACCCTATGAGTTTTCAACTAGCAAAGAGTAGGATAACATAGCACCATAATATTTATCTCTATGGAAAAGGAAATATTAATGTTGTGTTTCACATTAACTGAAATATGACATATAGCAAGCTAAAATATGAAACTACTAACTTGTTAACTTTAGCCCAAGTGACTTTAAGTGTTTCTTTCTTCTTCTCATCAAGCTCATGAATAACCATTTTGATTTTTGATTTGTCATTCTGCAAGTAGAAATCTGCTTAGATTACAAATATTTAAGAACAAGGACATTTTGTTTTCACCATGCTAACCTCTATAATGTTCTTCTTAGAAATCAAATCATTGTATTCATCTTCAGCTTTCTCAAACATCGCCATGACTTTCTTATTCACCCTTTTCTCAAGGCTACAATAGGAAGAGAATGTTATCTTAAATATGAATTTTTTAAAATTCAGCTCACAGTTTCACACATTGCATTGTAAATTTTGAAATCAGCCTAAAGCATATCTTGCTGAACTCTCACCCGGATTGATCAGCTTGCAATTTTTCAAAGTCTTGTCTAGCCTTATAAGGATCACGGGATGCAAAGTCATAATCTGACCCAGCTCTTCCAAAAAGTTGCTTCTCAGATGTAATCCAAGCATGCTTCTCTATCAATTTCTCAACCTTTGAAGAACAATCTTTCTGTTCCGTCTCCATGCGTTTCACCTATAGCCAAAAAGAGGAATATTAGGAAAACTACTGTTTGCTGTCTAGAGAAACCGATTGAAACCAATATATTACCTCATTCTCCATTCTCTTCCTCTCTAGATTGGCCTCAGTAATTTTATGTTGGATACCCTGCTGCTTCTTGACAATGCTAGCAATTTGTGAATCACATTCCTTGATCTTCCTGCGCGACTCATTGAGCTCAGATTGAGCCTCATCGTGATGTTCTTTTAATGAAGCAACCTTCAAGACAATGGTGAAAAATAAAAGTCAATTTTGGTTTTCTCTAGGGAAAATATACTTATTTAGAGTGTGAATGTCAATCAATAATGGATATACCTTGGTTTTCTGAGAATCCACTTCCAGAGTAAGATCGTCAATCTGCTTCTTTAAAACAGCTAACTGGCTCTCCTGTGATGTCTTTTCCTTTTCGACTGCTTCCATTTCCATTATAAGTCTCTCTCGTTCACTCTCGTGTCCCTAAGGAATATGGCCAACAATAAATCAAGGGGCCAGCAGAAAGTTAATTCATTTAGCATAAAAGAAGGATAGAGCACTAGACTCCTGAGAATTAAAAAAGCAACTAACAAAAGTTGTTCAAAATCTTCATCAACATAAAATTAATCAAAATGTTTTGTTAGAACAAAATCATGACGCTTTACAATTGTAAATGGTTAAACAAGGAGTAATTACTATTACTAAATAGTAATCAGTTTATTCAAAGAATTAAAGTTGGAGCAGCAAACGAAAATGATATTATATTGACCAAGAAGTCCAAAAAAAAAATTAATTAAACAGCATACTCAGTTTTAAGCAGTAGAAAAGGAACATGAATTGATAGTTTGTCAGGCCTTGGCTTTATGTTAGCTAGTTATCATTCAAAAGAAATTTTGAACTCTTCCTACAGACGGGTTAATGTTATGCCACAAGGTCCTTCAAAACTGCCTAGTAAGAATTCTTCACACTAATTGTGGTGGGTTTGATATGACAGATTTTAAGGTTTCAGTCTTAAACGCTATGCCGATTTGGCTAGCAGTTAATTATACTAGAAAAAAATTCCAGAATTTTACGACTGGTGGGAGATGAGAAAATTAATTCTTGCTGACAAATTATCGCAATAAACAAGTGTATGAACTAGTCCTGCTATTCAAAGTCATTTTCAGTTTTTTTTTCTAGAAATGGCTCAAATTTAGATCCGAATTTCAAGTTGAATAAAGGTCTTCACATATGTTAGGTACAACAAACTATCAAATATCATGAACATCACCCACCTTGAGGTCTTTCGAAGCTGCCTGCATCCGACTTTTAATTGTCTTGATCTTTTTCTCTAGATCTTTAAGCCTGGTTTCCCTATTTCCAGCATGATCATGAATGGACTTCTCAAGAGATGAGACTTTGGCTACAGACTCTTCATAAAAAAGTTTCTTATCATTGATGGATGACTTTGCTTCTTCAAGTTCCTCCTCAATCCTCTTTACAAGCTCACTGAGCTATATCACAAAACAATGGTATTGATGATGATTGTTGCAAAGAACAAAGATTTCAAATGCTAGAACGTGTTAATGAATTAACAATTGAAAAACTCCAAATTGAATTAGAGTAATAAATTCACTTGGTATAGATATAAGGCTCAAACCTTATGATGCTCATTCTGCTTAGCCCTATTCTCGGTGAGCGAGAGATCATGTGACTTGAGTTCCAACTGTGTCTTAAGGTCGTTGAACTTTCTTTGAAGGGGAAGAAGCTTATTAATCTGATGCCAAAATTTGGAAAACAACAAAATTTTCATCAAATATCATTAATTAATGTGCATATAAGTTTCATATAGGTGGTTTAGCAGATCAAAGAAATTCTGCCTGAATATTATAATCATAGTATCCCCATCACAAACCACATAATTTGAAGCAGAGTTAGCAGTTACTTAGAAGGTGGTGAAAAGTGTTGTATACTATGCATATCTGCACTACACCCATTGCTGAGCTAAACGAGGCTATATAGGGCTTTGCTTGATCAAATTTGAAATATAAATACACAAGAGCTGGATTGCTTAGGGTAGATTGCAACTATCATGAAAAAGCACCTTTACTTGGCAAATACTATTGGCTGGAGGCATCTAGAAGGAAAAAAATGTTGGTATTCAGTTCAGGACGTAGGATACATGTGGTCTACTACAGAGATTATTAGTCACCAACTTCCACTTATCAACATGCCAATCATGTTATCAAATTGTTGCACTTTGTCATAGGCATGCCAATTTAGTTCGTATGTACTATCCATAGCCCTTGGTATTCCACTAAAAACATATTTATACAGGTATCCAGTCAGTTGTTGTATCTTGTCATGAAGAAATAGAAACCAAAAAGGCTCAAGACAGGGTGAAATAATGTGACAAATATTTTAATCACTTTTTCATATTGTACAACTCTAAACAAGGTTCAGACATGTGACTATTATCACATTTACAATACCAAATGAAAGCATCATAGTTAAGATCAGTAGACTAGATGAAGTAATTGATTCCTGCAATCCATCTTTGCCTAACAAGGCCAAACAAACATGCTCTTGCATTTGTCACAAAAATAAGAGGGGGTGGAGTTGCAAAAAAAACCTTAGCATCAATTTCAGCTAAACGTTTCTGATGAATAGAAAGTTTCAATTCAGCCTCTGCCAAAGCATGAAGTTTCCTCAACAGGTCACCTCCACCTCTGAAATTAAAAATTAAATTTTAGAATGTCCTTACATTGGTAAAAACACAGTAGTACTTAACGAACAAGGTATATAAGAGTAAAATTTGTTGACAATATTTTTTATAACATTGGTTGGATGAGCTCAAGAGCTTTTGAACCAGAGAAAGAAACAGTTTATTGCTTACTTGCGACTACCACCAGTCAAAAGACCACTGGGCTGGAAGATATCACCTTCTAGAGTCACACTTGGTGTGTGTATGTCTCTGTTGAAGGCAACCTATGAACCATCAAGTAATGAGATTATATATTAAAAAAACGAGAACAACAGTTACAATTATTAGGCTAGAAAATATGCAAATATGTAATACATTAACAGAGATGCAGAATTGCATATGTTTAAAGTACAAAACGCTATTCATAGACCCCACTATAGTTGGTCTTCATTAGTTACAAGAACCCATTTCCACCACTATACTATGTTGAAGACAATCTCGAAATTCAAACAAGGACTCAAAGCCTTTAAAGACCTCATTCTAAATCAGTTCTCTTAATTGGTGCATGTAATGGTGATACACCTAAACCATACCAACCAACTCTTCCACCAATTTTCTCGGATGGTACTGTATCATTATAAAATTTAAAAGTATGCTCATTTCTTACTTTATCCAATGTCTATATCCCACAGATCCGCATTACCAGCCCCATTTTTATATACTAAATTTACTAAGGTATTGCTCTTTGATAGCCATCAAAATCTTTTAGTGAATCCTCTATATTTGATTTTTTTTTTACATTTGGAGAGCTTTAACCAGGTCTATATTAATCAAGCTTGAGTAGCATGATATTTTTATATGTTTAGCTTATGGAATTGAGCTCAAAACCAGAACACTAAAAGATATCAAACAATAAATGATATTCGGAATTGGTTTGTTATGTATTTCAAACAAACTTTTATACAGTAGATCAAATTTGACTAAAATCTCGATGAAGATAGAATTACACTTTAAATAGATGGGGTTTAAAGTATGGGACTAACAGGATTATTGCAGGAAGAAAACACCAGAGAAATTATATATTGACTTATCATGTGTATTATACATTAGATGAATGTACCTCTCTTGCAGCATCAATTGTTTTGCAAACAAAGGTTGATCCAAACACATATTCCATAGCTGTCTGCATTGCATTAATATCTCTTTAGAAGGTTGTAGTTTATAAAATCTCACACTTCACATGAACTTAAATCTGAAATTTTCTAAAATGAAAAAAAAATCACCAATTATGTTCATAAATACGAATGGAATACAGGGGACACAAATTTTGACATGCAAGTGAAGATGGTGATTGAAAACGTTGATAACAGTTTGATAACAGTCTCGCTGTCTGGTGGTGAGAAAAAAAAACTAAAGAGACAGCAGAAATTATGAAATATAATTGAAAATCTTATTTTTTGTATAGATGCATACTTGCAGTTCTTTGTCATATCCAACCAGAGAAAGCGCCACTTCAGCATTGCCTTTTCCAACCTGAAGATGGTGAACAAATATATATTATTTCTTTAAACAACTATTGATATGTAAAATAAATAGTAGTAGTGGCTGCAGAGGTAACCAATTTAACGGCAGTGCTTTGAACTCTTTGGGGAACTGGATGGCTTTGAATCTTGTTTAGAGGAATGATTGTAACCCTCCTTCGCAGACCACCATTCTGAAGAAGTTGCTTTCCAGTGCTTTCTGTATCTACTACAACATTAAACAACTTCCCGCCAGCAGCAACCTGCAAGAGATCTCAAGATAAAACACCAAAGGGCCTTGATATCACAATGCCGTAATAACATGTGCAAAATGATAAGAGTAAACAGAAAATGAATCACCAACCTCTAAGGCAACCACTGCAGAGCTATCCTTCACTTTAATTAGTTTTGCAACCACACCTTTCACCCTTGACCTATCAAAATTCTTTTCCGGGTTATTGTAACTGAAATCAACATTAGCCAGTTGTGAGGAAATGTCTCGAACTTCATCTTTACATTTCTGTACCATCTCTAACTCAGTCGAGCGATCCTAACAACATCAGATATACAAATTTGAGACAAAATGTATCTTCTACGAGAGAATAATGAGATGCCATCAAGGAAAACCATACCTTTTGCAGTGCTTCCATATGGTTGTCTTCATAGGAAAGAGATTGCAAAGCATTTTTCACGCTTTCAACATCTTTCCTCTTAACATTGAGCTCATTCTCTATGCCAGCAGCTTTTTCACGTGTTGATAATAGTTGAGTGTTTTTCTCCTTCAGTTCTTTCTCACAATGGCTTATCTTTGTTTGCAACTGCTTTAATTCTGTCTCTGCCCTTCCAACAGCAACCTTGGCATCTCCTAGTTGATCTTCAAGACATTTCTCTTCATTTCCACTACTTTTACCTGCTACTACACCCTAAAATAACATGTTCATGCATACAGTGAGAAACATTCTGGCAACATACACATGCTTAAAACGTTCAGAATTAATGTAAACCACTATAGTTATCGATTTACTTGGTAGTCCTTCTCATTCTCATCCAAACTTTTTGAAAGCTCCTCAACGCTTTTCTTAAGATCAGAAGCACCATCTTCAGCATTTTTTACATTAGTGGCCATCTTTTGTGCTGCTAGCTTTGATTCTTCAATACTCCTCTCAATCTGGCAATATTAAAGCACACGACTAGATGCAGTTAAAAGAAAACTATAATGACTAACAAAGCTAGACAATAAATAAATTGTATTAGTTAGATGAACTCATGACGAAAAGAGAATATACATTGCAAAGGCAAGTCATATACCTTGGTCGCATTTTCTTTCTCAGTTTTGAGATTGTCTTGTTGACTTTTTAGCACTGAAGTTTCCTTCACCAGATCTCGAGAAAGAGAATCAACTTTCTCTGATAATGATTTTATCTCCCCACCCAGGCTTTCTTCTTTTTCAGCACTCAATTCTGTTACCTTTTTCTCCATCTCATTTGTTTCCTCTTGCATCTTCCCAACAGTTGCATCAGTCTCCGAAATCTTACTTCTTATTTCATCAACGCGTTCAACTGCATTATCTCTAATCTGTTCTGCTTGCACATATTCATAAGCAATGCAAAATCTCTTAAGCCGATCTAGTTCTGCATTTCCATTAGACCATTGCATGTACTGCATCCTCTCCTTTCTCAATTTTTCCAGGGCTGGTAGTATTTCCTGGTCAAGAAGCTTGTCAATTTCATCTACCTTACTCTGTTTCTTTTCAAGTGTTTTCAGAGCAGCCTCTTTCTTTGTTTCATACATTCTTGTCCCAGCAGCCTCTTCAAGCATAGACAAAATTTCAAGAGGTTTCATATTCAACACTTTAGTAATACGCCCTTGCATTATAAGAAAATGTGGATTATTCACATTCAGCTGCACAGAGTGGAAAAGATTCTGAACTCGACTAGGCTGAGCAAGGTGCCCATTAATCAGATACTTGTTCCTTCCACCAACTACAATCTGCAGAATGCAGTAAGATTTTTAACCAAATATACGAAACATGAGATAGCAATAATTGATGGCAGTTTCATGGCTTGGTATAAAAGGCTATTCCATATAATTACACAGCTGTAGCTTTCAATTACTATCACATTATAAGCATGTCTTTTTCATGAGACTAAATTGTAAATCCTTCCCGAAACAGATTATATATTGTATCACAAGTACAAACTATTTTCAAAATTTAAGTAGTAAAAATCCATTTCATCATTATTATTCTATCAAAAATACCTGACGAGTGACAGTGATTTCAGTAGAATCCTCATATCCGAGAGGGCTACGAGTGCGGTCAGAGTTATCAAACACAATTGATACAGTAGCTTTAGTAATTCCAGCTTGGCCTTGCTTGTACACCAGCTCCTGCAAATTCGAAGCCCTAACCTGCTGCAAATTGGTAATACCCAAAACGAAGCAAATTGAATCGAGGATGTTCGATTTCCCCGACCCATTTAGACCCGTGATGGCATTGAAAAAAGGGTCAAAACCCGGGACGACTGTTCTAGTGGCGTAGGATTTGAATCCTTCTAAACAAATTTCCTTTATGTACATATTCTTCTATTTTGGGGGGAAATTGGGGAAATAAAATGGTAGAAATTCAGAATTGGAAGAGAAGGAGGGTTTCGGAGATCGGAACCCTGCGCAAGAAGTGCTAACAATTTTCGAGAGGGTGAGTTAAACGGATACTATTTTTTATTTGGAGGAAATTTTGAGGGTTTTATTCCGTTCGTAAGGCGGGAAATGTTTTTCGAACTCGTTTTCAAATGATTTTGGAAAGAAAATGTCTTGGGCTTATAGGCTTTTGAGGATGTGGGCCTCTAGAATTTTCGAAAAGGACCGAATTGTTGAATTAAGTCTCTCTTTGCCACTGTTGATGGGGCAGATACTAGCCCGAGTTTGGTCCGACTCCATCCCGATTCATTAGAGCATCACCAGCGATGTACCCATATGGGAGCCCAAATTAGTTTAGGTCCAAAATTTGCAAAAAGTACCTCACAGTGGAGGACCTAAAGGGAAGTGCAAAATGCACCCAGAACCCATTTACTTCCAATTGAACCCAAATTTGAGCCCTCAAAATTGCTGAACCCATTTTCAACATTCAATCATAAATTGATACGTATACGATGTGGGAAAGAAATCTGATAAGAAATTTCAACAAAAAAATCTTATATGAAATCTCAATATCTAATCATAAATTGACACGCAAATAAAAATATTATCACAAAACTTTTCATAATATAATATCAAATTTCGATTCAAATGGATAAAAAAGCATATCAAATATAGAATAATGATTACATAAAATATGAATCCGCACTTGAAAAAAATATTGAAGACACCATAAATGAGTTAATTGTCTATAATTAATAATTATTAAAAAATTACAAATATTTTGAATTTTATTTATTTTTTCTTTAGTCAAAAATTACTTTTGATTGTATATTTAAATAGATTTTAATTTTAAGTTAGTGAAATAAATTTAATTTAAATTGATTTTAAATATGGGTTCACACTTTTGATGTCTATTGCTGCAGAAAAAAACTTTTTCAGAGTGTAAAACACTGTAGCAGGGTGCATATGAAGAATTTGGATCCAATATTTGGTTACACCACTGGTGATGCTCTTAGGATTGTTGTTCAATTAGAGATTAAATAGATTTGATCCAATTACAAAAATTAATAATCTGAACTAAAGAGTATGGATCTAGACATATTTAATTTGTTAAATATTCGCGTCCGAGAATAAATAAATAATTATATATATGATGAATAATGAAGAATATTTGAACAAGCTAAATTAAATTAAATTGTTAATGACTGCAATGGCACAATTTGTAGCACAAAATAAATTCGATGATCTTGGTATCAAAGTGATGATTTTCATTTCACGTAGAAGAATCTTTACAATACAGTGATGTATAGAGAAAGTACTTACAACACCAACCTACAAATATATAATCTTCTGAACAAGACTTGCAGAAATTGCAGAGTTATATTACCACCTTCACAATCTTTGAGTGGGCTAAGTCCTAAATTCGAGAAAGTCGATATAGCCTGTTGCATAATGGTGAGTCTCATCTCCAATCAAGCCCTAATCAAGCACAAATCTTTGTAGTTTGTAGTGCAAGGGAATCTTAAAGTGCAAATTAAAGAAGCCATCATAATGCAATTTCGAGTGGGTTCTTTTTTTCATTCTGGCACAGCATGAATATGTATCTCAGAAATACCATTTTGGCCTTACTTCCTGTTCCATTTCTGTCAAATCCCTATACTCGTACCATTCTGCTCCAGCATTCCCAACGGGTAGAGGAGACCTAACAAAAATCTCTACAGGCTTCGGGACATGAACAGTTAAAGATATTTCTCCAGTAGCGTCTACTGCACTGGACTCGGATGATCTCAGAGATTTGCTAAATGGTTCAACAGATATCCAACCAAGCCCAGATATAGCCACATCGCAAGCAGGCCTGGGAAGTAAGAGGAAAGAAGAAAATCAGATGAAAATAAAAATAAATAAATGTATAGCAGTTGGTGCAATATGTCGGTTCTTGTAATGTTAATTTAACAAGGAATCACTCAGCTTCAGCTGAATTTCACCTACCTGTCTATTTCCTGATATTCTAATTGCAATTCACGCTTCGACTCAAGGCCCATCCAGCTTTCTGCCTTTTGTATATCAGTTGGAGGTGTCAACAGAACGCCAACTTCTTTCTGCAACCATAAATTCAAAGTCATCATATCTTCAAATAGTCGAACAAAATAGAAAAATGAAAAGGCCAGAGGTGTTTACGTGATCTCGTTCTTACCCGGTAAAATTCATCTGCCTCTTCAGTAGGCACTACATGAAGTTGCAGTGCCTTGGGCCCATAAAACGTGAAACTTGTTTCTGGAAGAACCTATGATGATAATATTGTTATAAGTATGAATGAAATTGAGCAATTTTAACATATCTGTTAAAGTATAAGCATGAGATTATAAGATCAAAACCTTGATGAAATCAATTCGGACAAGACCTCCCCAGAAAATCGAGAAACCAGCCAAGCCATTTGTCCTGATTTTGTCCGCTATCGAGTTATCTAGTTGAGGGTTCTAGTTCACACCACAAAGGAGAGGAGAAGAAAAACTTTCATTATTCAAGTATGTAACATAATATTAAATATTCGATAGAAAAGACATATAAGAGCAACATACAGGGATAGATTGACCTCGAAGTCGACTTCGAGGTGCAAGAGCAGGTAGATCCTCTGAATGGACCACAGCTGCTTGCCTATGGTGAAGATGTACTCCAGGTGTATCAAATAATTTCTACAACAATTAGAAAAAGATTATTGAACAGGTTTCAAAACTTCAACATTTAGATTTTTGAAGGACGAACAAGCTGGATCATCGACCAAGTAATTTCGAGAATACTGAAATTGAGATTTTTTTGCTTACTCCTCCACCTAGAAAAGCTTCAATCTGGATTGGACCTAAAGTTGTTCCAGGAACAGCAGATTGAATTGGTTTGTACTTTCTAGCTGCTGCAGCTACCGGATCCTTATAAGACAACATTTCTGACAACATGTTGAACGTAAGATAAGAGTATATAATTTAAGAAGAAGAAAAAAAAAAGAAGTTTTTAATGGAATGAATAGACAAGGCTAAGGCACGCTAGGAGAGAAAAGTTTAGGTAGACCTATTCAAATCTCCAATCAGTTGGAATATTCAAAGCAATTAAATTCGGGAAGGGTAATGGTCAGAGACTAAGGGGGAGGGGGAGGGATATCTGGGCAGTTCCATAACTGTGAGTCACCAATAACTAAAATATGTAAACTGCAAAAATCATAAACTGGAAAAACTGTGGTAAAAATATCAAATATAGATCTTCTGACTATCAGTGATAAACCATTGGACACACGCTTGTTTTTTCTTGCAGATTCATGTCACTTTTACCATTTTGGTTCATTTAGAGGTCAATGACTACTGTTTCAGGCAAAATAAACATACCAAATAGAGAAGATATTCAACAAGTTCAAAAAATATTAGCCTTTATGAGTGGAAATACAATGATCCAAGTCAAAAATATTAATGCTTAACTTGAAAAATAGAACATAACAAAAGAATCCAGCAAGCTTACTCAATAAAGCATTGATGAATGCAGATTTTCCAACATTAGCTGAGCCCTGTTATATCAATGAGTATCAAAATTATTCTTTCCCAACGTAAGAAGTAGAAGATCAGATGTGTAAGGACCAGAGGAGCAATAGAAAGGAATAAAATAGGTAAAATGCTAAAACTAATTTGTATTTCCCAAGTGATAGACTTACCAGGATGTAGATATCCCTTCCCTGCAATAATATCTTGAGTCAGTTTTATCAGATTAAGAGAAAACGTAAAAACTGTTCTTATAATTAAAACTGAAAATATAAGCAAAAAATCATATTTTCTGAGAGACGCAAAGATTTTTATAATTCAACATCTTGCTAAATGGGAAGTGAGTGGTCAGCAGGAATACCATCCAAATTTTAAAGGCCATATGCGCTTATTTGTCTCTTTTACATTCATGAAAGCCATTTAAGGAGGGAACCCACCTTTTTCTCTCTCTGAATTTCTGATATCACTCCGGTGATACCCACCAAAGACTTTGAACTTGTCAAGTGAACACTCAGTACACTGCAAATTTAGCACCCATTAACATGTTAGAACAAAACCATAAATATTTCCTTTATAGAAATTCAAGTTCGTTGCTTTCATGAAAAGGCTTAAATAAAAACTCACTTCAGCTTCTTCTTCATTGTTGCCTCCACGACCCAGTCACCGACACAATTAAAATCAGTTCCTTTTGGAAGAAGATCAACCTAATAACATTAAGCACAACAACTTTGTTCTTGAGATAATAAACAATCCAAAAGTACAAGAAAGACATTACTAATATTATAACAGGAAATAGAGTATTCTACTTCAATTACCTTAGTTATAACTAGTATAATGGGATTTGCACCAGCTAGATCACGAATGCGGGCTAAGAAACTGCCATTGAAGTCCACTATATCAACCTAAATATAAAAAGCCATAAATTGCAATAAACTGGAAATTCACAAATTTAAAACGACATACATCATCTAAACAATATATAAAGCCGTAAACAAGTACAAACACTGCTTCCATTTCATCGAGAGGAGGCAGTCAAATTACCAATTTCACTATAAGAGCATTCTCATGACGTAAATGCGACAACTTTTCACGAAGCTCTTCAGCCGTAACAAATTGCTTTCCACCAGGATACCCTCCATTTCCACCAACAGCAGTAATCATGTGCCCATGCGACAAAAGCCTGCACCTCCCACATAACACAGTTCTAAGCTGCTTATGTTTCTTCTTCTGCGAACCTCATAAATTAACATAAACAATCAATTAACCCCACTTTTTGGTGATAAATACAAGATACTCTCCTGTGTGTTATATGAAATCTGCACGAAACTACTCCATGAAATATTTATTGCATAGAATTCTTTGTACTATTATATATTCAGAATGAAATAATATCGATTCAGATGCCCTCCAACTCCGAAACAATAGATAATTTTGTGCTTACAAGGAATTCTATGCGATAATCACTTCACAAGTTAAATGTTTCAAGTAACACACATTCCCTCATAATTTCACTACTTCTTCAGTGAATTAACAAAATTACCAGATTATATACTTCGGGTTCTACGTAGCCCGGAGAATCGGATTCAGAGGTGTGTAACGGGGCTCCGCAACCATAACAGCTAGGAGCTGTTGAAGAAGAAGGTTTTAAGGCCTTCTCTTCATTTTTATTCTTCTTCTTTTTCTTTATTGGTGCAAGCACCGTGGAGGAAGCAGCTGTAGATTGGTGGCGTTGCAGGAAGATGTCTCCTCGGGTCGGGGCGGAGGGTCCGGAGCCATCGGGTTCGGGTGTGGATATTGGGGGAGTTGAGGTCTGGGTTTGGATAGGGGTGGATTTGCAAATGATGATAGTGGGGAGCTTTGGAGAATGGAATTTGGGGAATAATAATAATAATGGTCTAGGGTTAGGGTTTTGGAAGGGGTGGGTGGTTGGGAATGGGGAGAGAGAGGAGAGGGAAAGGGGTTTAGGCGCCAAAGCCATGGATGATGACTCTGCTTTGGTAGTGTAGTTGATGTTGAAGAAGAATAGAAGATATGTATGGGGATTTTTCTTTATTTCAATTGCAATAAATAATAATGCTTTTTAAATGTTTTCTCATTTATTTTTATTTTTTTCGGTTTCCGGGGTTTTAATTCTTTTTGAGGCGCGTCAAACACATAAAATGAGAATCTCTCTCAACAGAAATTCGAACCTGAGTCCGCTACTTTGTTGTGATTAATCTTTTCCATTAAATCAATCAACTGGTGGTAATGCTTTCTCATTTATGATAATATGTTTAGTTTTAAAATTTTAGTGAGTACCCAATTATAGAGCAAAATAAAATTGTAGAGCAATATATTTTAATTTTAATTTCTCGTTCAAATTTTCTTTAATAAATTTTTTTTTTGATAATATGTGTGGATTAAATTGTCAGATCGAGTAACAAATCTTGATGATATTTCTTGTAAAAAATTATTTGGCAGATAGCTGTGTTAAAATTTAAATAAAACACAAATATTAAACAGTTCCAATTTAGAGTACTTTTGGCTGTATTTTATTTGGATGGGTTTTGGCCAGATCTCGTGGGTTTCGCGAGACCGAGCCAAAATCCATCCAAATGAGTTTTCGACAAACCCATAAAATCATTAAAAACCTATAAAATATTGATTTGACACCTGCCATCTACTTTTTTTCTCAAATTTCACTAAAAAAGACATTGATTTGACACCTATAACCTACTTTTTTCCCTAAACTCCAACATCAAAACTCAATCCAAATGAGGTCTCAAAGGTTTCATCGAAATCACCCAAACCAATTTTTTTAAACCGAGAACCGCGAAACTGAGGCAAAACCCATCCAAATAGACCCTTTATTTCGTGGATTGAGATGGAAAAAGTGGTCAATAACAAATAAGCATTAATATTTTTTTTTTGGTTTTCTAAGGTACTCATATATATATATTAGACCTGATTTAATCTCTACGCGTCGAAGTTCGAACATATTTGAATTTAAATTCGCTACTTAATTAGCTAGTTTCTTCCACTATACAAATCATCAATTTGTGTGTAAATTATGATTAAATTATAATTTGACCTAAACGATCCAAAAGATAATTCAAACTAAAGAGTTGGGACTTTAGGATTTCGGCCTAGATTTAAAAAAATAAATACATATACATTTTCTGCTCGATTTATGAAAATAATATCACAAAAAATAAAGTAGAAAATTATTAGAGACAATACAAGGCTCTAAAGCAAATAAAAGTACAATGCCACTACATCATCCTATCACCTAAAAGCAAATTAATTGTCAAAATACTATACAACAACAACCAACAAAATTAGTAATTATTATTAACAACCTAAAAGCACAAACACAATAAACTAATGTTTTCACAAATTAGACTCCAATTCCATCAGAAATAGGCACCTCAGCAGGGAACACCACATTATCATACAGAATTCCAGCAACTGCTGCTCCAATCAAAGGTCCGATCCAATAAACCGCTTGATTCTTAAAACTCCCACCAATAAGTGAAGTTCCAAATGACAATGCCGGGTTCATCGACCCGCCCGTAAATGGCCCGGATGCAAGAACATTAGCTCCGACTATGAACCCGATCGCCAATGGTCCAATCGCTCCCATTGCGCCCCTCCTCGGGTCAGCTGACGCGTACACAGTATACACTAATGCAAATGTCATCACGCCTTCGAGGATCGCCGCCCCAAATCCAGTCATTTCGTGCGGAATCGCGTGCACCGGAACTTGCTACACAAGATCAAAGTTAAATAGTAATAAATTAGGCCTTTTTTTTGTTTAGAAAACTTAAAAATTTAATGCAAAAATACATTTATGCTTTGCCTAATTACTAAAAAATTAATGTGCTATATTTTATTTAACAAAAAAAAATCCTCCTACATTTAAAAAAAATGACAATTATACCCCTCACCAAAAAAATGCGATAAAACACCTCTATTTATCTAAAAGGTTAATAATAATCCCTCAATTAAATTTGAAAATAGGCATTAACCCTCTTGTTCACTTAAAATTTTGAGAATAACCTATTTATTGATTTATGAAAATGTTTTTAACCACAAATCGGAAAATCTCTTAGACCAGGTCTAAGTAAGAATATCCCATATTCGGGTGATCAAAATTGTAATTTATGTGGGCCCACATGTACCTGTGCGACTGTGCTGGTTTTAAGAAGAAGGCAAGCCATAACAGAGCCAAGCATTTGAGCAATCCAGTAAAAAATGGTCATGGGAATAGTAATGTGTCCGCCAATCGCCATTCCAAAAGTAACGGCCGGATTTACGTGGCCACCGGAAATGTTGGCGGCGAGGTAAACCGCCACGGACAACGCGAATGCGTTTGCAACCGCAATCGCCACCAAACTGGAAGAATCCGAGGCGGCGTCCGGCATCATTTTCCGGGATGACATGGCGGCGCCAACGGAAGCGTAGACGAAGAGGAAAGTGGAGATGTACTCTGCGAAGTATGCTCTTAGTGCAATTGGAGCAACGGAGTGTTCTAAACGGGATTTAAGAGACGCCATTTTTAATTTATGAAGGTTGTGGATAATCGCTTTTCGATTTTTTGAATATTTTGTGTTTGTGTGATTTTCTCTGGAAGTGATTTTTGAAGATTGAGCGCAGAAAGTGTGCGAAAAGAGATGGGGAGAAGTTAAATAGAGGTTGGAGGATATTATTAGAAGTTGCGACGGTTTGTAAAAAGATTTAAATTTTAACCGCCAATGATCGTGCCTGTTTGTGATTTTTGTTTTTATTTTCGATAATAATTGTGTGTGAATTGTTTAATTTTTAAATTTGGATTTCTTGAAATTTTAAGTTTAAAAAATATGCTTAACTTTACTTAAAGGTGATGGGGGAAATTATTTATTATTTATTATTTATTTATTTACCATTATAATTATTATTATTAATAGATAAGAGCAATTCCAAGCAACAATTATTAAAATATAACATCAAACTAATAAGATATATTTGAATTAACTTAGCTTGAAATTAAAATTCAATCAAAATTAAAACTAATTTGAAATTGAAATCAAAAGTAAAATTATTTTCAGAGATTGTTGTTAAATAGAGATAGGATTGTGGTTATCAGCTGTATTGATATTTAAGCATATCTTGATATATGAATTTCATTGATCCATAAATTATTAGAATTGCGGAAGCAGATATCAAGAAGTAGAGAATTCAAAATTAATACTCATTAATTAGAGTATAATATTGGGATAGTATTATTCATAAGAAATAAAAATAGGAGAGTACAAAAGCTTCAATGTTAAGGTAAGTTGTAACAAAACATTATTATAATCTGAAGAGATGATGAAACACATAAATATCAATCATTTATTTAGATAGATAAAGTACATAAATCCATATATATTTATTTAGATAGAGAATATATTTTGTCTTAACCAATGTTGGACTAAAATTGTGCTTGAAGGTAGTCAATCACATTCTTTTCAACTTGGAATGCCTTGGTCAAAACAGCTGGATTAATTGGCGGATCTGAACCAAAAACTGCATTTGCAATAGTTATAACTCCTGGATTTTGGCTGCTTAAACCAGCAAACGCGACCGCATTGGTTTTTCCAACATTAAATTGAAAGTGAATCAAGCCCTCTGGAAACACAAATACGTCTCCTGGATATAAGTATTTGGTAAAAAGCTTGTTTTTCATGGCAGGATTTGCGGGATTTGAGGTCACAAATCCAACATAAAGAGTGCCTTCCAATACAATGAGTATCTCAGTTGCTCGAGGGTGTGTGTGGGGCGGGTTGAGACCATTTGGTGCATAGTCTATACGAACTGCAGAAATGCCTAGAGTGTTGAGTCCTGGTAGTTGGTTTACATTTACGGGAGTGACCCTTGATCCAACTGCGTTTGATGTGTTTCCAGGCTTATTTAAACCAGATAAAAAGAAATCATCGGCAACAACCATATTTGGGTTCTTGCAAAATTTTCCATTCACGAAAACTGCATTTTAAGCAACACATAACAAGAGAACTGTTAGAATTAATGGTAAAAAGAAAAAGTGAATGATCTTAACGATAATTACTTGTAGGAGTATAAGCAATGCAACATCATATAATATCTTCATGATATATTTAATTTCTACCCTATTCATTAATTGCAAAATAAAACTCTAATAAATAAATTGGATTTGTAGTTAAATACCAGCCGAGGCGGAGTCGCTAACTGCGACACAAAAGTCCTGCAGAGGGCTGGGGTCTGATGCATATGAAAATGGTGCCAAAGAAACAATAAGAATTGTTGCAAGAAAGCCAAAAACAATCTTCATTTTAAATAATTAGCTGTGTATTGGATGGTTTTGCGATGAATTACTAGGTAATTTGTATATATTGGGGTTGAGGTGATAATCTTAGCATGGATTATGTGAGTATTTATAGAGAACATAATGTGAAAAAGTCATCTCCTAATCCTTCACAATTTAATTATTTTAACAAGACATGGGAAGAGTTCATCAAAGACTTAGTACTTGATGATTTATTCAAATAACATTGCTTGCTTGATTATATGTATATTGTTTTAATTTTTTATCAATCAACATGAGTTTGCGGTTGGCCTCTCGAAGATATATATGGTCGTTACCTAATTTATCTTACGAAATAATGAATGAAAATTCACGACACTTTTATATGTTATGCAAAATTTGCATGAAACTATCATTTAAAAACTATCCTTTAAAGAATGAACAAATCTATTCAGAATTTTACCTAGTATTCATTTATATTACTACATATTAGTTGAATCAGCTTCGTTTTGCTGCATTATTAACTGATGGAGTATTTTATTTGATGTTCTTTCAATATTCCTTTATATTATTATTGTGTAAAAGACATTTTCAAAAAACAGAGAAGAAATAATCAAGATAAAAAATTATTGACCTCTATGATATGAACATGTCAAATTTTAGGTGGAGTATATGAGTAACTAATCATGTAAAGTCGTCAGCAGCTAAAGAACCATTCTTCATTACAGACTTGACTGAATACAAAAACACATATTCATACAGTACATCTTTAATTATATATATACTGTATATGAAAAACTATCCATTGACTCCCACGGAATTAAGTATAAATAGTATGTGTATTAATATTTTGGGAAATTTACTTATACACCCCCTGAGTTTAGGCCTAATTACAGGAACTTACCCTCTTGTTTGAAAAATTACCAAGACACCCTCTCTGGCAAAACAGTATTACAAGAACACCCCTTACGGCGTTAAATTTTGACGGCGGAGGATGACGTCATCATTTTTTTTAATGCTTTTCCAATTTTGCTCTCGGTGTGTATTTGTAATATATGTTATGTTACAGGGGGTGTATTTGTAATATTTGAAATTTGATTATTGTAGGCTGAAAGTTACTGTTGTATGTGTAATGTATTTCCATTTCAATATCAAAACACCCAATAAATACATAAATATCAATCCACCAAGCCAGTAAATGATGAAAAAACACCCAACTATTTTTCAATGTAATGTTCCACTTTGCATTAGATCAAAATACATAAATACCTGGCCAGTAAATGATGAAAAAATCACTAAATAAATCGAAAAAAACACCAACAAAAGCACCAAATAACAAAAATAAAACCCAAAACCAGCAAATAACAATAAAAACAGCAGAAAACAGGAGGAAAATGCAGCAGGAGAGCAAAAAACTCTTCGGCCCGAACTTGTTCTTCACGGCCCAAAATTGTTCTTCGCGGCCCGAGTTCACCAAACCCAGAATTGACTTGCGGAAACTGAAATTAACACTATCACGAAGAAAAGCCCTAAAAAATCCAGTAGAAATCAGTTCGATAACACCCCCAATTCGGAAGATCAAAGTGGGCGCATAAACCCTAAATGCTCAATTCGATTCCCACCTCCAATCGGGCAATTAATCCAAGGAAAGTGACGAAATAAACAGATAGAAGTGAAACACGAAGCAATTTTCCAGAATTAGAGGCTCAAATCCGCAAATCGCGATGAACCCTAGAATTTGGGGACGAACACAAATCACTCCCAATCGCAAAAACCAGTCCATAATCCCAAAAATTGCTCCAGTAGGAAGATGCGCTATGAATAGGTGAGTCTAACACAACAAGAATTACTAAAATCCGTCCACAAACAAGGGAGAAATCATGATTTTTGTGAATGGTAGGCAAAAATGTGCGAATTTTTTTTCCAGTTTTTTTTTTTTTTTTTTTGTAAATATTAAAAACAACTAAGGGCATTTAAGACATTTCACAATTTCCGTTAGCTTTGACTAACGACCGTTAAGTCAAGGGGGTGTTTTTGTAATATTTCAAACAGTAGGGTAATTTCTTGTAATTAGGCCTAAACCCAGGGGGTGTCTTATGTAAATTTCCCTAATATTTTGGAAAAATTGTAAAATTGGTCTCGTAAAAATGTATATGACGTTGCATTTAAGTTTTATTGCAAAATTGATGTCATCACTTATGTTGACTGACAATTCTACCCCATAAAACTTCAAGTTGGCAAAATAACTCAACATCTTCAACTGACGATTTAGTCCATATTGTTACCCAATTTTAAAGTTGGCTCGAATAAGACAACGTGCGAACTAATTTAATTTGGAGTTTTTGCTTATTATATTTACATATCTATTTAATCAATTTAATTTTATAAACTATATTAATAAACTAAATAATATTTTAGATTATGTAAAATTTACATAATATTAAGCCTATTTAAATTTTATATATTATTATTATTATTATTATTATTATTATTATTATTATTATTATTATTATTATTATTATTATTATTTAATTAAAAAAACTAAAACCCCTAGACCCACCCACCCACGCATAGCCTTCATATTCTTCCTTACGTTCAGCCACCACTCTCCGGTGGCTGTTCATTGGATAAGTTTGGGGGTTTTGTTCGTCTCGTTGCGAACTCATACGTATAAAGATTTTCACAAACAGTTGAAAGCTGATGATTTTCATGCAAAAATATCTACCCTTATTGGCGCATTGTAATAAATACAAGACCAAGAAGTAGAGTGGATCAAAGTTATAATATACAAGAAGAAGCTTTGCAAGAACCACCTACCATGTTAAATTCAATTGTTGAAGAAGAAGAAGAACACGGAGAGGAAGCAAACGAGGAGGAGGAGGAGGACGACGAGGACGAGGACGAGGACGAACAAGATTGATATCTTCTTTTTATATGTCAAATCTTCTTTTAATTCCCAGTTTGTACTCTTGTTTGTTTGTTTAGTTTATAATTTAGTTGTTATCACTTTTTTCCTTTAGAGTCTGTGTTGTTTGTTTTCGTTTTTTACCGTTGTTGAAATATTATGAAACTAATTAATTTGTTTTTTGTATTATAATTGTAATTATTTCAAATTGTTGTATTATATTGTATATTTTTTTTTCTTTTCATTTTTTTTTTTTGCAGATGGGAAATTCTAAAAAGTCTAAGAGCGTACCCACACCAGTTTCATCTGGACTTTTATCTTATTTGCCACAAGCTAAAATTACTAGCACTTCCACTTCAAGAGCGACTCCCACTTCGAGAGCCACTCCCACTCCCACTTTGAGCCATACACCTACACCTATGCATCCTACTCGTAGCTTCAGTCCAACTCCAACTCCTAGTCCTCGTAACAGTTCACGCGGATTAGATGGTATATCGAGTGTTGTGGGTGCTAGTTCGAGTGCTCGTGGTGCTAGTTCAAGTGATGGTCCTATTGAGGACATTCGTGATACGCGGATAGTAATTGCTCTAAGTTTAAGATATAAAGACGAGTATGTACTTAATTTTATTAATTTCAAATTTATTATGCGCGTTAATTTCGTATATATAATTAGATTATTTTTGTGATTTGATGTAGATTTGAGGGTTCTAACCATGGTTTAATTGTTCGAGAGGCTGGAAGATGTATCAAAACAACTTGGGAAGGCCCGTGGCGCTCTTACACGGATGCCAGTGATAGGCAGAGGGACCTATGGTTTGCTAATTTTAAGGTATTGATTTAAACAATTTCGTAAATAATTTATTACTCTGTTATTTACATTAAATACTATGTAATTACTTGCAGAAAAAATATCGCTGGGAACCTTGTTATGATGCGATGATCAGACATATATTTGATCATAGAGTCGCAACTTCGCTTAGAATGAAGTTAGAAGAATATCGTAGAATGAACAAAAAGCCAGATTGGATACTCCAGTCTCATTGGGACGAGTTACTTGTATACTGGGATTCGGATAAGTTTAAAGAAAAAAGTCGGAAAAACAAGAGAAATCGAGCATCCGACTGTGGTGGCCAAGGAGCTCCAAGGCACACAGGTGGGAGTATTACACATTCGGAGCACGAACGAAGACTAGTAAGTTTGTAAAATGTTTATTTTTCTTTTTTTCATATATTATATAGTGATATAACACAATCAATATTTAATTGTGGTTCCAGACCAAAGCCAATGATGGAGTAGAATCCACGCAAGCAGAATTGTTTTTGTATACCCACTCACAATTAGATGAAAATGGAGAAAGAAGAAAGTGGGTCGATACTCTTTCAAAGGATACATATGTAAGTTTTACAATCGTACAACTTAGTTGATAAATAAATGTTATGTTTAAAAATTATGTTCTAAAATTCGTGTCTTTTAGACTGCGTTTTTAGAAAAACTTCCTACTTCACAAGTATCCGAAACGGGTGAATCAGAACCAATATAGGAAGAAGTTCAACTATAGGTAACATATAATTATCATGTTTAATTAAACTATTATGTACTTATATATATTTATAATCACATTCATGTTTTTTTTTGTTATTTAGGCATGGGTTGACACTGTAGGGATCGGAAAGAAGGGTACGGTTTATGGTTTGGCTGGTAAGGTTGCTCAGGTTAAACCTAGTTCCTCGAGGACCTCACAACTTTGTGGTTCATCCGACCCGATGCTCGTGTCAAGAGTTCTAACTCTCGAAGAAAGATTGCAACAATCTGATGCGGAACGTCAACGAGAGAGAGAAGAACTTCAAGCAATGTTGGAGCAGGAACGTCAACGTAATAGGGACGAACAGGAACGAGTGAGAGAAGAACGGGAACGAGAGAAAGAAGAACGGGAACGAGAGAAAGAACAACATAGAGCATTGTTTGAAGAAAGCCGAAGAAATATGGAGCAGATGCAACATATGTTTAACTCCATGACATCTAACAAGTTACCACATAATCCGCCCCAAGATGACTAAAATTTAATTTTATATTTCGAGATATTTGGATACTTATTTTATGATAAATATTTGTAGATTGAGACTAATTTGATTTTATAGGATATTTTATGATTTTTCACGCGTTTATTGATTTATTAATTTTTGTATGATATTTGGTGATTAAATTGATATATTTATAAATTAGGGATTAAATATTTAATTAATTATTGATTTCAATTTAATTGAATTCCGACAGAATTTCCAACGGGCATACACCGTCGGAATTTCTTAAAAAAAATAAAATAAAGCTAATTAATTTCCGACGGGTATTCCCGTCGGAAAATGTAAAATGAAAAATAATAAAAAATAAATTTACGACGAGACCACCCGTCGGAAATAGTTTTAAAAAAAATAAAAAAAGAAAATAATTTCCGACGGGGTGTCCCGTCGGAAATAGTAAAATAAAAAAATAAAAAAAATTGTATTTCCGACGGGCCATCCCGTCGGAAAATAGCTAAAAAAGAATAAAAAAGCAAAAATAGAAAATGTTTGCGACGGAAACTCCGTCCGATTACCCGTCGGAAAATTTTCCGACGGTTGTACCAACGTCTGCCCCTGTCGGAGACCACCCGTCGGAAATTCCGCAAGAAAAATTTCCTGCGGTCGTTTTTCCCACGGAATCTCCGACGGACAAAATCCGTTTGAAATTCAGTTCTCCGACGGATTTTGCCAAATTTTCCGTCGAAAATTCCGTGGGAAAAACCTGTTTTTCTTGTAGTGTTTCCTCAAGAATCATTTAATTCATAGGACAGTAATTTAAGCTGTCGGAAGCCAATTCAGGAAGAAAACAATGTTGTAATTATGTGAAAGAATGTGTGACGATTAAGGATTATATGAACGTGATCTTAAAAAGAATTATATTGAGGTTAGATTATACGCAACAAGTTTGAAATTGAGTGGCCATGGAAGAGATGCTTGGGTTCAAGTTCAACTGAACTTAGTTCTTTTTATATAAGTTGAAATTGAAGAAAACTATAAGCATAAAAAACTTGTGGTTGTAGCCAGAATTAATTAACACGCTTATTTAGCTAAAGAACAAAAATCTGTATAACAAGTAAAATTGAAATTAAATCAAACATAAAACAAAGAAGTGTCTAAACACAAGAAAGAGACTCAATGTACTGAAATCCAATATTCGGAATTCTTTCACCGGTCATGAACTCGTGTAATACTCGGAAAGTCATGGAAACAAGATTGTACCGGACGACCTGCTTAAGAATTTGCAAAACTAAGAACGGTTCCTTATCATCGCGGACAAGATAAAGTACATTGCCGAGGAAGTATTTTACATTACTTTCATCAATTATCTTTGGATAACAACCACCAACACACCGAAGATCAACTTTATACTTGACAAACCACTCAGAATAATCCCTCTCCATCTCATAAACATCAAACCGAGATCTACGCGCTGAGATAAAGTGAAGGTGATCACACGATTCCCCGAAATAGTAATACGGCCTTCTCCAGCCACCAACAATGATTGGTGGCCGCTTCATTTTGTCAAGCACCTGGCGGTCAATGTTGAAATATGAAAACTCAAGAGGCAAAATACTCATCCAATGAATCGACCCGTTCCAATAGACAGGGATCATACTTTGGCTGAGACAAGAAAGGGTCGCCGCATATTCTCCAAGAACCAGTCTCGGATGAGTAAATTTGAATCCGTAACAATAAGTTGTCGCGATTCTTTGGGCATACATGGACACAAACAACATGATAGTGAGTAGACTTGGTTGGGTCAAAAGCCAAACCCATACCTTTTATCACGGTTTCATCTAATTGCGGGATCCGGAAAGAGTGTTTGGTTGTGGGATTACAAACATAGTACTTGTGATAATCTTTAATGTCTTGACAGAGCAACAGTCCGTTGCATGATTGTACGATACGGATGTCCGATGAGGAATCTCTAGTGAGCCAATGTTTTTGAATTGGTGAAGAAATTGCCCTGAACCTCGTGACATAAAATGGAACGAAGTCAAACGATTTATTGAAGTCAAAATCCATGGAGTGCAAGAAGAGGCCGATTGCGGGTGGTATTGATTTTCGACATCTCCGGAGGTGACAAAAAGTGGGATTTGTGATGATCGAGTGCCATTGTTTGGATACTAGTTTGAAGTCGACGAGTGAATATATGGGAAGACTTAGAAGAATTTCCGTCAAGAGATCGTCGTTTGAACCAACAATTTCAGCAGATTTTGTCTGCATAAGTAAAGGTTTTTTAATTTTAATAGTCTCCATTAGTGTGCTAGGGTTTTCTATTAGCAATATGAATATATGTACAAATATATATGTAGTAGAGTTATATATAGGCAAAATTCATTTTTGGCATCATAGAACTATGCGTTTTTCAATTTTGGTACCAATTCTGACTGTCGTTTTCAATTTTGGTACTCCGTCAGTTGATCGTTAATTAAGTCAACTGAAGGAAGTACCAAAATTGAAATGGCCAGTCAAAATTGGTGCCAAAATTGACACAATATAATGGTACTAAAGTTAAAAAACGGCTATTTTTATGGTGCCAAAAATGAATTATCATTCATAAATGTTGAATTTATTAAAAAAAATATTCATTCATAACTTTCATAATACTTCTAATTTTAAATTAAGGAATATCTCTTGAGATACAGCCAAAAAATAGAACTAAGATCAACTCCATTGGCTAAATGTAAATTTGAGAATATAAATAAATTATACATTCTCATATTATTTGCATGCTTATTTAAAGTATTTTATTTTAACTATGAGTATATAAAATTAATTTTTATATTATTTTATTCATATAGCACATCAGTACAATTTATTGATTTATTGATTTATTATTTCAACTCGACTTTCAAATCTGGTTTAAAAGGTGTTTATATAATTTCGAACGATTTAAAGGGAATCAACAAATAATCGCTTCTAACTCTTCAAAATGAGAAGAAGTAATGCAGCTAAGCAAAGTCTCCGTTATTGGAATAATAAGGAGAAAAAGATAAAGAAGAAAATGAGAAGAAGGCAACTTACAATTGAAAGAAGGATACAACTGAAAAGCGGAAATTCAAATCAGAAGATAACTGTATATTCTTATTCAGCCAAGTGATTTTCATCTTTGAGTGAAGACCAAACTGAAGACTTAGAAGACATTTTTAGTTGAATGTTTTGTCATAGTAGAAAAAAATGGAAATTGTTGGATGAAATTGAAAGTAATTAGTGAGGGAAATTGGCAAAATATCATTTTTGGCACAATAGAACTAGGAATTTTTCAATTTTGGTACCATTGTGTCAATTTTGGCACCAATTCTGATTGACCTTTTCAATTTTGATACTTCCGTCAGTCAACTTAACGGTCAACTGACAGAAGTGCCAAAATTGAAAACGATATTCAGAATTGGTACCAAAATTGACATCATGATACCAAAGTTAAAAAATACTTAGTTTTACGATGCCAAAAATAAATTTTTGCCGTTATATATATATTACCAACACAACTTTGAAACTCTATACATAAGTCAAAGGAAATTACATAATTACCTTATTACTATGAGTTTGATAATCATTAGAACTCTTTTCAAGATGCCGTAGCCCGTAAGAAACCAAATGTTGTCAGCACAACATTCTTCATTAGACTTGACTGAATTCACACAGGCATATTCATACAGTACTTCTTTAATTATATACTGTATATAAAAAAGGCAAAATGGCAGAGAACGATTCAAAATGGTATAAAATCTTACACATCTTACATTTACAATTTAACTCTTCCAAAAAAAAAATTATACCTACTTTATTTCTCAAACCACTCTCGCAAAACTCAAATAAACAACATTACGTAAATCAAGATTACTTTACAAACCTCCGCTACTCTCCCAAACTACTTTCCCAAACACCAAACAAACAGGCCCAAAATCACTGATTAGTTTGTGACGTTTTCTGCAATTTTGCCTATAAAAAACTATCCATCGACTCCCACGGAATTAAAAATAAATAGTAAGTATATTAATATTTTGGAAAAATTGCAAATTTGGTCCGGTAACTATTGCTCGCTGACAAAAAAATCCTATAAATTTTTGGACTGACAAAAAAGTCTTGTAACTAATATATTTTGGCAATATAGTCCTATTTCGGCCTGAATTGCCAACGGGTATGCCAAGTCACCCGCCCTTTGCTGACGTGGAAAATTAATCCCCTTGATGATGTGGAAAAATTGCAAAATCGGTTTCGTAACTTTTGTTTGCTGGCAAAAAAGTCATGTAACTGATATATTTTGGCAATGAAGTCCTATAACTAAAATTACATGCGAATAAGTTCTACATAATCTTCATCTCAAGATTAAGTTTTGATGTAATTTTGAAATTACATGTAACTACTTTTGAGCAATTTATTAAGCTTAATTGCAACTCCTTTGTCATAGTTATTAGATAATTTGGGATTTTTTTCTCTCTAAGAAAATAAAATAGAATATTTTTTTGTTGAAATTTGATTTATGCCCTCGTAGAAATTCCTTATATCAGTCTAGTTTGGATACCTTCTAATTTACCCTAAGTCTAAATAAATTTAAGGTAGAATATGTCATGTCTGGGTTAAGTTTTCGCGTGAAATGAGTGGATGCACTACAAGAAATATGTGTATTATTGATAAGATTCACAGTGACAAAGTAAAAATTATCACTATTTGTGAAGTAAAAATTAGGGAAAATTGTAAAATTGGGACAAAACCTTTTATTTTAAGTTGTCACTATGATAATTAAGTAGTCACCATTGACAATTAACGACACCCTTTTAGCGATTACCTAGTGACAATAATATTGTCACAATGATTTAGTGAAAGTGAAAATATTTTGATTATCACTTTTTGGGTATCATTAAATGTCAATGATGACAATTTTTTCTTAATTCTTGTCATTAATATGTCTACAAGTGATAATATCTAAGTTGTTGTCACTTAATAGATATAAAAAAATAACAAATTGAACTTTATCACAAAAAATTAATTTTCTTATAATGGTGATTTGGCGGATGCAGTGGAAAGACAAAAATAAGATTAAATTGCCAAATTAACTTAGTTACAAGATTTAATTGCCCAAATATTAGTTACAATCGGTCTGAAGAATTTTTTTTGCTAGCAAATATAATTAAAATTCAATCAAAATTAAAACTAATTTGAAATTGAAATCAAAAGTAAAATTATTTTCAGAGATTGTTGTTAAATAGAGATAGGATTGTGGTTATCAGCTGTATTGATATTTAAGCATATCTTGATATATGAATTTCATTGATCCATAAATTATTAGAATTGCGGAAGCAGATATCAAGAAGTAGAGAATTCAAAATTAATACTCATTAATTAGAGTATAATATTGGGATAGTATTATTCATAAGAAATAAAAATAGGAGAGTACAAAAGCTTCAATGTTAAGGTAAGTTGTAACAAAACATTATTATAATCTGAAGAGATGATGAAACACATAAATATCAATCATTTATTTAGATAGATAAAGTACATAAATCCATATATATTTATTTAGATAGAGAATATATTTTGTCTTAACCAATGTTGGACTAAAATTGTGCTTGAAGGTAGTCAATCACATTCTTTTCAACTTGGAATGCCTTGGTCAAAACAGCTGGATTAATTGGCGGATCTGAACCAAAAACTGCATTTGCAATAGTTATAACTCCTGGATTTTGGCTGCTTAAACCAGCAAACGCGACCGCATTGGTTTTTCCAACATTAAATTGAAAGTGAATCAAGCCCTCTGGAAACACAAATACGTCTCCTGGATATAAGTATTTGGTAAAAAGCTTGTTTTTCATGGCAGGATTTGCGGGATTTGAGGTCACAAATCCAACATAAAGAGTGCCTTCCAATACAATGAGTATCTCAGTTGCTCGAGGGTGTGTGTGGGGCGGGTTGAGACCATTTGGTGCATAGTCTATACGAACTGCAGAAATGCCTAGAGTGTTGAGTCCTGGTAGTTGGTTTACATTTACGGGAGTGACCCTTGATCCAACTGCGTTTGATGTGTTTCCAGGCTTATTTAAACCAGATAAAAAGAAATCATCGGCAACAACCATATTTGGGTTCTTGCAAAATTTTCCATTCACGAAAACTGCATTTTAAGCAACACATAACAAGAGAACTGTAAGAAATAATGGTAAAAAGAAAAAGTGAATGATCATAACTATAGTTACTTGTAGGAGTATAAGCGATGCAACATCATATAATATCTTCATGATATATTTTCTACCTTGTTCATTAATTTCAAAATAAAACTCTTATAAAGAAATTGGATTAATTTGTAGTTAAATACCAGCCGAGGCGGAGTCGCTAACTGCGACACAGAAGTCCTGCAGAGGGCTGGGGTCTGATGCATATGAAAATGGTGCCAAAGAAACAATAAGAATTGTTGCAAGAAAGCCAAAAACAATCTTCATTTTAATTAATTAGCTGATATATATATATATGTATTGGATCGATGGTTTTGCGATGAATTACTTGGTAATTATGTATATATTGGGGCTGAGGTGATAATCTTAACATGGATTGTGTGAGTATTTATAGAGAACATAATGTGAAAAAGTCATCTCCTAATCCTTCACAATTTTTAATTACTTTAACAAGACATGGGAAGAGTTCATCAAAGACTTAGTACTTGATGATTTATTCAAATAACATTGCATGTTTGATTATATGTATATATTGTTTTAATTTTTTATCAATCAACATGAGTTTGGGGTTGGTCTCGTCGTTACCTAGATTATCTTATGAAATAATGAATGAAAATCCACGACACTTTTATGTGTTATGCGAAACTTGCGTGAAGCTATCCTTAAAAAATTGACAAATCTATTCAGAATTTTATCAACTATATATTCATTTATATTATTACATATTAGTTGAACCAGCTTCGTTTTGCTGCATTAATATTAACTGATATTTTATTTGATGTTCTTTCAATAATTTATATTATTATTGTGTAAAAGGCATTTTCAGAAAACAGAGAAGAAATGATCAAGATAAAAAATTATTGACCTTTATGATATGAACATGTCAAATTTTAGGTGGAGTATATGAGTAACTAATCATGTATAAGCCGTCAGCTGCTAAAGAACCATTCTTCATTGCTGACTTGACTGAAAGCACACAGACATATTCATACAGTACTTCTTTAATTATATACTGTATATGAAAAAGGGAAAATGGCAGAAAATATCTCAAATTAATTTATGATTTTGAATTTTTGTACCGAATTATATCATCTCATCGAGTTTCGCCCCATAATTTAATATTTTTTTTAGAATATTGTCCTAAACTAATTACTAATTTTGGTTTTTTGTCCCAAATTTTATCAATTCGCCGAATTTAGTCATGTAATTTATCATTTTGCATGATTTTAGTTCCGATATTAAATTTTTAATTTAATGGAAATGACGGTTCAATTTTGTAATTAATTTGAGACGAATTCTGTAATATTATATAATTGTTCATGCTAAAATTTGTAAATCATGACACGTGAGCAGCCATGTGACAATTTAATGGACACATGCACATTTTTCGTCTCATAATTAATGGTGGGACGATATTTCAAAAAAAATTAATTATAAGAATAAATTTCGGTGAGATAATATAATTTGGGATGAAAACTCAAAATCACTGATTAATTTGTGACGTTTTCTGTAATTTTGGCTATGAAAAACTATCCCTCGACTCCCACCGAATTAAGTATAAATAGTAAATATCTTAATATTTTGGGAAAATTGCAAAATTGGTTCGGCAACTATTGCTTGCTGACAAAAAAATCCAATAATTTTTCGGACTGACAAAAAAGTCTTATAACTAATATAGTTTGGCAATATAGTCCTATTTCGGCCCGAATTGCCAACGGGTATGCCAAGTCACCCGCCCTTTGCTGATGTGGAAAATTAATCCCCTTGATGATGTGGAAAAATTGCAAACTTGGTTTCGTAACTATTGTTTGCTGGCAAAAAAGTATTGGAACTTTTCGAACTGACAAAAAAATCATGTAATAGTAATTGATATATTTTGGCGATGAAGTCCTATAACTAAAATTACATGCGATTAAGTTCTAACATAATCTTCATCTCAAGATTAAGTTTTGATGTAATCTTGAAATTACATGTAACTACTTTTGAGCAATTTATAAGCTTAATTGCAACTCGTTTGTCATCGTTATTAGATAATTTGGAATTTTTTTCTCTCTAAGAAAATAAAATAAAATATTCTGTTGTTGAAATTTGATTTATGTCCTCGTAGAAATTCATTATATCAGTCTAGTTTGGTTTTAGATTTTCAATGTTATGTGGTAAATTTTGGTGCTATTTGGATACCTTCTAATATTACCGTGAGTCTAAATAAATTTTAAGGTAGAATTCGTCATGTCTGGGTTAAGTTTTCGCGTGAAATGAGTGGATGCACTACAAGAAATTTGTGTATTAGTTACAAGATTCACAAGGCAAAGTAAAAATTGGGGAAAATAGTAAAATTGGGACAAAAACTTTTATTTTAAGTTGTCACTAATAGTGTTTAGTGGCAAGAGTATGGTAAGTAAGTAGTCACCATTGATAATTAATGAAACGCGTTTAACGATTATCTAGTGACAATATATTATCACAATAATTTAGTGAAAATATTTGATTATCACTTTTGGAGTATCATTAAATGTCAATGATGACAATTTTTTTCTCAATTCCTGTCATTAAGATGTCTACGAAGTGATAATATCTAAATTGTTAAATCACTTAATAGATATAAAAAAGGTAACAAATTGAACTTATCACAAAAAATTAATTCTCTTATAATGGTGATTTGGCGGTCGGCGGATGCAGTGGAAAAAAACACAATTGGATAAAAATAAGATTAAATTGCCAAATTAACTTAATTACAAGACTTAATTATCAAAATAAATATATTAGTTACAAGGCTTTTTTATAATAATTATATTTGCTAGCAAATAATAGTTAGAATTTCTCCAATAGTTAAGTACTAAAAATCCATTTTATTAAATAGAAAACGTGTGACTATTTTTCTTGGTGGTGGCAATAATTAAACCCAGATCTAAACTACAACACAGTCAGTCACTCACACTTCACACAACACCACTACATCGCGTAGAGATCCAAACTCCAATTCATAAAAAAGTTTAGCTCGCCGGCACTGATATCGGCAACAGTGCATTTCCCCTCTCCGGCGGTGGCGCGTAGCATCAAAGTATCCGTCGGAACAGGTACATATTTTTCATGGCATGTATTTTAATATCTCATGCCCTTAGGGTTCGAATCCTACATTTCGATTCAAATGTTTTTATTCATTTGCTTGTACATTAATGAATTGAGCATCTACTTCAATTATTAAGCAATCAGAGTAGTTAATTATCTAATGATGTGGTGAAATCCTAAAAACTGAAAAATGTTTCCATGTTAAATTGCAATTCAAGCTTCCTTAGTCAATTTTTGTTGCTATATATTCAGATTAGATGTCCAATGATGTGGAAAATCCTAAAGATGAGAACACTCTATCATCTTGGTATAGTAGCTTCCTCCAGCAAGCCTCGGTTTATGGGATTGCTGCTGGTTATTGCCTTTCAGCTTCATTGTTATCAATTATTAACAAATGGGCAGTAATGAAATTTCCGTACCCTGGAGCTTTAACCGCGTTACAATACTTTACAAGTACTGCTGGAGTGCTAATCTGTGGGTGGCTTAAGCTAGTTGAGCATGATAAGCTCGATCTTCTAACAATGTGGCGGTTTTTACCTGCTGCAATTATATTTTACTTGTCATTATTTACGAACAGTGAGCTTCTTCTTCATGCCAATGTTGATACCTTCATTGTTTTCCGCTCGGCTGTTCCCATTTTCGTTGCAGTTGGTGAGACCCTTTATTTGCACCAGCCTTGGCCGGCATTGAAGACCTGGTTTTCACTTGCTACTATATTTGCTGGCAGTGTGCTTTATGTCATAACAGATTACCAGTTCACTCTCACAGCGTATAGTTGGGCTTTGGCGTACTTAGTGAGCATGTCTATTGATTTTGTTTACATTAAGCATGTAGTTATGACTATTGGTTTGAATACATGGGGTCTTGTGTTGTACAATAATCTTGAGGCTTTGATGTTGTTTCCTGTTGAGTTGCTAATAATGGGTGAACTGAAGAAGATAGAGCATGATATTGTGGATGAATCGGATTGGCATTCTTTTCAGATAATTTTACCAGTAGGGTTATCATGCCTCTTTGGTTTAGCCATCTCCTTTTTCGGATTTTCTTGTCGTAGAGCAATTTCTGCTACAGGGTTCACTGTTCTTGGGATAGTGAACAAGTTACTGACTGTTGTAATAAATCTAGTTATTTGGGATAAACATTCGACAATTGTGGGAACGGTAGGACTTTTGATTTGCATGTTTGGTGGCATCATGTATCAACAATCTACTAGCAAACCAAAACCCGCGGAAGAACTAAAGGCTCAAGAGAGTGAAGAAGAACAACAGAAGCTGCTTGAAATGCAAAGCATTTCAGAGAACGATGGGGAGGGAAAGCAAATTGTGGAAGTGGGAGAAAGAAAATAGTTCATATATTTTGGGAATATATAGTTCATTCATTAGTCATTTTTTTCTCGTTTTATTGTTAGAAAGTGAAGTAGGTTTGGAGTAGAGTTCAATTTACTTATTCCAACAGTCATTGATTCATGTGGAAATATATTATAGCTTTCTCAGATTCACAATGAGGTTTAGCTTACAATTCTTTGTTAGTCCAAGATTTGTTTCCGACTTGCATTATTTAGTGGATATTATTGGCGAACAGGGCAAGATGCATTGTATCTTCTAAGATTGTGGCAATCCTCATAATATAAATTGTCAGGTGAAAGCATCAGCTATATTTTTCCTTTGCCGAAGACAATAAGATATTTTATACACATCTTCGGATGTGGCACTGAACCTTATCTCAGTTATCTGCACACATCAGTATTTCTTCTATAATAGCTTTTATCATCATTGCTGTGACGCTGAGATTAGTTCGTTTGATAGAGTAAGTTATAACAAGTTGTCTACTTCGATCAGGTTCATGGATATCAGGTTGGCCTTGTACCAGTATTATCGAATTATCATCCTCTATTCTACTTCGTCCATTTCATTTTTCGATTTAGCCTTGATTTCTCATAGTACTTACAAAATTTTAGTATTCTTTCATAGGGATAGAACGTAAAGCATGATCCATGATTCAAGGCTTACTTAAATTTTACCATAGAAGCGCGATTCCGTCCAGTTTTGTGCAATTTCCCCCGACGGGTATTTGCAATTAGATTGTGTTTGAGAAAATAGTGATATGAGTTTGATGTTCTTTCACAAAATACTATTGTCTTGAAACTTGATTTATTTTGAACTTGAGTTTTTTTACTTTAAAATGTTGGTATTTACACGTTTGTGATTTTTTTGTGAAAATTATATATTACTGATAATGATGTGATTTTACCGAAGTGTGGTTCGTTTACTCTGTTGGTTGATCAAGCATATATGTAACAGCAAATGAATTGTAAATCCATCTTTGAAGTGTATAAATTGCCATGCATGTAATTTACTCGAAATTCTTTACTTTTAGTAAATCTCCATGTCTAGTTATCAGTTATCACCCCTAACATATCTCTGCTATCAGGTTACACTTCATAGAAATTTGTAGTTTGTTGAGCCTTATGATACACTGTGAATTATTGTAAGAACAAAAGGGAGCCAAAAAAGGCTCAGGCTTCAGTGTTATTTAAAACTCTCAAGAACTCGAAGCACATAACCAACGATCGCCAGAGGTTCGTCCTAGATTTTTCCTCTCTGAGATATTCTGATATGTCTTCTGCATAAAGAGTGATTTCTTCTTCCCCGGATATGGATTCTAAAGACGGTGCTTTGCTATTTTTTCTTGAATCCATCTTTCTTAGGTCTCCAGTGACTCTTCAATCTAACTCCAGTTTTCCCTCAACTTCAGTCCAGCTTCACCTCAGATTACAAGTTCAGCTTTCCCTTTCCTTTTCATAAGTCGTCTCAAATGACCTAGTGTCTATCCATTCCATTTAATTCAAATCCCCACTTTCACTTAATAATAATAATAATAATAATAATAATAATAATAATAATAATAATAATAATAATAATATGCAAATAAATTAAGAATACGTCTAAATTAATTTAACATTGACATTAAAACCGAGCTTCAAAATCGTCATAGTTAAAATTATCTCGAGAGTAATTCAACATTTATTAATTAATTAATTAATTAGTTAAACAAAAGAAAAATAACTAATTGAAAGAAAAATGAGAAAAAAAAAAAAGAGTAAGCGGCCACCTACTTGTTCGGCCAAGGCCCAGCGCGTGCCCAACACCTCAAGGGGAAAATGCCCCTAGTAAAAAAAGTTGACTTGAGGAGATAGTCTTATGTCTTACGTGAAATTGATCTTTAGAATGAATTAGTTTTGAAATCTTTGATTATTTGTATGAATTAAGGTCTTAATTATACTTGAAACTGTTTCTAATCCTAAAGGGATTTGAATTTGAGATTCCTATATGAAATACGTTAAGGTTTACTCTTTCGTAAAAAGGGCATCCAATTGCATGTAACTTCTGTAACAAACTAGGATTTTGTCTTGATCACTTAACTTGCAGTGTTGGTTTGAAATTGTGATTCTAGAACAAATAACGCGGTGCACATCCAGGATCTATGATTTTTCAGATGAAGATTACGAATTGACCTGATTTAATAATTTAATTTAATTAGATTATTTCTTATTTAATTGGGGTTTTAGCCATAATAGCACAATCTTTTTAGCATTGTGCCAAGTATTGAATTTGCTGCGACTATAAGACTGTATGTGGACGAGTTTTGAGTCTAGCAGGTTTCGTGAAACCGGATCAAAACTCTTCTAAATGAGTTTTTGTCAAACCCATGAAATTCATCACAAATTTATCCCAAACTCTTAAAACTAAAATATTGATTTGACACTTACCATTTATTTTTTTCCCAAAACTCTCTAAAAAAGACATTGATTTGACACCTATAACCTATTTTTTCCCCAAACTCCAACATCCAAAATCAATCCAAGTGGGGTTTCAACTTTTTTAAAACCACAAAACCCAACATCCAAAATCTAACCAAATGGGGATTCAAGAGTTTCACCAAAATCACCCAAACTATTTTTTTTTAAAACCTAGCTAGAACTCATCCAAATAGACCCATTGATCAAAGTTTCGTTTCGTAGGTTAGTTTCGGGTATCCAAAAATTTGAAACGTTTCGGAAACGTTGCGGAAACGCTAAGAAAAATTACAAAAACCTGGAAACACACAAATAGTCATAAAAAATACATAAAAATCATGTTCTTATTTCTAAAGCATAATTTAACTTGAAATATAAGTGCAAAATGAATGCAAACAATTATTAATAATGCCCTTTTCAAATCTTGCAAACCAGTATCACCAAACAAGAATGAGTGCATGTTAATAATTAAAAAAAAGAATTGCATTACAACTAAACAGTGAAAAGACAGCGGAATATCCTAGATGAAATCTATAAACTACAATCAAAATAACCGTACCTCAAAAACTAACAAAAGTTTCAGAATTAAAACATAGCTTAATTAAAGTTCATGATATTAAAGTACTAATATGTCAAAAATAAAATAAAATTAAAAGATCCAATTGTTTATACGTAACATAAGCAAATTGATTTCCACTTCCCCTTCCACATAGACTAAAATTTTGATCGACGGCTACCATGATCTTCATCTTGAGTAGCATAATCAAAGTATTGTTCTTCAGAGAAATAAATTCCTTGTTGGCTAGCTTTACATTGACTCAAGTTGGTAAACTCCCCACCATTTTCTGGATTTAAAAAAATTTTGGAACGTTTTTTCCGAAGAAGGCAACGGCTATTTTCGGAAATTGAAGGAAACTTTGCAAGTTTTCATTATTTCTGTGGAAAACTCGAAAACATTGTGGGTTTCGAAGGAAACCTTGTAGTTTCGAAAATACATTGAGGAATCGTTTCGGTTCCTTGAAAAACCGAAAAGTTTCGGGAAAAATCCAAAATTTTGATCCATGAATAGACCCTAACATATTTGACTTTATCTACAAACACGGGATGAGGATTGGATATTATGAAGAGCAAAAGGTGTACTTCTCCCTTCGTTGATTAATACTAACATTTTCCTATAATTTTATTTGTATTTCCTTGGGGGGGGGAGTCTCAAGATACTTCATTGTTCAAAATATAATTTTTTTAAAAGAAATTGTTCTCTTAAAGCAAATTCTTTTAGGAGTTTTAAAACAATAATTTGACACCATTAATCCACAACCTTCATTTTTTATTGTATATGTGTAAATACTCAAATTTTATTTTATTATTTTATTTTTAACTAAATATTGTGCTAAAACAAAAAGGGATAAAATATTAGAATGAAGGGAGTATATTTGCAGAAAAAGTAACTCCTCAACTCATATTGCCAACAACATCGAACAATTATTGTTCAAAATAATTAGAGTTACAACTCACGAGCTCATGGTCTTCACAATGTCGCACTGTCATACAAATTTCACTCCTATTGTTTTCAACAAGATTCCCTTATTTTAAAGAGATTTTTTTCAGTAAATAAATAATAATAGTTTAATTGTCACTAATTCAGTAATTCTCAACCACATTTTTCAATCTAAAATAAAAAATACCTAAAACTCTTATCTAAAACCACTTTATTTGAAACTACACATTAAATCGAAAAAGATAATAATAATAATATCAAAATCAAAATCATCATTCGAGATTAATCAAAATGGGTTAAGAAATATATAGGACGAAAGAAGTATTCCTTAACATGAAATATATATATATATATATATATATATATATATATATATATATATATATATATATATATATATATATATATATATATATATATATATATATATATATATATATACCGTTTGTAGCTCGGGCTTGTACGGAGATTGGTTCTCTGAAAACACAAGAGGGTAAATAGGTATGATTTTCTCAAAATGGGTACCTTTAGAAGAATATTCATAAGTAGTGACTCGCGGAATCACGACCCACATGCTCATAATGCATACATGCATGCATATGGTATCCGTAGAGGGTCGCAATAAAACTTAACCAAGTCATAAGGAATCAATAGTTGTACTAATTGAGAGTCATATATATATATCAAAAAGGAGTAAAAAAAGTAAACCGAAAAAACTGATATTGGCCGGTCTGAAGTATATATCATGATGAGTAATTCCTATAAAGCTTGCATCTCTATGTGAGCTCGTTCACCACCATTTGTAGAGGGTGATGCAGAATTGCGACTGTCAGTGCCAGCATTCATTTCTTGGACTGGAGGTGGATTAACTACAGTCATTGGCATAACAACATCGTCTGATAAGCGTCCTTTCATCTCCCTGTGCTCCTGGCACAAGGCGCACCAGTGGAAACAGCAATGCACCAAGCAAGGGTCACAAGGCGAGTTCTGAATGGAACAAGAAAATAGGAGATAGTAGATTAACAATTTGACATAGATCATAAGATTGTAGATATATGTAACGAGCAATGAACATAGAACATCAATCTTCAGTCTGTAGAATCCAGAAGTTACACTTTAGAAGATAATTTTCGTTTTTTTGAATCAGGTCTATAAGGTTCCCGATTATCAACTAATGACGGTTCTAATGTTCCCATTGAAGTTCATATAAGAAAAACCAACTTCACAGAGCAATTTTTTTGCAGTATGTAGCGTTGGAAATTAGTAAACAGCAGATATTATCAATGCTCTCCAAGTCCACGTGTACATGGTAGACTACTTGAGCATTTAAAAAGTTCTCTTTTATGCTTTGAAGTTCAAGAGAGTGCGTTAATGGAGAGAAAACCATTCCCTTCTGACAAAATGTAATCTAGTCGTAATTTTCAGCTACTATGAAGCACATGCTGGATGAGAAACTGGTTTTTAATCAGAATTTTACAGGTCAATTGAAAGACAAGACCATTTAGAATTGAGAATTTTCTATTATAAACCAACAAAAAATGTTCCAGGTAACTGTCCAATTGAAATACGAATTTAATTCTATCCGAAAAGAAACAGAGGAAATGTATATTCACTGCATAACAATTTCATAAAAAGCAACTGAGAATCTGAGATTACCTTGAGGTGATACTTCTTTTGCAATGATTGTCGAACAAGGCCAGTGTATATTCCACACATCCACCAACCGAAAAGTAAACCCTCACAAATGAGACATGTTGTACTTGGGTCAATGACACCATGTAGGGCTGCTGCTGTTGCAGCAAACGCAAGACCACCCTCTACAAAAATGGCATGACAAATGCATGGCCCAGTCCATGGAATATTATCATCTCTCGCTTGTTCAACATTGCGGCCAAACAAGACACATGGACAAAAGAGTCCTGTCTTACCTGTAGTACATAAAAAATAGAGTTAAGGATATTAGAATCACCAACCATACAAAGTGTATGACTAGTACTTCCGCTTGATCACAAAGTGAAGAAGCAAACACAAGCAATAGAACAAACACACACAAAATTGGAATAGGTAGCTAAGCATTACGAAGAAATAAACAATAGTCCCATCTAATATATTGCAGAAAAAAAAATAGAATACAGGATCTTCAGAATTATAAACTAAAAAATTGTATGACAAACTTAAAAATAGAATACATGATGTTAAGAATTATCTTGTACACTGCCATAGGAGAAGCTACAAAAGCAATTATAATTTAGAACAGACACATTAAGACAATTGAATAGAAAACAATCAAACTACTTGCTATGGAACTTCAAGATTTCACATCTCTTAAGTAAACAGAAAGAAATCTTACAACTGTCCATATCTTTAAGACAATCGAAAATCCCAGTATTCCAAGGTTCATCAGCAGGAGCTTGATAGCTTTCCGGTAAAGGCTGTCCACATTCATTGCACTTGTGAACATGCAACTGCAGAATTCACACACAAAATTAAGTCTAACTTTGACCAACAATAAGTTTCGCACATTGTGTGTGCCAAAGTTCATAATCATATCTAATCAACGAAATCCACAAATGTTAAACATAATCATATCTAATCAACCAAATCCACAAATGTTAAACTGGTTATTCATACAGATTTTAAGGTCTAATAGCGTCAATCCCATCTAAATCAAACTTGGATCAGATCTCACTCTCACACATAAACACACACAGAGTAGTGGAGGTAGATCCATTCCAGTCAATTATTTTCAAACGAATCAACACACATACACACAATGAAACAAAACCAAATAAAAAGCCGGAATAACAGAACAAAGAAAAAACGAAGCCTATATATACTAACAAACACACAAACATTACCTGAGGAACATCAATGGGCTGATTAAGCTCGCCGGGTGTAATTTCCTCCATAGGCGCTTGATCTTTCCTCAATTTCACGTACTTCGACGGGTGATTCACTTCCTCCGCCATTTTTCCAAAGATCTGAAACAAAACAGAACAAAACTAAAAGACCTAAAAAAAATTACAACTATATATAAATTGCTTGCTTAATACTTACAAAAACTTTGCTTTGCGAGTGCAGATAATGTAAGTCAACGTGCGTGGAGTACCTGTAACTCTTCCTAAATGCAATTGGACTGAACTAAATTGAAAATGGCGACGACTTTGGGTTGTAGAATTTGGGACTGGAATTTATTTTTCGGTTTTAAAGCACTCTTGGACTCTTCTTAACACGGAAGACTCGCAGGGTCGGTTCTAAAGAGGTTTTGTTCCCTGCTTCGCGTGCAACAGTAAAAATTTGTTGTCCTGGCCAATCATAATTCTTCGTATGTCCAGTTGTCTTGAATCTTGATTGAATTCAGGCAAAATTGCGAAACCCACCCCAGTTTGTTGATTTTGGTTTTCGTCCTGTGAGTTAGTAGTTTGCCCGGGTCTAATCCCATAATTTCACTTATTATCCTTTTTAGTCTCGAATTAGATGGAAGGGGATGGGATGAACTGCACGAGAAACAAACTACCCTTTTGTTTGGAATCTAGATTTGGTAATCAGATTGCTTGGTATGACATAACTAAGGGAGAATTGCCTAGTTGACACTAATTCTTTTTGACACCATAGCCGCTTCTCTCTTTTTGTTTGGGTTCTTGTCCTTCTCCATCTCCATCAGGTGAGATGAATCATATTCATAATTCTTGTAAGGGTTTATATAATTATATCATTTCTTTGAATCTATTGGTAAATATTATAAACAATTGTAGGAATAAACGTGAGTTTGTTTATGCTATGTATAAACTCAACGAAAAACTGCGAAAAATTGATGGTTTATCTTTTAGCGAAAGACACAAAACTGGCAGGGCATTGGATGGTGATAAAGATTTACTCAACTATTTTTTCTCCCTCGAAAATTATGAAAAAGAACCATTTGTGAAAGATTTGTTGCAAAACAATGATATTTAGTCAGTATTTCTTCTTCTTTTTAAGAGATTTTATTAGACGAAACTATTTAGTTTTTCAAGATAAGTAATGAGATGGGATTTATTTCATATTGACTATCTTAAAGTACCATAGTCTCCATGTGCAAGTGGTATTGTTTTTACCAATTATTCAGTCAATAGTTTGTTTTAGAACATAAATGTGTTTTGATCAATGATTTAATTGTTATGGTGTTAAAGCTATGTTTTTATAATTTATATATATTAATTATAAGAGTATAATTATGTAAGGGGTATTTTTGTGAACTTATTAAATATGAATTCTATGGGAGCGGATTTCCTATATCTTTGTGTCACACCAATGCATAATAGACACGTGTCATTCTCTCAAAATTGATTATGTACCATATAATATACACTAATACTTAACTTATATTTAAAGGTAATTAATTAAGAAATAATTATAAATCAAACAAGGAAATAGATAGAAAAAAGGTAATTAAAAAAAATCTCTGCGTTTTTATGGTAGAGATTATGGTTCCTTCTTCTCCGCCATTCTTTAATAATTTTTACTTCAAATTCATTATTGGTTCACTCCCTCATTTTCATCAATCTTACATTGTTCTATATGTATTGCTAATCACACCTAATCGTTTAAATTTTTGCCGCATATTTTTTGTCTTCTCTTCTGTAACATAAATTTGAATACATACATACATACATTTTAATCTACCACTCAAACTTCTTAGTATGTTACCTGTGAATTTTATTCTACTTAATTATTTAAAAATATATTTCCCATATGTCTGATTAATTTTTTGTTTCAGAGATTTTTAAGTGATTTATTATATTAAAAATTTACTAACACATATATATATATATATATATATATATATATATATATATATGATGCTTTTAAATTTGAATCTATACAGTATAGTGATACATATATACTATTATCAAAATATCTTTTGAACAAATAAATTACACTATTTATTACTTCAAATAACCAAATAATTACTCGGACTAATTAATCATAAGCCGCCCATTCCACAACCAATTGGATTGGTCAATACATATATCTATTTCTGCAGCATAACTGTTCGAGAATAAGATGGGATCGGATAGGCACTTTGCGTTTCATTGTCAATATTTTTTTCAATTTCTGTTCATTTAGCCTTTTGAAATGAATTAATTAAAACGTCTGGAAAGTTTTGATAAAAAAAAAATTGCATATGCAAATATATCAAAGCAAAAGAATGAAAAAATTATGGAAAAATATGGCAGAATTTTGATTGAATTTTTGAGAAGAAGGGTGGAGAAGAATAAGTCATAATCTCTACCATAAAAATGTAGATATTTTTTTAATTACCTTTTTTCTATCACTTTCCTTGTTTAATTTACAAATTCCTCATCTAATTACCTTTAAAAATATGTTAAGTATTAGTGTATATTATCCGGTACATAATTAATTTTGAGAGGGTGACACATGTCTATCATATATTGGTGTGACACGAAGATGAGACACTAATGTGTGATAGAAAATCCGCTCCCGAATTCTATTCCTTATTGTTACCAAACATGAGAAAAGAAATTTGTTAAATTTTCTGGCTCAAATTCGAATTGTTACTCAAACGTTATAATGGAATATTATTTCTGGAAATCAAATTCCTGAAAATCAGATTACCAAATTCAAATTTCATTCTCATCGAACTAACGGGTCCTAAATGCTATATGATAAAAAAAAGTATATTATATCTTAAAGGAAACATAGTTTATATCTCTTTGTTTTCAAGATGCGAAACAAGTAGTCGAAATTGACGCTAAATGAATTAGTTTATCAACCCGAAAGAATAGAGGGAAAAAAATCCTTGTTTGTCACCGAAAATTTAAACCATATAAATTTGTCCACCAACCCCCCTCCCCATTTTTTTTAATTAAGTTAGTCCTATATAAGTCTGGTCACACTTAGTCTTGTGCTTTGAAAAATAATATTTTTGATCCCATTTGTTTTCCATGCATTTCGCCTCATCCCTCCCCGCCAATTTGGGCCCCGTAAGGAAAGATAGAGAAATTGTAATGACTCCGGTCATCATTGTTGGACTTAAGTTAACTAGTCCAAAATGCTTAAGCTCATGTTTACAAGCAGGAGCAAATTCATGAATTTTATCTAGGGGCGAAAGTAGTTAAAAAAAAAATTCAATCAAACACTTAAGCTTATATTTCATTCACGAGAAAATATATGACGAGATTAAAAAATGGGGTAAAGTTTGACAAAAATGACCCCATAAGTTACTTTAATTACATATAATACCCCATTACGAATTTTTTATATGTGACAATAAAAAAGGGTAATGAGAAAACATATCCGTCACATTTGAATGCTTTATGTGAGAAAAATCAATTTATGTGAAGAAAATGACCCCATAAGTTACTTTAATTACATATAATACCCCATTACGAATTTTTTATATGTGACAAATAAAAAAGGGTAATGTGAAAACATATCCGTCACATTTGAATGCTTTATGTGAGAAAATTCAATTTACGTGAAGAAAACAAATTTTGTCACAATTTTATTCTTTTTGCAAGCGACATAGTTTTTGGCATGCGAAAATTATATTTACAAGATATATCACGAGATTCATCGAAGGAATAGCAAATAACTTATTACCGAGCTCTCTAATAATTGAATTGATAAGCATTGACAATGTCTTTTTGAATTGATGGAGCCATCAACTTAAAATTTTTCGGGGCATTTCGTAAAATATCAACTCTAGCAACCTCATTTTAATCCGATATAAAACTTAAAAGCTCAGGGATGTTTCCTTGGTTGCTTGAAAATCCAATTCAGCATTGTACACGCAATGCAAGTACTTGTTTAAGAAAAAAAACATAATGCAATTGATTGATGCAATCAATCAAATTCGATAGTCATTGGGCAAGGGGTTTTGGGATAATTATGGACTCATGATTGATCAAGTTTTTAATCAAATACGATAGTCATTGGACAAGGGTTTTGGGATGATTATGAACTTGTGATTGATCAAGTTTTTGAATTTGACTAAAATTTGGACCAATTATTTTATTTGGATTGGGAAGTGCAAGGATTTTGAATTAAATTATCATATTTAAGCTTGTATTTTTTTGAAACCAAAATATATATTACAACTACATTTAATTAAAAAGGTTGATGGAGTTTATCCACCCCCTCCCCCCCCCCCCCGGCAGCCCCTGGTGTGCATCCGCCAGTATTTACAAGTAGAAGTTCATCAAGTTTTTATTAACATTCAAACAATTATCCCACAACCACTATGAGATCGAGATGTGTTACAATATCCCCAACTTAAATACTCTACGCCCTCATTGAGTCCATATCAGTAGTCCAAGACTGTCCTCATAAATAACACCACAAAGTCGGCTCTAATTCTATTTGTAAAGATCATAATCTACTCATGGTTTTGTCAACATTGTTGGACTTTAGTCAACTATAACATAAAATGCTTAAGCACATGTTTATAAGTAGAAACTGGTCGAATATTTATTAACCATTCAAACAATTTCTCCTAAGGGATTGGGATGTTACAAAATTTGTGGATGAGATTCAAATAAAATATTAAGTTGCGAGAGCAAATTCGACATGGTGATTTAGCTTACAAAAAATAAAATTGACAATTAATCTGGGGGGAGAGGGGGCGAAAATTAAAATCAGCAACTGGTTTAGGACAATTTCCACAGTTTTACCTATTTGTCCAGCGCCAACATGACACTTAGCGATGCATGTCATAAAAAATCGACGACAGGACGAAATTCGGCGAGCTGCTATATCTTGGGGCGAAAATCAAAACCAACAATTAATTTGGGATGAATTTCATAATTTCACTTCGTTATTTTTAACAGTTTTAATAATGCTACTCTATTCATCCCATTTTCGCTCCTTTTACTTATGGCGCAAAGTTTTAAGTAATACTCCCTCCATTCATTTTTACATGTCGTTTAAGGTTGTTTCACAAGAATTAAAGAATCATTAATGCTCTACATTTTAGAAAAATGACATGTATTGTGGAATTTTTTTTCTTTCTAAAGTGACATGTAAAAAGGAATGGAGGGAGTAATTAAAATAGTGGAACTTTTGAGTCTTAAATAAGAGCTATACACTTATTTTCTAATTAGGGGATTCTAGGGTGCCGCTACGTTAGGTGCAGCTAATACCACATTAGGTGGTATTATCACACAATATGTATCATATTGTATGGTATAAGGAGTATAATTTATACCATAGAATGTGACACACATTGCGTGGTAATACCACCTAATTTGGAATATACATGATGTGGGGGTCATACTAAATATATGGGGTTAATACTATGTAATGTGATCATGTACCATACAATGTGATACACATTGTGTGGTAATACCACCTAATGTGGTATTAGCGGCATCTAACGTAGTGGCACCCTAGAATTTTTCTAATTGGTATTGTTGGTCCCAAGTGGTCAGAAGAGGTTTAGAGGGGGGGGGGGGGTGAATAAACCTCTTTAAAATTTTCTTCAATTTTAACTTTAAAACTTTTACTCTTAACTGAACAGACTAAGCTGATCAGATTAGTTAGTTACAGTTCTGTTCGCGAACAAATCTTTGAACAGCCTTGTTGACCACTCGTCTGATTATTACTTAGCTGATTTTGCTAAAATCAGTTTTAATACTTAGAGTACTTGCAGCGGATTTTCAAAGTGTTTTTCACAAGTAATCTTAGTAGTTTGAAAAATGTTTCCCCAGTTTTATAAACTCCTTTAAATCCTTTTTCAAACAGTTAAGTTAATGTGTTTTATGCAAACAGAAAATATGCAAGTAAAATGCAAACAAAAACACAAGCAATTTTTATAGTGGTTATATGGATTTGAATATCCTTTAGTCCACTCTTCCAAGTCACACAGATCTTGGGTTATACTATAATCACAAAGTTTACAGTATACTCTGCTTGCGCCAATCAACAAATGAAACGGCCACAAGTGCGTAGTAAGAAATCACAAAGAAATCCTACTTCTCTGAAGTAATATCACTCACTTAGATGGATATCTACTTCTCACAACACTCTCGATTACAAAATCACTCAGAAGATGTATTTTTCTTGATTCTTCAACTCTGCTTTCGTCAACAAATGACTCGGCTGATGAGTGAGCTGTTCTTGAGACTTAAAGAATTTTGCTTCGGAAATTTTCTCTCAGAAAGTGTGTTGCTTGTTTCTTCTTCGTCTCTTTCAGCTATTTATACTTGAGATTTGAAAAATGTCCGTTGAAGAGAGACAAGATTCAAATTCCTCGAGTACTGGTTCTTAAAATCCGCGAACGGCTCTTTTGCAGTCTGTCCGTACTATGAACAGTACTATTCTGCAGGCAGCATTAAATGCAGCATTAAATGCACCCAGCTGATGCGAAGCATTTCTTCAATCATTTGTCTTTAATAACCTTGTACTTCAGCATTTATTACTCCAAGGGGCATTTATTACCGTTGGGAACACTTCATGATCTTCTTCACTTAGCTGACGAAACTACAAGTCTGATGGTGAACTCGGCTGATCTCAAACTTGAACAAATCTGATTTGAGTCGGCTGATCTTCATCAGTCTGATAGCTTTACTTCAGCAGATCAGAAGTCTTGGACCTTGAACTTTGACTCTTCTGATGTCTTCTTTACTTAGTCAAAATTCCTTTGAAGGGATCATCAGCTAAGTTACTCCATACTTAGCCAATCTTGAAGTTTTGGAATCCTTCAAAACCTCCCTTCTAACTTTGTCTTCAGTGCCTTCATCTTCATCCTTATCCAACAGAAATAGTTTTTTAAATATTCTATCAAGCTTGAACAAAACTTTAAATGCAATCAAACGTAAGAATTGAGCTAAGTAAAATAGTTTGTAATTATTCAACTAATTCAAGATATCAAAAGCTATCCTATGTTTTTTAGAGCAAAAAAGCAAGAAAAATGAATGATATTCCTCTGTGTTTTGTAAAATCTGCATAAAATTTTTCTTGAAATTTTTATATTGCATCGAATCCCCTTATAATTTCAGAAATTCTGCATCTATATTTCTTATTTCCATAATCTCTAAAAAGACTTATAAATTTTCTAAAATTTAAGCATAATCTTCATTTTATCTCTAAAAATTTTAACATTTTTTTTTCTTTCAAATACACCAAAATTGAGAATACAATTAATATCCTAGAAAATTCTTGGAATCTCTATCCAAAGAAACACAGCCTTTTTTGTAAACAAACATTGCCATTATAAAACAAAATCAGGGAATTTACTTAGAGCCAGGCAACGACTTGGGCGAGCAAGTGGAGGTAGAGTGAAATAATTATAATTATAATTATCATTTGATCTGTTAATATTATTTATAAAACTTGAATAAATATTATTTCTCAAAGTTTTTTTTCCTCGGTCAGTCTACTATGAACAACAACTAAGAAGACTAACTAGACAATAAATTTAATACGCATTGTGTCATTTTTAATTGACGGAAAATTCCCTATGATATTTTGATCATAAAATAATATTATGTGTTAACAAGTTAAAGACGTTTACCTTCATTCAAGATCGTGGTGTGCTCTATTTACTATGAGCGCGATAATTTTTCACAATTTATAAGAAATGTGACAAATATACCCTTGATATTAATTTTTTTGAAAAGCCCATGCTTCACTTAATTTTTTTTGCACCCCCCTCCCCCAACCCCCGTTAACTTAAAATTAAGAATGACAATAACCACCATACCTTTTAAAATATTAATCCTATCCCCCAATTCTTAATTTTTACATAATGCAACGAACTAATAAAATGATAACATTTGGTTTTTATTCTCATAAAATTTTAACACAATATGTTATTTCGCTAATAAAAATAATACAAGGAGTTCTCTACCAATTAGAAATAATTCATGGGTATTTTTGCATGTTACTTATAAAATAATTATTCTATGTTCTCATGGAGGTAATGACAATTTATTCCCTATGTGATATGCATAATGTTCAATTTACACCACTATGATTTGAAAAGGAGTGATTTACCTTTATGCGATCCTATAAAAAGCTTTACAATGTCTTTCTAATATTTTTAAACTTAATAAAAAAAGTTAACTTGACCAAACTGCTCTTATGTGTGACACTTTATCTCCTATATTATGATAAATGTGATATTTTATCCCCTTACGTTGTGATAAATGTAGCATTTTATCCAATTGTATTACGATAAATGTTGCACTACAACCCTCCTATGTTACAAAAATATTATTCATGTTCACTCTCAATTTTAACAAGTTAATTACATTATTTGGTTGAAAAAGGTAAATAGATGCTTTCATTTTTTTTTATAAGGAGGTAAGTGTTCTTTTTCAAATCTCAGAGAAGAAAATTAAATATTATGCAAATAACATGGGGCAAAAATTGGCATGAGCTCATCTCATGTGACAAACCCAACATTTTCCGCGCGTTCCCACTTACTAAGAGTTAATGAACAGGCTGTCCGTATCACTGATGCCCACATAACCATTCTTACATTTTATAGCCAACAAATTCACATGAAAAGATAGTAGTAACAAACATATCGTCATAATTAGTCAATATCGAATTTGGGACCCCGAATTTCACGATTACTTTTTAATATGAAGTCAATTAGAGTTAGAGGTGGTGGAAAGATTTTCTTTGCGATTCTTCACCAAATTGAAGTTTGAACTAGTTGCTATAATATTTAAATTCCAATAGGTGTGGGTTTTTTTGCACTTTGCACCCCCGAAACATAGAAAATAGGCACTTTGCATCCTCGAAATATAAAAAATTACAGCACTTTGCACCCTCTTTTATTTTCAAGGAAAAACTCAAGGGCAAAACAGGTAATTATATTGTAAATCTTTGGCACTTTGCCCCCCCCCCCCCCCCAAATAAAATTAACACTTAAAACTCCCTATATAAGAATAAATTGACAACTTGCACCCCAAAACATAATAAATGAACACTTTGCACCCCAAAATATAAAATTAGCACTTAATACCCTCAAATTAAAAAAAAAAAGTTCAAACTCCTCATTTTTTCCAACAAAGTTAACCATTAAATATTTGAGTTTTACATTTGTTCGGAGTTTGTACTCCCTTTTTATTTCACGAGCTACTTCTTCGTAGTGAATTCGTGAATCAAACTACTTACCTTAATCTGATAAGTGGTTAGGAATATTTCATTATCTTTATTCCATGAACCTAATTATTGAATTGCGATAGGTTCAGAAGAAGTCCCTTCGATTTCATATTATTACTGCTTGTTATTCTATAAAGAAGGTAGGGGTCCAGAGACAGCCAGGAGGTTTGCCTAGAAGCAGCCACCCTTTAATGAGTGCGTAATAGCTCACTGATCGAGCACTCTTGCGCCGAAGATGGACGGGGCTAAGCGATCTGCCGAAGCTGTGGGATGTAAAAATACATCGGCAGGGGAGCGTTCCGCCTTAGAGGGAAGCCCCCGCGCGTGCGGTGGTGGACGAAGCGGAACATTTTTTTTTGAACGAAAAAAAGAGAAAATAGAATTTCATTTTAGATACTTTATTTAACAATTTAAGAAACTCTACCCATCTATAAAATAGATAGATGGGGTCTATCTCGGCGAGATAGATAAAAGTATCTATTAATTATGATCCATATTCATTCATTTTGAATCTGGATCTCGCTTCATATCAATTAATTTATAAACGAAAGAAAAACCTCATACAAATTAACCATGTGTCAGGAACCAGATTTGAACTGGTGACACGAGGATTTTCAGTCTATGGCAAGGGGGGAAAGGAAAAAAAGTGAACTACTGATAGTGACGAAAAAGTACAAAAAATTGATCGGAAGGAAGATGTCGATGGCAGATAGTATAGATGTTTATTCCTCTACGGCATTTGCAGGTAGGGGTGTAAACGAGGGTAAATTTACATTTGTGCTTTTAATTGTTAAATAAATCGAGCTCGAATTAACTCGAGTTGAATATCAAATAGCTTGATATGGTTCTCAATCATATTTGCAGGAGTTCAGGCTTCAAATAGTTTGAGCCAAATCAACGGCTGGCGGTTGAGGAGCTGTTTGTGGAAGTCGATTTGGTGGATGTTTCAGGAACTACAATTGGAAAAGGATTTCAAGGTGGAATTAAGAGACACAATTTCAAGAGAGGTCCTATGAGTCATGGGTCGAAAAGTCATAGACAACTTGGATCAATTGGTGCTGGAACTACTACTGAGCGTGTTTATCAGGGGAAGAAAATGCTTGGGAGAATGGGAGGCACAAAGACGAAGATAAGGAAACTGAAAGTAATTAAGATTGATAATGATTTGAATGTGGTGATGATTAATGGTGATGTTCCTGGTAAGCCGGGAAATCTTCTTCGCATTACTACTGCAAAGATTGTTGGGAAAAATATACCTAAAAGTTAGTTTTTCTTTGTATTGTTCCTTTTCTTTTTAATTGCGTTGATATTTTCAAATATTATATTCGTGTAATTGAGCTTAGTTTGTAATGTTACTGGAGATTTTGTTGTATGAAAATGAATCCTTTAACTGAGCTTAGTTTGTTCTTTAAAGATTTATGCGTGACTGAATTGCACACTGATAAATTGCGTGAATTGGAAAAAAATATTCCCGTTATCTTGTGTAAGTTGGAACAAATATTTCCAGGTGCTTTCTTTGACTCAATGGAGCATTTGACAGTACACTTGCCATTCGTGGAACTTATGTGCGATCGCGTTCAATACAGATGGATGTACCCTTTCGAGAGGTAATTTCTAAATCTACCTAACTTTTTCAAGAGAGTTATGATTATTCCAGATTCTTTTATTCATATATGTGCACTCATTCTACTTAGGTTTCTACACAATTTGAAATACATGGTTAAAAATAGAGCTAGAGTAGACGGGCTATCCGTGAAGCGTACTTAGCACAAGAATTGTCATATTTAGCATCTTAGGCCCCAGTTGTTTACCAAGATTAGACAAGATTAGGGGCCTGGATTGTGACGTGGCAGGTTTAATTGGGAGTTTGGTTGTCAACATTAAAAAGGTGCTCTGCCCGGGATTAAGGTGCCACATCAGCTTAATCCCACCATTCTTATCCTGCCTCCAACCCTGAGATTGAAATTAGTGGGGGATGACAATTTTTTTTTGTGACCTTGTCCTTGTACTTTTAATGTATTTACATGAATGGTCCTTTTCTTAATTAAAATATATAAAACCATTTTCCATCTCCACTTTCTTTCTTCACGGCTGCCCAGATGCGATTTCTTCTTACCTTTTTTTTTTTCTTTTCAAATTCAGTTCTTTAGTATGAAAAATTGATGTTTTATTAATCACCAGTCTTCCCTTTCTCCTCTTTCTTTGTAGTTGAAGAATTCCATATCATTTTGAAGGTGATATCAAGTTAAGGTAAGAACCCTAATTTTTTTTGCAAATGTTGAAATTTTGTAAAATGTATGCTTCATTCGTGGTTCTTACGGTAGATGTGTAAAGTTAGGTCTCGTTTGATTTATTTTTTCTAGTTATTTAGTTATTTATTTATGGGTATATAGTATATATGAGAACCTTAATTATTTTTATGGGTATATAGTATTTATGAGAAATTAGACTTGGATGATCGTACAACAATTTTGAAGTAGGAGATATGTAGACAAAAAAAAGAATTGAAGTTGTGAAAATAGGAACAAAGAACATTCCTATGCAACAATCTTTCAACAGACGACGGGCCATGAAAACTTCAGCCATGAGTCTGGTATGGTATGGTATGGTATAATGGGAGTTGAATCGTCTAAGGAAGAAATTATATACCAAAATAATGCAATTTTATAAATAAATAAATAGATTGGTGTTTCTTTCAGCTTCTACTATTTTAAACCATATTTCATATACTCTATAAATGAGGAATTTCTTAATTTAATAAATCATTTTTCACTTGATTATAAAATTTGACAGATAACTAATTTAATATTGTAGTCTAATATAGTAGTTCACAAACCGTGGACGTAATCATGAAAATGTTCAAATGTATAACAGTACGGTTTAGTGTCTAGTGTCTTGTAAAGTGGTGTTTGTGCTAGATGTGTAAAGTGGTTTATAAGTTTAGCCACCTTCTTAATGTTTATTTATAATTTAGGCTATTTATTTTAAGTTTAGAAATTAATATTTTGATATCATTTTTGTTTTACAGAATCTGAAAATGAACCGTCGTCAGAAATTACTACTTATAATTATAATTCATCAATTTTTATATCGATATTGCATTCTTCTTTACATGTACTTATGTTCACGTGAGCAAAGAACTAGAGAAGAACATATTAGGTTGAATAGGAGGAGAGTTCATTATAATATAATAGATAGAATGTCTCACACTACGGAGAATTTAGAAAGTTTAATAGGAAGTGATGACGTCGACTGTTGCAAGAATTTACGGATGGATAGGGCCACATTCTTTAAACTTTCTGCTTTGCTTGAAGCTAGAGGTGGATTATGTCCTACAAAATATGTTAGTGTTCACGAACAATTAGCCATGTTCTTAGCTGTGTTGTCCCATCATAAGAAAAATAGAATAGTTGGCCACGACTATAAGAGATCTGGTGAACTATAAGCAAATGCTTCAATAGCGTGTTGAGGGCAGTTTTACGACTTCATCCTCTCCTCGTAGCTGCACCTGAGCCTATTAGGCCCGATTGTGACATATACACTTGGAAATGTTTTCCGGTACGCTTGTGATGTAAATAATAAAATTATAGCCAAATATTTACCTTTTTTTAAGTGTTAATGATTGTATTTTATGTTTAGGGTTGTGTTGGTGCATTAGATGGGATTTACATAAAGGTTAGTACATTGGCGGTTGATAGACCGCGTTATAGATGTCGCAAAGGTGAGATAGCTACAAATGCATTAGCATGTTGCAATAAGGATATGTTATTTACCGATGTATTGACTGGTTAAGAAGGATCCGCCGCCGATGGTAGAATATTGAGAGATGCTATCACTAGGCCCGATGGATTAAAGGTGGCCAAAGGTATATTTTGTGTAAATTATTAAAGTATAACAAAAAATTAATATATACCAATATTTCACAAGATTTCATTGACAATATTATTAAAATATGTTGTAGGCACGTATTACTTGGCGCATAATGGATACACAAATGAAGAAGGTTTTCTCACACCATACCAAGGTGTTCGCTACCATCTCAAATAATGGGGACAAGGTCAACAAGCTCCCCAAGACTACCGCGAGTATTTTAACATGCGCCGTTCGCGCGCAATAAATGTTATAGAGCGTACATTCGGAAACATTAAAACTCGTTGGCAATATTGCGAAGTCCTTCCTTTTACCCTCTAAAGATCCAAAATCATATTATCCTTTCTTGTTGCCGAATCAACAATTTTATTAGGAGTGAAATGGTATTTGATCCTATTGAATTGGAGGATCAATATCAAAGTGATGATGAGGATGATAATGTTGATAACACCCTATATGTTGAAACGGTGGAACCTTCTAATGCTTGGTCAAGATTCCGTGACTGTTTAGCAAGGGAAATGTACGGGCAATGGAGACTTGCTCGCCGTTAAGGATGTTCTTATGTTGGATTATGTTATTTGTGTTTTTATGTGTACTTTTATGAACGGTTATTTTTAATTGGAGTATTTTTATAATGTTTGTCTTATGGGATTGTATTAAAGCATGTTTGGACGAATGTTGTGTTGAATGTGATATGTTTGTTAACGTGTTGCAATGAATTGTAATTACTTTAGTTGTTGTTATGTGATGTTATTTGAACTACAATTTATGTTGGCTATGAAAATGTTAATTGGCAAAAGTATATTAATGTATTGCATTACTCGTTCTTTTCTTAGTAGGAAAAAATGGAAGGTCCAACTCAATCACGTAGGACTTGGTAACGTCATGAAGAGGATGCTTTGATAATTTCATTGAGGGAACTAGTTACTAATGGTTGGAGGGCGGATAATTCCTTCAAGCCCGGTTATGTTGGTGCCTTGGACAAATTATTGGCCGTTAGGTGCCCCGGTGGTGATCTAAATCAACGTCATATTAGTTCAAAGCTAACCATGTGGAAAAAATGGTATGCCATTCTTATTGGGATACTAGGAACAAGTGGGATTGGATGGGATGATGATGCTAAAAAGATTATCATTGATGATGCCGACGTGTGGGATAACTACGTGAGGGTAATGAATATTATAATTTACCGATTGTTAAAAAGCATTCTTGCAAGTGATTTTGAGTTCTAATTGATTCTTAATTTTGTTCATCCCGAAGCCAAAACTTTTAAGGGAAAAAGTTGGCCGTTCTACGAAGATTGGATCGAAATTTTTGGGAAAAATAGGGCCACCGGGGAAGGTGCAACAAGCTTTGTAGATGCAGCGGTTGAAGAGGTCATGGATGATGACCGTTACACTACACCAAGCAATAAGGGAAAAAAATCGGCGGTTGAAACAGTCTATGAAGACATGCATGATTATGTCAATTTAGGCACGGACGGTGATGAAGATCCGTGTATAACTCCGGTTGATCGAATGAATTTTGCCACAAAGAAAGTCAAAGAGTTTGGTTGGACGCAAGAGGAAAAGTGGAGAATCCTCCCGGGATGATAACATCTACTTGGACCGCTTGTTAATAGCGCGGAGTCTACGTTTGCCACCTTGCTTACCAAGTTTGACAAAGAAGGAAATTCCTCTATTCCACCTACTCAATCGGCTCCCCAAACGTCCACATTGGCTAAGCAAGTGTACGAGAATGTTGTCAAGTTCAACATTGAGCCATCCGATACACATTTCTTTGTCATAACCAAAATCGGATCAAATCCGTACTACATGGATTTGTTTCTATCTATGCCGGAGAACGACCAATTGAACTTCATCCAATCAATCATAGGGGGGAAAGTGGTATGAGATATCCAATTAATGCATGAGTTGGTATTTTTATTTTGAGGAGCAAAATACTTTGGATTGCTATTACTATGGAAGGAATTAATATTTTGGACTTAGTTATTTAGTGCCTATGTTATGATTGGAGTTTGTTTAACTTTTATTTGACATGTTTTATGCATATGTGATTTAGACCTGTGATTAATTACAAGTGCTATACCTTTTGTTGGCAGCTCTATTGAAAGCTTAATTACTAATAATTGAACTCCTTGAGCTAAAATTGTTGATGGAAAAAAATTCCCAAATTTGAATTGAGACAGCAGGCCGCGATAATGGAAGAGGAAGAGAGAAGTGTGCTTCAATGTGTTTACGTTTGGGAAGGAGATACAATTCATTAATTTTTAGGGGAAAATTCGTCATTTTCAGTAAAATGAGCTATTTAATGGGTTGATGACCATTTCTTAGTCATGGCCCAAAAAAATTAACCAAACACTGGATTATAACTTAAATCCAGTCTAAGATAAAAAAAAATAGTCTCATGGGCCTGATAAACTGCCCAATCTAGGGTAATCTAGTCTTGGCAACCAAACGGGGCCTTACTATTTTGAATTGATTTAATTGAACTGTCATGATTTCAAATTACTTTAGTAAGTTTAAGTTAATTATTCTATTCCTTTTCATATTTTGTTTAATCTCTACTAAGTATGGATTCTTTGTTGATTAATTTGGTGTGATTTGAAAATAATATTTGTGGATTATGATTTTGATTTATTGAGGATTTTATGTTATTTTTTTGTTGTGATTAGAACTAATTGAGGATTCTTTTGTTTAATATTAATTTTGTATGTAGTGTTAGTTGTAGTATGATTAATAAGCAATTTTACATGTGAATTAAGTTTGAAGAATATTAAATGGATTCTTTGTTGATTAATTTAGTGGAGTTGGGCCGTATAATCAGTGAAGAATATTAAATGGAATCTTTGTGATTTGAAAATAATATTTGTGGATTATGATTATGATTTATTGAGAATTTTATGTTATTTTTTGTTGTGATTAGAACTAATTGAGGATTCTTATGCTTGATATTAATATTGTATGTAGTGTTAATTGTAGTATGATTAATAGGCAATTTTACATGTAGATTAAGTTTGAAGAATATTTAATGAATTCTTTGTATGACAACGCCGTACATGTTCTTAACCTGCATAATTCCCGGACCAAAAAATCCAAAAGATATTATAGATGTTTATTCCTCTGCGGCATTTGCATGTAGGGGTGTAAACGAGGGTAAATTTACATCTGTGCTTTTAATTGTTAAACAAATCAAGCTCGAAATAACTCGAGTTGAATAGCAAATAGCTTGATATGGTTCTCAATCCTTTTTGCAGGAGTTCAGGCTTCAATCAGTTGAAGGATTTGAGCCAAATCAACGGCTGGTGGTTGAGGAGATGTTTGAGGAAGGCGATTTGGTGAATGTTTAAGGAACTACAATTGGAAAAGGGTTTCAAGGTGGAATTAAGAGACACAATTTCAAGAGAGGTCCTATGAGTCATTGGTAAAAAAGTCATAGACAACTAGGATCAATTGGTGCTGGAACTATTCCTGGGCGTGTTTATCCGGGGGAAGAAAATGCCTGGGAGAATGGGAGGAACAAAGACGAAGATAAGGAAATTGAAAGTAATTAAGATTGATAATGATTTGAATGTGGTGATGATTAATGGTGTTGTTCCTGGTAATCTTCTTCGCATTACTCCTGCAAAGATTGTTGGGAAAAATATACCTAAAAGTTAGTTTTTCATTGTATTGTTCCTTTTCTTTTAATTGCGTTGATGTTTTCAAATATTGTATTCGTGTAATTGAGCTTAGTTTGTAATGTTAATTGAGATTTTGAAGTTTGAAAAGGAATCCTTTAACCGAGCTTAGTTTACATGTAGATTAAGTTTGAAGAATATTAAATGAATTCTTTGTATGACAACGCTGTACATGTTCTTAACCTGCGTAATTCCCGGACCAAAAAATTTAAAAGATAGTATTGATGTTTATTCCTCTGCGGCATTTGCAGGTAGGGGTGTAAATCAGGGTAAATTTACATATGTGCATTTAATTGTTAGAAAAATCGAGCTCGAATTAACTCGAGTTGAATATCAAATAGCTTGATATGGTTCTCAATCCTATTTACAGGAGTTCAGGCTTCAATCAGTTGAAGGATTTGAGCCATATCAACGACTGGTGGCTGAGGAGCTGTTTGAGGAAGGCTATTTGGTGGATGTTTCTGGAACTACAATTGGAAAAGGGTTTCATATTGGAATTAAGAGACACAATTTCAAGAGAAGCCCTATGAGTCATGGGTCGAAAAGTCATAGACAACTTGGATCAGTTGGTGCTGGAACTACTCCTAGGCATGTTTATACGGGGAAGAAAATGCCTGGGAAAATGGGAGGAACAAAGACGAAGATAAGGAAATTGAAAGTAATTAATATTGATAATGATTTGAACGTGGTGATGATTAATGGTGTTGTTCCTGGTAAGCCTGGTAATCTTCTTCGCATTACTACTGCAAAGATTGTTGGAAAAAATATACCTAAAAGTTAGTTTTTCATTGTATTGTATTGTTGCGTTGATGTTTTCAAATATTGTATTCGTGTACTTGAGCTTAGTTTGTAATGTTACTGGAGATTTGTTGTCTGAAAAAGAATCCTATAACTGAGCTTAGTTTGTGAAACTCTCGGGAACGAAATTATCTTCAAGAGATGAATTTTTTAATAGGTTTAATACCCGATCATAGATTATATATATATATATATATATATATATATATATATATATATATATATATATATATATATATATATATATATATATATGTACACTTGGAGAGGTGGTGGGAATGGTGGCGGAGAGAGAAGAGACTGACATTGCGATTACAATAGTTAGTGTGTGAAGTTTTTGGTATTGGGGTTTGTTTTTCTTATTCATACCCCTAACAGGGATGATAAAGTGATGGATTCGGTGCTCTGCGGTGCAATGCTCCCGAATAACGCATACCCAGTATTATATAATTAGGAGAGGGGTTTGGGTAATTCAAACCCGACTTATCACATTTTAAAATACTTGAATGAGGTGAGTTTTTTTGGATTTGCATGAAAAATTCGTATTTTTTTACGGAAATATGGGATAAGTTTGGGATTAGTATATATATATATATATATATATAATCAACCTATTGATATTGGAAGACCCAACAAGACCTAAAATTCATTGATCAAGAATCATTGTCACTTTTCAAATTATTTGGTGCGGCTCGACCCCTGAGAAGTCCCCACATCCGGCCAAAGACACTTAGCAACAGTTTTCGGATTAACACACTCGTCATTTTCATCGCCTGTTGTGGAGGATTTATTGTGTTTGGACAATACATTCCAAAAATCATCCGGGTCAGAAGGTGAAAACATAACTTGTGGGGGATTGATAGGATCTGGGACCGGTGTTTATTGGCCAACTAACGGGCCATCGTCTAGTTCGAACCATTGAAGATTAACTGGGGACGCGGGTAGTGGAGGAACATTATATTCGGTCGGGTGTCCAAAAATTTCCCATAAATCAATCCATTTGGGTTCGCCTTCCAGGTCATATGCTTCATAAAATGGTTGTTCCTGAATTGAAAAATATAGACCCAATTTAATGTAAAATATAATGTTATCAATAAAAAAATAGGCATTCTGTTTCCATTTTTAAGTTATAGACAAGTTTCATTCCGTCCCTCCCGACATTGTTTGTAATCCCGTCCACGTAATATCCTGGACTACTGCGTAGGTGAGAAAAAGTAGCATGTCGACGTTTAAGTCGGGGGACTTTGACCATTATCTACTTTGTAGTGAATTTTCGTCTGAATGACGCATTAACCTCGTTCCGGGCAACCTTAACCACATGACTCATGCCATAAATAAGAACCCCATTTTCGTAGTAAGACTCGTTTGCTAAAAACTCAATCAAGAAATCATCAATTTCTTTCGGCCATTTTTCGGAGTAAAAAAAGTGGGATTGAGGACGAAGGTTAAAATTTGCCATAAGTGATATTTTTGTAGTTTGTCGTATTCTTTGTTGATTAATTTAGTGGAGTTGGGCCGTATAATCAGTGAAATGGAATCTTTGTGATTTTAAAATAATATTTGTGGATTATGATTATGATTTATTGAGGATTTTATGTTATTTTTTTTGTGATTTGAACTAATTGAGGATTCTCGTGCTTGATATTAATTTTGTATGTAGTGTTACTTGTAGTATGATTAACAGGCAATTTTACTTGTGAATTAAGTTTGAAGAATATTAAATGAATTCTTTGTATGACAACGCCGTACATGTTCTTATCCTACATAATTCCCGGACAAAAAAATCCAAAAGATAGTATAGATGTCTATTCCTCTGTGGCATTTGCAGGTAGGGGTGTAAACGAGGGTAAATTTACTTATGTTCTTTTAATTGTTAAATAAATCGAGCTCGAATTAACTCGAGTTGAATATCAAATAGCTTGATATGGTTCTCAATACTATTTGCAGGAGTTCAGGCTTCAATCAGTTGAAGGATTTGAGCCAAATCAACGGCTGGCGGTTGAGCTGTTTGAGGAAGGCTATTTGGTGGATGTTTCTGGAACTACAATTGGAAAAGGGTTTCAAGGTGGAATTAAGAGACACAATTTCAAGAGAAGCCCTATGAGTCATAGGTCGAAAAGTCATAGACAACTTGGATCAGTTGGTGCTGGAACTATTCCTGGGCGTGTTTATCCTGGGGAAGAAAATGCCTTGGAGAATGGGAGGAACAAAGACGAAGATAAGGAAATTGAAAGTAATTAAGATTGATAATGATTTGAATGTGGTGATGATTAATGGTGTTGTTCCTGGTAATTCTGGTAATCTTCTTCGCATTACTCCTGCAAAGATTGTTGGGAAAAATATACCTAAAAGTTAATTTTTCATTGTATTGTTCCTTTTTTTTAATTGCGTTGATGTTTTCAAAGATTGTATTTGTGTAATTGAGCTTAGTTTGTAATGTTAATGGAGATTTTGCAGTCTGAAAAGGAATCCTTTAACTGAGCTTAGTTTACATGTAGATTAAGTTTGAAGAATATTAAATGAATTCTTTGTATGACAACGCCGTACATGTTCTTAACCTACATAATTCCCGGACAAAAAAATCCAAAAGATAGTATAGATGTCTATTCCTCTGTGGCATTTGCAGGTAGGGGTGTAAACGAGGGTAAATTTACTTATGTTCTTTTAATTGTTAAATAAATCGAGCTCGAATTAACTCGAGTTGAATATCAAATAGCTTGATATGGTTCTCAATACTATTTACAGGAGTTCAGGCTTCAATCAGTTGAAGGATTTGAGCCAAATCAACGGCTGGCGGTTGAGGAGCTGTTTGAGGAAGGCTATTTGGTGGATGTTTCTGGAACTACAATTGGAAAAGGGTTTCAAGGTGGAATTAGGAGACACAATTTCAAGAGAAGCCCTATGAGTCATAGGTCGAAAAGTCATAGACAACTTGGATCAGTTGGCGCTGGAACTATTCCTGGGCGTGTTTATCCGGGGGAAGAAAATGTCTGGGAGAATGGGAGGAACAAAGACGAAGATAAGGAAATTGAAATTAATTAAGATTGATAATGATTTTAATGTGGTGATGATTAATGGTGTTGCTCCTGGTAATTCTGGTAATCTTCTTCGCATTACTCCTGCAAAGATTGTTGGGAAAAATATACCTAAAAGTTAATTTTTCATTGTATTGTTCCTTTTTTTTTTTTTAATTGCGTTGATGTTTTCAAAGATTGTTTTTGTGTAATTGAGCTTAGTTTGTAATGTTAATGGAGATTTTGCAGTCTGAAAAGGAATCCTTTAACTGAGCTTAGTTTACATGTAGATTAAGTTTGAAGAATATTAAATGAATTCTTTGTATGACAACGCCGTACATGTTCTTAACCTACATAATTCCCGGACAAAAAAATCCAAAAGATAGTATAGATGTCTATTCCTCTGTGGCATTTGCAGGTAAGGGTGTAAACGAGGGTAAATTTACTTATGTTCTTTTAATAGTTAAATAAATCGAGCTCGAATTAACTCGAGTTGAATATCAAATAGCTTGATATGGTTCTCAATACTATTTGCAGGAGTTCAGGCTTCAATCAGTTGAAGGATTTGAGCCTAATCAACGGCTGGTGGTTGATGAGCTGTTTGCGGAAGGCGATTTTGTGAATGTTTTGGGAACTACAATTGGAAAAGGGTTTCAAGGTGGAATTAAGAAACACAATTTCAAGAGAAGTCCTATTAGTAATGGGTCAAAAAGTCATAGACAACTAGGATCAATTGGTGCTGGAAAACTATTCCTGGGCGTGTTTATCCGAGGGAAGAAAATGCCTGGGAGAATGGGAGGGACAAAGACGAAGATAAGGAAATTTAAAGTAATTAAGATTGATAATGATTTGAATGTTGTGATGATTAATGGTGTTGTTCCTGGTAATTCTGGTAATCTTCTTCGCATTACTCCTGCAAAGATTGTTGGGAAAAATATACCTAAAAGTTAATTTTTCATTGTATTGTTCCTTTTTTTTTAATTGCGTTGATGTTTTCAAATATTGTATTCGTGTAATTGAGCTTAGTTTGTAATGTTAATGGAGATTTTGCAGTGAAAATGAATCCTTTAACTGAGCTTAGTTTACATGTAGATTAAGTTTGAAGAATATCAAATGAATTCTTTGTATGACAACGCCGTACATGTTCTTAACCTGCATAATTCCCAGACCAAAAAATTTAAAAGATAGTATTGATGTTTATTCCTCTACGGCATTTGCAGGTAGGGGTGTAAACGAGGGTAAATTTACATATGTGCATTTAATTGTTATATAAATCGAGCTCGAATTAACTCGAGTTGAATATCAAATTGCTTGATATGGTTCTCAATCCTATTTACAGGAGTTCAGGCTTCAATCAGTTGAAGGATTTGAGCCAAATCAACGACTGGTGGTTGAGGAGCTATTTGAGGAAGGCTATTTAGTGGATGTTTCTGGAACTAGAATTGGAAATGGGTTTCAAGGTGGAATTAAGAGACACAATTTCAAGAGAAGCCCTATGAGTCATGGGTCAAAAAGTCATAGACAACTTGGATCATCTGGTGCTGGAACTACTCCTGGGCATGTTTATATGGGGAAGAAAATGCCTGGGAAAATGGGAGGAACAAAGACGAAGATAAGGAAATTGAAAGTAATAAATATTAATAATGATTTGAACGTGGTGATGATTAATGGTGTTGTTCCTGGTAAGCCAAGTAATCTTCTTCGTATTACTCCTGCAAAGATTGTTGGAAAAAATATACCTAAAAGTCAGTTTTTCATTGTATTGTATTGTTGCGTTGATGTTTTCAAATATTGTATTCGTGTACTTGAGCTTAGTTTGTAATGTTACTGGAGATTTGTTGTCTGAAAAAAAATCCTTTAACTGAGCTTAGTTTGTGAAAACTCTCGGGAACGAAATTATCTTCAAGAGATGAATTTTTTAATAGGTTTAATACCCAATCATAGATTAATTGTGATATGTTATATTCGGCTTTTACAGGCGGCGGCGGAAAAGAAGGGTTTAGAGGTGTTGGGAATGGTGGCGGAGAGAGAAGAGACTGACATTGCGATTACAGTAGTTAGTGTGTGAAGTTTTTGGTATTGGGGTTTGTTTTTCTTATTCATACCCCTAACTGGGATAATAAACTGATGGATTCGGTGCTCTGCGGTGCAATGCTCCCGAATAACGCATACTCCGTATTGTATAATTAGGAGTGGGGTTTTGGTAATTCAAACCCGACTTATCACATTTTAAAATACTCGAATGAGGTGATTTTTTTTGGATTTGCTTGAAAAATTCGTATTTTTTTACAGAAATACGGGATAAGTTTGGGATTAGTATATATATATATATATATATATATATATATATATATATATATATATATATATATATATATATATATATATATATATATATAATCACCCTATTGATATTGGAAGACCCAACTGATTCTTCCAATGTATCATATCTCGGTCCAATGTAATTCATAGGTATAGGAAGAATCCCCCTCAAATAGAGATTTTTTCTTTCGACCATATTTCGATTGTTAATACGATATATAAGGACCGCAACTACAAAGAGTATTAGACCCTTTATTGTGAAATATCGATTGCTTGTTAAACCCTGTGAATAGCGTGAAAGTAGGATACTCAAAATTTGGGGGCCAAAGAGTTTTAGAAAACATTCTTAGTGGAAAAAAATGTGAATGAAAGACCCCACTGAAATTAATTGGGTCCATTAATCTAAGAAATAGTGAGAATTCTTGATCTCTCTCAATATCTCTCTCAATTCGAAAATCCAGGATTTGAATTGATGTCCTTGCATTAATTCCTCCTAAATTGCAATTATTTATCCTAAAGATTTCATTTCAATTGGAATTTGGTTATTCACCATGTACGAGGATCCCCGCCAAGCATCGATGGCGGAATGGTTAAATCGCCCAACTCATAATTGCGAATTCGTAGGTTCAATTCCTACTGGATCCACTTAGAGAGGCGGAGGAGGTCGGAGGAGTGCTTAGTGGTTGAGGCGGTGGCGGAAGAGAGGGATTTAGAGGTGGTGGGAATGGTGGCGGAGAGATAAGAGACTGACATTGTGATAACTGTAGTTAGTTTGTGAAGTTTTGGGTATTTGGGTTTGTTTCTCTTATCCACACCCCCAACAGTGTAGATAAAGTGATGGATACGGTGCAATGCTCCCGAATAATGCATACTCCGTATTATATAATTAGGGGTGGGGGTTGGGTTCGGGAAATTCAAACTCGACTATCCCATTTTAAAATAATCTAATGGGGTGAGTATTTTTTGGATTTGCTTGAAAAATTCGTATTTTTTTACGGAAATATGGGTTAAGTTTGGGATTAGTATGTATATATATATATATACATATATATATAATCAACCTATTGATATTGGAAGACCCAACAAGACTTAAAATTCGTTGATCAAGAATCATTGTCACTTTTCAAATTATTTGGTGCGGCTCGACCCCTGAGAAGTCCCCACATCCGGCCAAAGACACTTAGCAACAGTTTTCGGATTAACACACTCGTCATTTTCATCGCCTGTTGTGGAGGATTTATTGTGTTTGGACAATTCATTCCAAAAATCATCCGGGTCAGAAGGTGAAAACATAACTTGTGGGGGATTGATAGGATCTGGGACCGGTGTTTATTGGCCAACTAACGGGCCATCGTCTAGTTCGAACCATTGAAGATTAACTGGGGACGCGGGTAGTGGAGGAACATTATATTCGGTCGGGTGTCCAAAAATTTCCCATAAATCAATCCATTTGGGTTCGCCTTCCAGGTCATATGCTTCATAAAATGGTTGTTCCTGAATTGAAAAATATAGACCCAATTTAATGTAAAATATAATGTTATCAATAAAAAAATAGGCATTCTGTTTCCATTTTTAAGTTATAGACAAGTTTCATTCCGTCCCTCCCGACATTGTTTGTAATCCCGTCCACGTAATATCCTGGACTACTGCGTAGGTGAGAAAAAGTAGCATGTCGACGTTTAAGTCGGGGGACTTTGACCATTATCTACTTTGTAGTGAATTTTCGTCTGAATGACGCATTAACCTCGTTCCGGGCAACCTTAACCACATGACTCATGCCATAAATAAGAACCCCATTTTCGTAGTAAGACTCGTTTGCTAAAAACTCAATCAAGAAATCATCAATTTCTTTCGGCCATTTTTCGGAGTAAAAAAAGTGGGATTGAGGACGAAGGTTAAAATTTGCCATAAGTGATATTTTTGTAGTTTGTCGTATTCTTTGTTGATTAATTTAGTGGAGTTGGGCCGTATAATCAGTGAAGAATATTAAATGGAATCTTTGTGATTTTAAAATAATATTTGTGGATTATGATTATGATTTATTGAGGATTTTATGTTATTTTTTTTGTGATTTGAACTAATTGAGGATTCTCGTGCTTGATATTAATTTTGTATGTAGTGTTACTTGTAGTATGATTAACAGGCAATTTTACTTGTGAATTAAGTTTGAAGAATATTAAATGAATTCTTTGTATGACAACGCCGTACATGTTCTTATCCTACATAATTCCCGGACAAAAAAATCCAAAAGATAGTATAGATGTCTATTCCTCTGTGGCATTTGCAGGTAGGGGTGTAAACGAGGGTAAATTTACTTATGTTCTTTTAATTGTTAAATAAATCGAGCTCGAATTAACTCGAGTTGAATATCAAATAGCTTGATATGGTTCTCAATACTATTTGCAGGAGTTCAGGCTTCAATCAGTTGAAGGATTTGAGCCAAATCAACGGCTGGCGGTTGAGCTGTTTGAGGAAGGCTATTTGGTGGATGTTTCTGGAACTACAATTGGAAAAGGGTTTCAAGGTGGAATTAAGAGACACAATTTCAAGAGAAGCCCTATGAGTCATAGGTCGAAAAGTCATAGACAACTTGGATCAGTTGGCGCTGGAACTATTCCTGGGCGTGTTTATCCTGGGGAAGAAAATGCCTTGGAGAATGGGAGGAACAAAGACGAAGATAAGGAAATTGAAAGTAATTAAGATTGATAATGATTTGAATGTGGTGATGATTAATGGTGTTGTTTCCGGTAATCCTGGCAATCTTCTTCGCATTACTCCTAAAAAGATTGTTGGGAAAAATATACCTAAAAGTTAGTTTTTCATTGTATTGTTCCTTTTTTTTAATTGCATTGATGTTTTCAAATATTGTATTCGTGTAATTGAGCTTAGTTTGTAATGTTAATGGAGATTTTGCAGTCTGAAAAGGAATCCTTTAACTGAGCTTAGTTTACATGTAGATTAAGTTTGAAGAATATTAAATGAATTCTTTGTATGACAACGCCGTACATGTTCTTAACTTGCATAATTCCCGGACCAAAAAATTTAAAAGATAGTATTGATGTTTATTCTTCTGCGGCATTTGCAGGTAGGGGTGTAAACGAGGGTAAATTTACATATGTGCATTTAATTGTTAAATAAATCGAGCTCGAATTAACTCGAGTTGAATATCAAATAGCTTGATATGGTTCTCAATCCTATTTACAGGAGTTCAGGCTTCAATCAGTTGAAGGATTTGAGCCAAATCAACGGCTGGCGGTTGAGGAGCTGTTTGAGGAAGGCTATTTGGTGGATGTTTCTGGAACTATAATTGAAAAAGGGTTTCAAGGTGGAATTAAGAGACACAATTTCAAGAGAAGCCCTATGAGTCATGGGTCGAAAAGTCATAACAACTTGGATCAGTTGGTGCTGGAACTACTCCTGGGCAGTTTATACGGCGAAGAAAATGCCTGGGTAAATGGGAGGAACAAAGACGAAGATAAGGAAATTGAAAGTAATTAAGATTGATAATGATTTGAACGTTGTGATGAATAATGTTGTTGTTCCTGGTAAGCCTGGTAATCTTCTTCGCATTACTCCTGCAAAGATTGTTGGAAAAAATATACCTAAAAGTTAGTTTTTCATTGTATTGTATTGTTGCGTTGATGTTTTCAAATATTGTATTCGTGTACTTGAGCTTAGTTTGTAATGTTACTGGAGATTTGTTGTCTGAAAAAGAATCTGTAACTGAGCTTAGTTTGTGAAAACTCTCGGGAACGAAATTATCTTCAAGAGATGAATTTTTTAATAGGTTTAATACCCGATCATAGATAATTGTGACATGTTATATTCGGCTTTTATAGTCATTATATATATATGTACACTTAGAGAGGCGGAGGAGGTAGGAGGAGTGCTTGGTGGTTGAGGCGGCGGCAGAAATGAAGGGTTTAGAGGTGGTGGGAATGGTGGCGGAGAGAGAAGAGACTGACATTACGATTACAGTAGTTAGTGTGTGAAGTTTTTGGTATTGGGGTTTGTTTTTCTTATTCATACCCCTAACAGGGATGATAAAGTGATGGATTTGGTGCTCTGCGGTGGAATGCTCCCGAATAACGCATACTCCGTATTATATAATTAGGAGTGGGGTTTGGGTAATTCAAACCCGACTTATCACATTTTAAAATACTCGAATGAGGTGAGTTTTTTTGGATTTGCTTGAAAAATTCGTATTTTTTTACGGAAATATGGACTTTGGCCATTATCTCCTTTGTAGTGAATTTTCGTCTGAATGACGCATTAACCTCGTTCAGGGCAACCTTAATCACGTAACTCATGCCATAAATAAGAACCCCATTTTCGTAGTAAGACTCGTTTGCTAAAAACTCAATCAAGAAATCATCAATTTCTTTCGGCCATTTTTCGGAGTAAAAAAAGTGGGATTGAGGACGAAGGTTAAAATTTGCCATAAGTGATATTTTTGTAGTTTGTAGTATTCTTTGTTGATTAATTTAGTGGAGTTGGGCCGTATAATCAGTGAAGAATATTAAATGGAATCTTTTTTATTTGAAAATAATATTTGTGGATTATGATTATGATTTATTGAGGATTTTATGTTATTTTTTTGTTGTGATTAGAACTAATTGAGGATTCTCTTGCTTGATATTAATTTTGTATGTAGTGTTACTTGTAGTATGATTAATAGGCAATTTTACCTGTGAATTAAGTTTGAAGTATATTAAATGAATTCTTTGTATGACAACGCCGTACATGTTCTTAACCTACATAATTCCCGGACCAAAAAATCCAAAAGATAGTATACATGTTTATTCCTCTGTGGCATTTGCAGGTGGGGATGTTAACGAGGGTAAATTTACTTATGTTCTTTTAATAGTTAAATAATTCGAGCTCGAATTAACTCGAGTTGAATATCAAATATCTTGATATGGTTCTCAATACTATTTACAGGAGTTCAGGCTTCAATCAGTTGAAGGATTTAAGCCAAATCAACGGCTGGCGGTTGAGGAGCTGTTTGAGGAAGGCTATTTGGTGGATGTTTCTGGAACTACAATTGGAAAAGGGTTTCAAGGTGGAATTAAGTGACACGATTTCAAGAGAAGCCCTATGAGTCATGGGTCGAAAAGTCATAGACAACTTGGATCAGTTGGTGCTGGAACTATTCCTGGGCGTGTTTATCCGGGGGAAGAAAATGCCTGAGATTATGGGAGGAACAAAGACGAAGATAAGGAATTTGAAAGTAATTAAGATTGATAATGATTTGAATGTGGTGATGATTAATGGTGTTGTTTCTGGCAATCCTGGCAATCTTCTTCGCATTACTCCTGCAAAGATTGTTGGGAAAAAATATACCTAAAAGTTAGTTTTTCATTGTATAGTTCCTTTTTTTTTAATTGCGTTGATGTTTTCAAATATTGTATTCGTGTAATTGAGCTTAGTTTGTAATGTTAATGGAGATTTTGCAGTCTGAAAAGGAATCCTTTAACTGAGCTTAGTTTACATGTAGATTAAGTATGAAGAATATTAAATGAATTATTTGTATGACAACGCCGTACATGTTCTTAACCTGCATAATTCCCGGACCAAAAAATTTAAAAGATAGTATTGATGTTTATTCCTCTGCGGCATTTGCTGGTAGGGGTGTAAACGAGGGTAAATTTACATATGTGCATTTAATTGTTAAATAAATCGAGCTCGAATTAACTCGAGTTGAATATCAAATAGCTTGATATGGTTCTCAATCCTATTTACAGGAGTTCAGGCTTCAATCAGTTGAAGGATTTGAGCCAAATCAACGGCTGGCGGTTGAGGAGCTGTTTGAGGAAGGCTATTTGGTGGATGTTTTCTGGAACCACAATTGGAAAAGGGTTTCAAGGTGGTATTAAGAGACACAATTTCAAGAGAAGCCATATGAGTCATGGGTCGAAAAGTCATAGACAACTTGGATCAGTTGGTGCTGGAACTACTCCTGGGCAGGTTTATACGGCGAAGAAAATGCCTGGGTAAATGGGAGGAACAAAAACGAAGATAAGGAAATTGAAAGTAATTAAGATTGATAATGATTTGAACGTTGTGATGAATAATGGTGTTGTTCCTGGTAAGCCTGGTAATCTTCTTCGCATTACTCCTGCAAAGATTGTTGGAAAAAATATACATAAAAGTTAGTTTTTCATTGTATTGTATTGTTGCGTTGATGTTTTCAAATATTGTATTCGTGTACTTGAGCTTAGTTTGTAATGTTACTGGAGATTTGTTGTCTGAAAAAGAATCCTGTAACTGAGCTTAGTTTGTGAAAACTCTCGGGAACGAAATTATCTTCAAGAGATGATTTTTTTAATAGGTTTAATACGATCATAGATTAATTGTGACATGTTAGATTCGGCTTTTATATATATATATATATATATATATGTACACTTAGAGAGGCGGAGGAGGTAGGAGGAGTGCTTGGTGGTTGAGGCGGCGGCAGAAAAGAAGGGTTTAGAGGTGGTGGGAATGGTGGCGGAGAGAGAAGAGACTGACATTGCGATTACAGTAGTTAGTGTGTGAAGTTTTTGGTATTGGGGTTTGTTTTTCTTATTCATACCCTAACAGGGATGATAAAGTGATGGATTTGGTGCTCTGCGGTGCAATGCTCCCGAATAACGCATACTCCGTATTATATAATTAGGAGTGGGGTTTGGGTAATTCAAACCCGACTTATCACATTTTAAAAAATGACTTGAAAAATTCGTATTTTTTTACGGAAATATGGACTTTGGCCATTATCTCCTTTGTAGTGAATTTTCGTCTGAATGACGCATTAACCTCGTTCAGGGCAACCTTAATCACGTAACTCATGCCATAAATAAGAACCCCATTTTCGTAGTAAGACTCGTTTGCTAAAAACTCAATCAAGAAATCATCAATTTCTTTCGCCATTTTTCGGAGTAAAAAAAGTGGGATTGAGGACGAAGGTTAAAATTTGCCATAAGTGATATTTTTGTAGTTTGTAGTATTCTTTGTTGATTAATTTAGTGGAGTTGGGCCGTATAATCAGTGAAGAATATTAAATGGAATCTTTTTATTTGAAAATAATATTTGTGGATTATGATTATGATTTATTGAGGATTTTATGTTATTTTTTTGTTGTGATTAGAACTAATTGAGGATTCTCGTGCTTGATATTAATTTTGTATGTAGTGTTACTTGTAGTATGATTAATAGGCAATTTTACCTGTGAATTAAGTTTGAAGTATATTAAATGAATTCTTTGTATGACAACGCCGTACATGTTCTTAACCTACATAATTCCAGGACCAAAAAATCCAAAAGATA
>CM064880.1:12981491-13283991 GCA_003313485.2 Penstemon barbatus
CTGGAACTACAATTGGAAAAGGGTTTCAAGGTGGAATTAAGAGACACAATTTCAAGAGAAGCCCTATGAGTCATAGGTCGAAAAGTCATAGACAACTTGGATCAGTTGGCGCTGGAACTATTCCTGGGCGTGTTTATCCGGGGGAAGAAAATGTCTGGGAGAATGGAAGGAACAAAGACGAAGATAAGGAAATTGAAAGTAATTAAGATTGATAATGATTTTAATGTGGTGATGATTAATGGTGTTGTTCCTGGTAATTCTGGTAATCTTCTTCGCATTACTCCTGCAAAGATTGTTGGGAAAAATATACCTAAAAGTTAATTTTTCATTGTATTGTTCCTTTTTTTTTAATTGCGTTGATGTTTTCAAAGATTGTTTTTGTGTAATTGAGCTTAGTTTGTAATGTTAATGGAGATTTTGCAGTCTGAAAAGGAATCCTTTAACTGAGCTTAGTTTACATGTAGATTAAGTTTGAAGAATATTAAATGAATTCTTTGTATGACAACGCCGTACATGTTCTTAACCTACATAATTCCCGGACAAAAAAATCCAAAAGATAGTATAGATGTCTATTCCTCTGTGGCATTTGCAGGTAGGGGTGTAAACGAGGGTAAATTTACTTATGTTCTTTTAATTGTTAAATAAATCGAGCTCGAATTAACTCGAGTTGAATATCAAATAGCTTGATATGGTTCTCAATACTATTTGCAGGAGTTCAGGCTTCAATCAGTTGAAGGATTTGAGCCTAATCAACGGCTGGTGGTTGATGAGTTGTTTGCGGAAGGCGATTTTGTGGATGTTTTGGGAACTACAATTGGAAAAGGGTTTCAAGGTGGAATTAAGAAACACAATTTCAAGAGAAGTCCTATTAGTAATGGGTCAAAAAGTCATTGACAACTAGGATCAATTGGTGCTGGAAAACTATTCCTGGGCGTGTTTATCCGAGGGAAGAAAATGCCTGGGAGAATGGGAGGGACAAAGACGAAGATAAGGAAATTTAAAGTAATTAAGATTGATAATGATTTGAATGTTGTGATGATTAATGGTGTTGTTCCTGGTAATTCTGGTAATCTTCTTCGCATTACTCCTGCAAAGATTGTTGGGAAAAATATACCTAAAAGTTAATTTTTCATTGTATTGTTCCTTTTTTTTTAATTGCGTTGATGTTTTCAAATATTGTATTCGTGTAATTGAGCTTAGTTTGTAATGTTAATGGAGATTTTGCAGTGAAAATGAATCCTTTAACTGAGCTTAGTTTACATGTAGGTTAAGTTTGAAGAATATTAAATGAATTCTTTGTATGACAACGCCGTACATGTTCTTAACCTGCATAATTCCCTGACCAAAAAATTTAAAAGATAGTATTGATGTTTATTCCTCTACGGCATTTGCAGGTTGTGGTGTAAACGATGGTAAATTTACATATGTGCATTTAATTGTTATATAAATCGAGCTCGAGTTAACTCGAGTTGAATATCAAATTGCTTGATATGGTTCTCAATCCTATTTACAGGAGTTCAGGCTTCAATCAGTTGAAGGATTTGAGCCAAATCAACGGCTAGTGGTTGAGGAGCTATTTGAGGAAGGCTATTTGGTGGATGTTTCTGGACTACAATTGGAAATGGGTTTCAAGGTGGAATTAAGAGACACAATTTCAAGAGAAGCCCTATGAGTCATGGGTCGAAAAGTCATAGACAACTTGGATCATTTGGTGCTGGAACTACTCCTGGGCATGTTTATACGGGGAAGAAAATGCCTGGGAAAATGGGAGGAACAAAGACGAAGATAAGAAAATTGAAAGTAATAAATATTGATAATGATTTGAACGTGGTTATGATTAATGGTGTTGTTCCTGGTAAGCCTGGTAATCTTCTTCGCATTACTCCTGCAAAGATTGTTGGAAAAAATATACCTAAAAGTTAGTTTTTCATTGTATTGTATTGTTGCGTTGATGTTTTCAAATATTGTATTCGTGTACTTGAGCTTAGTTTGTAATGTTACTGGAGATTTGTTGTCTGAAAAAAAATCCTTTAACTGAGCTTAGTTTGTGAAAACTCTCGGGAACGAAATTATCTTCAAGAGATGAATTTTTTAATAGGTTTAATACCCGATCATAGATTAATTGTGATATGTTATATTCGGCTTTTATAGGCGGCGGCGGAAAAGAAGGGTTTAGAGGTGTTGGGAATGGTGGCGGAGAGAGAAGAGACTGACATTGCGATTATAGTAGTTAGTGTGTGAAGTTTTTGGTATTGGGGTTTGTTTTTCTTATTCATACCCCTAACTGGGATGATAAAGTGATGGATTCGGTGCTCTGCGGTGCAATGCTCCCGAATAACGCATACTCCGTATTATATAATTAGGAGTGGGGTTTTGGTAATTCAAACCCGACTTATCACATTTTAAAATACTCGAATGAGGTGAGTTTTTTTGGATTTGCTTGAAAAATTCGTATTTTTTTACGGAAATACGGGATAAGTTTGGGATTAGTATATATATATATATATATATTTATATATATATATATATATATATATATATATAATCACCCTATTGATATTGGAAGACCCAACTGATTCTTCCAATGTATCATATCTCGGTCCAATGTAATTCATAGGTATAGGAAGAATCCCCCTCAAATAGAGATTTTTTCTTTCGACCATATTTCGATTGTTAATACGATATATAAGGACCGCTACTACAAAGAGTATTAGACCCTTTATTGTGAAATATCGATTGCTTGTTAAACCCTGTGAATAGCGTGAAAGTAGGATACTCAAAATTTGGGGGCCAAAGAGTTTTAGAAAACATTCTTAGTGGAAAAAAATGTGAATGAAAGACCCCACTGAAATTAATTGGGTCCATTAATCTAAGAAATAGTGAGAATTTTTGATCTCTCTCAATATCTCTCTCAATTCGAAAATCCAGGATTTGAATTGATGTCCTTGCATTAATTCCTCCTAAATTGCAATTATTTATCCTAAAGATTTCATTTCAATTGGAATTTGGTTATTCACCATGTACGAGGATCCCCGCCAAGCATCGATGGCGGAATTGTTAAATCGCCCAACTCATAATTGCGAATTCGTAGGTTCAATTCCTACTGGATCCACTTAGAGAGGCGGAGGAGGTCGGAGGAGTGCTTGGTGGTTGAGGCGGTGGCGGAAGAGAGGGATTTAGAGGTGGTGGGAATGGTGGCAGAGAGATAAGAGACTGACATTGTGATAACTGTAGTTAGTTTGTGAAGTTTTAGGTATTTGGGTTTGTTTCTCTTATCCACACCCCCAACAGTGAAGATAAAGTGATGGATACGGTGCAATGCTCCCGAATAACGCATACTCCGTATTATATAATTAGTGGTGGGGGTTGGGTTCGGGAAATTCAAACTCGACTATCCCATTTTAAAATAATCTAATGGGGTGAGTATTTTTTGGATTTGCTTGAAAAATTCGTATTTTTTTACGGAAATATGGGTTAAGTTTGGGATTAGTATGTATATATATATATATATACATATATATATAATCAACCTATTGATATTGGAAGACCCAACAAGACTTAAAATTCGTTGATCAAGAATCATTGTCACTTTTCAAATTATTTGGTGCGGCTCGACCCCTGAGAAGTCCCCAAATCCGGCCAAAGACACTTAGCAACAGTTTTCGGATTAACACACTCGTCATTTTCATCGCCTGTTGTGGAGGATTTATTGTGTTTGGACAATTCATTCCAAAAATCATCCGGGTCAGAAGGTGAAAACATAACTTGTGGGGGATTGATAGGATCTGGGACCGGTGTTTATTGGCCAACTAACGGGCCATCATCTAGTTCGAACCATTGAAGATTAACTGGGGACGCGGGTGGTGGAGGAACATTATATTCGGTCGGGTGTCCAAAAATTTCCCATAAATCAATCCATTTGGGTTCGCCTTCCATGTAATATGCTTCATAAAATGGTTGTTCCTGAATTGAAAAATATAGACCCAATTTAATGTAAAATATAATATTATCAATAAAAAAATAGGCATTCTGTTTCCATTTTTAAGTTATAGACAAGTTTCATTCCGTCCCTCCCGACCTTGTTTGTAATCCCGTCCACGTAATATCCTGGACTACTGCGTAGGTGAGAAAAAGTAGCATGTCGACGTTTAAGTCGGTGGACTTTGGCCATTATCTCCTTTGTAGTGAATTTTCGTCTGAATGACGCATTAACCTCGTTCCGGGAATCCTTAATCACGTGACTCATGCCATAAATAAGAACCCCATTTTCGTAGTAAGACTCGTTTGCTAAAAACTCAATCAAAAAATCATCAATTTCTTTCGGCCATTTTTCGGAGTAAAAAAAGTGGGATTGAGGACGAAGGTTAAAATTTGCCATAAGTGATATTTTTGTAGGTTGTAGTATTCTTTGTTGATTAATTTAGTGGAATTGGGCCGTATAATCAGTGAAGAATATTAAATGGAATCTTTGTGATTTGAAAATAATATTTGTGGATTATGATTATGATTTATTGAGGATTTTATGTTATTTTTTTGTTGTGATTAGAACTAATTGAGGATTCTCGTGCTTGATATTAATTTTGTATGTAGTATTACTTGTAGTATGATTAATAGGCAATTTTACCTGTGAATTAAGTTTGAAGAATATTAAATGAATTCTTTGTATGACAACGCCGTACATGTTCTTAACCTACATAATTCCCGGACCAAAAAATCCAAAAGATAGTACAGATGTTTATTCCTCTACGGCATTTGCAGGTAGGGATGTTAACGAGGGTAAATTTACTTATGTTCTTTTAATTGTTAAATAAATCGAGATCGAATTAACTCGAGTTGAATATCAAATAGCTTGATATGGTTCTGAATACTATTTACAGGAGTTCAGACTTCAATCAGTTGAAGGATTTGAGCTAAATCAACGGCTGGCGGTTGAGGAGCTGTTTGAGGAAGTCTATTTGGTGGATGTTTCTGGAACTACAATTGGAAAAGGGTTTCAAGGTGGAATTAAAAGACACAATTTCAAGAGAAGCCCTATGAGTCATGGGTCTAAAAGTCATAGACAACTTGGATCAGTTGGTGCTGGAACTATTCCTGGGCGTGTTTATCCGGGGGAAGAAAATACCTGGGAGAATGGGAGGAACGAAGACGAAGATAAGGAAATTGAAAGTAATTAAGATTGATAATGATTTGAATGTGGTGATGATTAATGGTGTTGTTTCTGGTAATCCTGGCAATCTTCTTCGCATTACTCCTGCAAAGATTGCTGGGAAAAATATACCTAAAAGTTAGTTTTTCATTGTATTGTTCCTTTTTTTTAATTGCATTGATGTTTTCAAATATTGTATTCGTGTAATTGAGCTTAGTTTGTAATGTCAATGGAGATTTTGCAGTCTGAAAAGGAATCCTTTAACTGAGCTTAGTTTACATGTAGATTAAGTTTGCAGAATATTAAATGAATTCTTTGTGTGACAACGCCGTACATGTTCTTAACCTGCATAATTCCCGGACCAAAAAATTTAAAAGATAGTATTGATGTTTATTCCTCTGCGGCATTTGCAGGTAGGGGTGTAAACGAGGGTAAATTTACATATGTGCATTTAATTGTTAAATATATCGAGCTCGAATTAACTCGAGTAGAATATCAAATAGCTTGATATGGTTCTCAATCCTATTTACATGAGTTCAGTCTTCAATCAGTTGAAGGATTTGAGCCAAATCAACGGCTGGCGGTTGAGGAGCTGTTTGAGGAAGGCTATTTGGTGGTTGTTTCTGGAACTACAATTGGAAAAGGGTTGCAAAGTGGAATTAAGAGACACAATTTCAAGAGAAGCCCTATGAGTCATGGGTCGAAAAGTCATAGACAACTTGGATCAGTTGGTGCTGGAACTACTCCTGGGCAGGTTTATACGGCGAAGAAAATGCCTGGGTAAATGGGAGGAACAAAGACGAAGATAAGGAAATTGAAAGTAATTAAGATTGATAATGATTTGAACGTTGTGATGATTAATGGTGTTGTTCCTGGTAAGCCTGGTAATCTTCTTCGCATTACTCCTGCAAAGATTGTTGGAAAAAATTAAAAGTTAGTTTTTCATTGTATTGTATTGTTGCGTTGATGTTTTCAAATATTGTATTCGTGTATTTGAGCTTAGTTTGTAATGTTACTGGAGATTTGTTGTCTGAAAAAGAATCCTGTAACTGAGCTTAGTTTGTGAAAACTCTCGGGAACGAAATTATCTTCAAGAGATGAATTTTTTAATAGGTTTAATACCCGATCATAGAATAATTGTGACATGTTATATTCGGCTTTTATAGTCATTATATATATATATATATATATATATATATATATACACTTAGAGAGGCGGAGGAGGTAGGAGGAGTGCTTAGTGGTTGAGGCGGCGGCAGAAAATAAGGGTTTAGAAGTGGTGGGAATGGTGGTCGAGAGAGAAGAGACTGACATTGCGATTACAGTAGTTAGTGTGTGAAGTTTTTGGTAATGGGGTTTGTTTTTCTTATTCATACCCCTAACAGGGATGATAAATTGATGGATTTGGTGCTCTACGGTGCAATGCTCCCGAATAACGCATACTCCGTATTATATAATTAGGAGTGGGGTTTGGGTAATTCAAACCCGACTTATCACATTTTAAAATACTCGAATGAGGTGAGTTTTTTTGGATTTTCTTGAAAAATTCGTATTTTTTTTTACGGAAATATGGACTTTTGGCCATTATCTCCTTTGTATTGAATTTTCGTCTGAATGACGCATTAACCTCGTTCCGGGCAACCTTAATCACCTGACTCATGCCATAAATAAGAACCCCATTTTCGTAGTAAGACTCGTTTTCTAAAAACTCAATCAAGAAATCATCAATTTCTTTCGGCCATTTTTCGGAGTAAAAAAAGTGGGATTGAGGAAGAAGGTTAAAATTTGCCAAAAGTGATATTTTTGTAGTTTGTAGTATTCTTTGTTGATTAAGTTAGTGGAGTTGGGCCGTATAATCAGTGAAGATTATTAAATGGATTATTTTTTATTTGAAAAATAATATTTGTGGATTATGATTATGATTAATTGAGGATTTTATGTTATTTTTTGTTGTGATTCGAACTAATTGAGGATTCTCGTGCTTGATATTAATTTTTCGTGTAGTGTTACTTGTAGTATGATTAATAGGCAATTTTACCTGTGAATTAAGTTTGAAGAATATTAAATGAATTCTTTGTATGACAATGCCGTACATGTTCTTAACCTACATAATTCCCGGACCAAAAAATCCAAATGATAGTATAGATGTTTATTCCTCTGTGGCATTTGCAGGTAGGGATGTTAACGAGGGTAAATTTACTTATGTTCTTTTAATTGTTAAGTAAATCAGGCTCGAATTAACTCGAGTTGAATATCAAATAGCTTGATATGATTCTCAATACTATTTACAGGAGTTCAGGCTTCAATCAGTTGAAGGATTTGAGCCAAATCAACGGCTGGCGGTTGAGGAGCTGTTTGAGAAAGGCTATTTGGTGGATGTTTCTGGAACTACAATTGGAAAAGGGTTTCAAGGTGGAATTAAGAAACACAATTTCAAGAGAAGCCCTACGAGTCATGGGTCGAAAAGTCATAGACAACTTGGATCAATTGGTGCTGGAACTATTCCTGGGCGTGTTTATCCGGGGGAAGAAAATGCCTGGGAGAATGAGAGGAACAAAGACGAAGATAAGGAAATTGAAAGTAATTAAGATTGATAATGATTTGAATGTGGTGATGATTAATGGTGTTGTTTCTGGTAATCCTGGCAATCTTCTTCGCATTACTCCTGCAAAGATTGTTGGGAAAAATATACCTAAAAGTTAGTTTTTCATTGTATTGTTCCTTTTTTTTAATTGCATTGATGTTTTCAAATATTGTATTCGTGTAATTGAGCTTAGTTTGTAATGTTAATGGAGATTTTGCAGTCTGAAAAGGAATCCTTTAACTGAGCTTAGTTTACATGTAGATTAAGTTTGAAGAATATTAAATGAATTCTTTGTATGACAACGTCGTACATGTTCTTAACCTGCATAATTCCCGGACCAAAAAATTTAAAAGATAGTATTGATGTTTATTCCTCTGCGGCATTTCCAGGTAGGGGTGTAAACGAGGGAAAATTTACATATGTGCATTTAATTGTTAAATAAATCGAGCTCAAATTAACTCGAGTAGAATATCAATTAGCTTGATATGGTTCTCAATCCTATTTACAGGAGATCAGGCTTCAATCAGTTGAAGGATTTGAGCCAAATCAACGGCTGGTGGTTAAGGAGCTGTTTGAGGAAGGCTATTTGGTGGATGTTTCTGGAACTACAATTGGAAAATGGTTTCAAGGTGGAATTAAGAGACACAATTTCAAGAGAAGCCCTATGAGTCATGGGTCGAAAAGTCATAGACAACTTGGATCAGTTGGTGCTGGAACTACACCTGGGCAGGTTTATACGGCGAAGAAAATGCCTGGGTAAATGGGAGGAACAAAGACGAAGATAAGGAAATTGAAAGAAATTAAGATTGATAATGATTTGAACGTTGTGATGATTAATGGTGTTGTTCCTGGTAAGCCTGGTAATCTTCTTCGCATTACTCCTGCAAAGATTGTTGGAAAAAATATACCTAAAATTGAGTTTCTCATTGTATTGTATTGTTGCGTTGATGTTTTCAAATAATGTATTCGTGTATTTGAGCTTAGTTTGTAATGTTACTGGAGATTTGTTGTCTAAAAAAGAATCCTGTAACTGAGCTCAGTTTGTGAAAACTCTCGGGAACGAAATTATCTTCAAGAGATGAATTTTTTAATAGGTTTAATACCCGATCATAGATTAATTGTGACATGTTATATTCGGCTTTTATAGTCTTTATATATATATATATATATATATATATATATATATATATATGTACACTTAGAGAGGCGGAAGAGGTAGGAGGAGTGCTTAGTGGTTGAGGCGGCGGCAGAAAAGAAGGGTTTAGAGGTGGTGGGAATGGTGGCGGAGAGAGAAGAGACTGACATTGCGATTACAGTAGTTAGTGTGTGAAATTTTTGGTATTTGGGTTTGTTTTTCTTATTCATACCCCTAACAGGGATGATAAAGTGATGGATTTGGTGCTCTGCGGTGCAATGCTCCCGAATAACGCATACTCCGTATTATATAATTAGGAGTGGGGTTTGGGTAATTCAAACCCGACTTATCACATTTTCAAATACTTGAATGAGGTGAGTTTTTTTGGATTTGCTTGAAAAATTCGTATTTTTTTACGGAAATATGGACTTTGGCCATTATCTCCTTTGTAGTGAATTTTCGTCTAAATGACGCATTAACCTCGTTCCGGGCAACCTTAATCACGTGACTCATGCCATAAATAAGAACCCCATTTTCGTAGTAAGACTCGTTTTCTAAAAACTCAATCAAGAAATCATCAATTTCTTTCGGCCATTATTCGGAGTAAAAAAAGTGGGATTGAGGACGAAGGTTAAAATTTGCCAAAAGTGATATTTTTGTAGTTTCTAGTATTCTTTGTTGATTAATTTAGTGGAGTTGGGCCGTAGAATCAGTGAAGAATATTAAATGTAATCTTTTTTATTTGAAAATAATATTTGTGGATTATGATTATGATTTATTGAGGATTTTATGTTATTTTTTGTTGTGATTAGAACTAATTGAGGATTCTCGTGCTTGATATTAATTTTGTATGTAGTGTTACTTGTAGTATGATTAATAGGCAATTTTACCTGTGAATTAAGTTTGAGAATATTAAATGAATTCTTTGTATGACAACGCCGTACATGTTCTTAACCTACAAAATTCCCGGACCAAAAAATCCAAAAGATAGTATAGATGTTTATTCCTCTGCGGCATTTGCAGGTAGGGATGTTAACGAGGGTAAATTTACTTATGTTCTTTTAATTGTTAGATAAATCGAGCTCGAATTAACTCGAGTTGAATATCAAATAACTTGATATTGTTCTCAATACTATTTACAGGAGTTCAGACTTCAATCAGTTGAAGGATTTGAGCCAAATCAACGGCTGCGTTTGAGGAGCTGTTTGAGGAAGTCTATTTGGTGGATGTTTCTGGAACTACAATTGGAAAAGGGTTTCATGGTGGAATTAAGAGACACAATTTCAAGAGAAGCCCTATGAGTCATGGGTCGAAAAGTCATCGACAACTTGGATCAGTTGGTGCTGGAACTACTCCTGGGCAGGTTTATACGGCGAAGAAAATGCCTGGGTAAATGGGAGGAACAAAGACGAAGATAAGGAAATTGAAAGTAATTAAGATTGATAATGATTTGAACGTTGTGATGATTAATGGTGTTGTTCCTGGTAAGCCTGGTAATCTTCTTCGCATTACTCCTGCAAAGATTGTTGGAAAAAATTAAAAGTTAGTTTTTCATTGTATTGTATTGTTGCGTTGATGTTTTCAAATATTGTATTCGTGTATTTGAGCTTAGTTTGTAATGTTACTGGAGATTTGTTGTCTGAAAAAGAATCCTGTAACTGAGCTTAGTTTGTGAAAACTCTCGGGAACGAAATTATCTTCAAGAGATGAATTTTTTAATAGGTTTAATACCCGATCATAGAATAATTGTGACATGTTATATTCGGCTTTTATAGTCATTATATATATATATATATATATATATATATATATATATATATATATATATATATATATATATATATATATAAACACTTAGAGAGGTGGAGGAGGTAGGAGGAGTGCTTAGTGGTTGAGACGGCGTCATAAAAGAAGGGTTTAGAGGTGGTGGGAATGGTGGCGCAGAGATAAGCGACTGACATTGCGATTACAGTAGTTAGTGTGTGAAGTTTTTGATATTGGGGATTGTTTTTCTTATTCATACCCCTAACAGGGATGATAAAGTGATGGATTTGGTGATCTGCGGTGCAATGCTCCCGAATAACGCATACTCCATATTATATAATTAGGAGTGGGGTTTGGGTAATTCAAACCCGACTTATCACATTTTAAAATACTCGAATGAGGTGAGTTTTTTTGGATTTTCTAGAAAAATTCGTATTTTTTTACGGAAATATGGACTTTGGCCCTTATCTCCTTTGTAGTGAATTTTCGTCTGAATGACGCATTAACCTCGTTCAGGGCAACCTTAATCTCGTAACTCATGTCATACATAAGAACCCCATTTTCGTAGTAAGACTTGTTTGCTAAAAACTCAATCAAGAAATCATCAATTTCTTTCGTCCATTTTTCGGAGTAAAAAAAGTGGGATTGATGACGATGGTTAAAATTTGCCATAAGTGATATTTTTGTAGTTTGTAGTATTCTTTGTTGATTAATTTAGTGGAATTGGGCCGTATAATCAGTGAAGAATATTAAATGGAATCTTTGTGATTTGAAAATAATATTTGTGGATTATGTTAATGATTTATTGAGGATTTTATGTTATTTTTTTGTTGTGATTAGAACTAATTGAGGATTCTCGTGCTTGATATTAATTTTGTATGTAGTGTTACTTGTAGTATGATTAATAGGCAATTTTACCTGTGAAATAAGTTTTAAGAATATTAAATGAATTCTTTGTATGAGAACGCCGTACATGTTCTTAACCTACATAATTCCCGGACCAAAAAATCCAAAAGATAGTATAGATGTTTATTCCTCTGCGGCATTTGCAGGTAGGGATGTTAACGAGGGTAAATTTACTTATGTTCTTTTAATTGTTAGATAAATCGAGCTCGAATTAACTCGAGTTGAATATCAAATAACTTGATATGGTTCTCAATACTATTTACAGGAGTTAAGACTTCAATCAGTTGAAGGATTTGAGCCAAATCAACGGCTGGCTGTTGAGGAGCTGTTTGAGGAAGTCTATTTGGTGGATGTTTCTGGAACTACCATTGGAAAAGGGTTTCAAGGTGGAATTAAGAGACACAATTTCAAGAGAAGCCCTATGAGTCATGGGTCGAAAAGTCATAGACAACTTGGATCAGTTGGTGCTGTAACTACCCCCGGGCAGGTTTATACGGCGAAGAAAATGCCTGGGTAAATGGGAGGAACAAAGACGAAGATAAGAAAATTGAAAGTAATTAAGATTGATAATGATTTGAACGTTGTGATGAATAATGGTTTTGTTCCTTGTAAGCCTGGTAATCTTCCTCGCATTACTCTTGCAAAGATTGTTGGAAAAAATATACACCTAAAAGTTAGTTTTTCATTGTATTGTATTGTTGCGTTGATGTTTTCAAATATTGTATTCGTGTACTTGAGCTTAGTTTGTAATGTTACTGGAGATTTGTTGTCTGAAAAAGAATCATGTAACTGAGCTTAGTTTGTGAAAACTCTCGGGGACGAAATTATCTTCAAGAGATGAATTTTTTAATAGGTTTAATACCCGATCATAGATTAATTGTGACATGTTATATTCAGCTTTTATAGTCATTATATATATATATATATATATATATATATATATATATATATATATATATATATATATATATATATATATACAATTAGAGAGGCGGAGGAGGTAGGAGGAGTGCTAAGTGGTTGAGGTGGCGGCAGAAAAGAAGGGCTTAGAGGTGGTGGGAATGGTGGCGGAGAGAGAAGAGACTGACATTGCGATTACAGTAGTTAGTGTGTGAAGTTTTTGGTATTGGGGATTGTTTTTCTTATTCATACCCCTAACAGGGATGATAAAGGGATGGATTTGGTGCTCTGCGGTGCAATGCTCCCGAATAACGCATACTCCGTATTATATAATTAGGAGTGGGGTTTGGGTAGTTCAAACCCGACTTATCACATTTTAAAATACTCGAATGAGGTGAGTTTTTTTTTATTTGCTTGAAAAATTCGTATTTTTTTACGGAAATATGGACTTTGGCCATTATCTCTTTTGTAGTGAATTTTCGTCTGAATGACGCATTAACTTCGTTCAGGGCAACCTTAATCACGTAACTCATGCCATAAATAAGAACCCCATTTTCATAGTAAGACTCGTTTGCTAAAAACTCAATCAAGAAATCATCAATTTCTTTCGTCCATTTTTCGGAGTAAAAAAAGTGGGATTGAGGACGAAGGTTAAAATTTGCCATAAGTGATATTTTTGTAGTTTGTAGTATTATTTGTTGATTAATTTATTGGAATTGGGCCGTATAATCAGTGAAGAATATTAAATGGAATCATTGTGATTTGAAAATAATATTTGTGGATTATGATTATGATTTATTTAGGATTTTATGATATTTTTTTGTTGTGATTAGAACTAATTGAGGATTCTCGTGCTTGATATTAATTTTGTATGTAGTGTTACTTGTAGTATGATTAATAGGCAATTTTACCTGTGAATTAAGTTTGAACAATATTAAATGAATTCTTTGTATGACAACGCCATACATGTTCTTAACCTACATAATTCCCGGACCAAAAAATCCGAAAGATAGTATAGATGTTTATTCCTCTGTGGCGTTTGCAGGTAGGGATGTTAACGAGGGTAAATTTACTTATGTTCTTTTAATTGTTAGATAAATCGAGCTCGAATTAACTCGAGTTGAATATCAAATAGCTTGATATGGTTCTCAATACTATTTACAGGAGTTCAGGCTTCAATCAGTTGAAGGATTTGAGCCAAATCAACGGCTGGCGGTTAAGGAGCTGTTTGAGGAAGGCTATTTGGTGGATGTTTCTGGAACTACAATTGGAAAAGGGTTTCAAGGTGGAATTAAGAGACACAATTTCAAGAGAAGCCCTATGAGTCATGGGTCGAAAAGTCATAGACAACTTGGATCAGTTGGCGCTGGAACTATTCCTGGGCGTGTTTATCCGGGTGAAGAAAATGCCTTGGAGAATGGGAAGAACAAAACGAAGATAAGGAATTTGAAAGTAATTAAGATTGATAATGATTTGAATGTGGTAATGATTAATGGAGTTGTTTCTGCTAATCCTGGCAATCTTCTTCGCATTACTCCTGCAAAGATTATTGGGAAAAATATACCTAAAAGTTAGTTTTTCATTGTATTGTTCCTTTTTTTTTAATTGCGTTGATGTTTTCAAATATTGTATTCATGTATTTGAGCTTAGTTTGTAATGTTACTGGAGATTTGTTGTCTGAAAAAGAATCCTGTAACTCAGCTTAGTTTGTGAAAACTCTCGGGAACGAAATTATCTTCAAGAGATGAATTTTTTAATAGGTTTAATACCCGATCATAGATTAATTGTGACATGTTATATTCGGCTTTTATAGTCATTATATATATATATATATATATATATATATATATATATATATGTGTACACTTAGAGAGGCGGAGGAGGTAGGAGGAGTGCTTAGTGGTTGAGGCGGCGGCAGAAAAGAAGGGTTTAGAGGTGGTGGGAATGGTGGCGGAGAGAGAAGAGACTGAAATTGCGATTACATTAGTTAGTGTGTGAAGTTTTTGGTATTGGGGTTTGTTTTTCTTATTCATACCCCTAACAGGGATGATAAAGTGATGGATTTGGTGCTCTGCGGTGCAATGCTCCCGAATAACGCATACTCCGTATTATATAATTAGGAGTGGGGTTTGGGTAATTCAAACCCGACTTATCACATTTTAAAATACTTGAATGAGGTGAGTTTTTTTGGATTTGCTTGAAAAAATCGTATTTTTTTACGGAAATATGGACTTTGGCAATTATCTCCTTTGTAGTGAATTTTCGTCTAAATGACGCATTAACCTCGTTCCGGGCAACCTTAATCACGTGACTCATGCCATAAATAAGAACCCCATTTTCGTAGTAAGACTCGTTTTCTAAAAACTTAATCAAGAAATCATCAATTTCTTTCGGCCATTTTTCGGAGTAAAAAAAGTGGGATTGAGGACGAAGGTTAAAATTTGCCAAAAGTGATATTTTTGTAGTTTGTAGTATTCTTTGTTGATTAATTTAGTGGAGTTGGGCCGTATAATCAGTGAAGAATATTAAATGGAATCTTTTTTATTTGAAAATAATATTTGTGGATTATGATTATTATTTATTGAGGATTTTATGTTATTTTTTGTTGTGATTAGAACTAATTGAGGATTCTCGTGCTTGATATTAATTTTGTATGTAGTGTTACTTGTAGTATGATTAATAGGCAATTTTACCTGTGAATTAAGTTTGAACAATATTAAATGAATTCTTTGTATGACAACGCCGTACATGTTCTTAACCTACATAATTCCCGGACCAAAAAATCCAAAAGATAGTATAGATGTTTATTCCTCTGTGGCGTTCGCAGGTAGGGATGTTAACGAGGGTAAATTTACTTATGTTCTTTTAATTGTTAAATAAATCGAGCTCGAATTAACTCGAGTTGAATATCAAATAGCTTGATATGGTTTTCAATACTATTTACAGGAGTTCAGGCTTCAATCAGTTGAAGGATTTGAGCCAAATCAACGGCTGGCGGTTGAGGAGCTGTTTGAGGAAGGCTATTTGGTGGATGTTTCTGGAACTACAATTGGAAAAGGGTTTCAAGGTGGAATTAAGAGACACAATTTCAAGAGAAGCCCTATGAGTCATGGGTCGAAAAGTCATAGACAACTTGGATCAGTTGGTGCTGGAACTATTCCTGGGCGTGTTTATCCGGGGGAAGAAAATGCCTGGGGAATGGGAGGAACAAAGACGAAGATAAGGAAATTGAAAGTAATTAAGATTGATAATGATTTGAACGTTGTGATGAATAATGGTGTTGTTCCTGGTAAGTCTGGTAATCTTCTTCGCATTACTCTTGCAAAGATTGTTGGAAAAAATATACACCTAAAAGTTAGTTTTTCATTGTATTGTATTGTTGCGTTGATGTTTTCAAATATTGTATTCGTGTACTTGAGCTTAGTTTGTAATGTTACTGGAGATTTGTTGTCTGAAAAAGAATCATGTAACTGAGCTTAGTTTGTGAAAACTCTCGGGAACGAAATTATCTTCAAGAGATGAATTTTTTAATAGGTTTAATACCCGATCATAGATTAATTGTGACATGTTATATTCAGCTTTTATAGTCATTATATATATATATATATATATATATATATATATATATATATATATATATATCAATTAGAGAGGCGGAGGAGGTAGGAGGAGTGCTTAGTGGTTGAGGTGGCGGCAGAAAAGAAGGGCTTAGAGGTGGTGGGAATGGTGGCGGAGAGAGAAGAGACTGACATTGCGATTACAGTAGTTAGTGTGTGAAGTTTTTGGTATTGGGGATTGTTTTTCTTATTCATACCCCTAACAGGGATGATAAAGGGATGGATTTGGTGCTCTGCGGTGCAATGCTCCCGAATAACGCATACTCCGTATTATATAATTAGGAGTGGGGTTTGGGTAGTTCAAACCCGACTTATCACATTTTAAAATACTCGAATGAGGTGAGTTTTTTTTTATTTGCTTGAAAAATTCGTATTTTTTTACGGAAATATGGACTTTGGCCATTATCTCTTTTGTTGTGAATTTTCGTCTGAATAACGCATTAACCTCGTTCAGGGCAACCTTAATCACGTAACTCATGTCATAAATAAGAAACCCATTTTCATAGTAAGACTCGTTTGCTAAAAACTCAGTCAAGAAATCATCAATTTCTTTCGTCCATTTTTCGGAGTAAAAAAAGTGGGATTGAGGACGAAGGTTAAAATTTGCCATAAGTGATATTTTGTAGTTTGTAGTATTATTTGTTGATTAATTTATTGGAATTGGGCCGTATAATCAGTGAAGAATATTAAATGGAATCATTGTGATTTGAAAATAATATTTGTGGATTATGATAATGATTTATTGAGGATTTTATGTTATTTTTTTGTTGTGATTAGAACTAATTGAGGATTCTCGTGCTTGATATTAATTTTGTATGTAGTGTTACTTGTAGTATGATTAATAGGCAATTTTACCTGTGAATTAAGTTTGAAGAATATTAAATGAATTCCTTGTATGACAACGCCGTACATGTTCTTAAACTACATAATTCCCGTACCAAAAAATCCAAAAGATAGTATAGATGTTTATTCATCTGCGGCATTTGCAGGTAGGGATATTAACGAGGGTAAATTTACTTATGTTCTTTTAATTGTTAGATAAATCGAGCTCGAATTAACTCGAGTTGAATATCAAATAACTTGATATGGTTCTCAATACTATTTACAGGAGTTCAAACTTCAATCAGTTGAAGGATTTGAGCCAAATCAACGGCTGGCGGTTGAGGAGCTGTTTGAGGAAGTCTATTTGGTGGATGTTTCTGGAACTACTATTGGAAAAGGGTTTCAAGGTGGAATTAAGAGACACAATTTCAAGAGAAGCCCTATGAGTCATGGGTCGAAAAGTCATAGACAACTTGTATCAGTTGGTGCTGGAACTACTCCTGGGCAGGTTTATACGGCGAAGAAAATTCCTAGGTAAATGGGAGGAACAAAGACGGAGATAAGAAAATTGAAAGTAATTAAGATTGATAATGATTTGAACGTTGTGATGAATAATGGTGTTGTTCCTGGTAAGCCTGGTAACCTTCTTCGCATTACTCCTGCAAAGATTGTTGGAAAAAATATACCTAAAAGTTAGTTTTTCATTGTATTGTATTGTTGCGTTGATGTTTTCAAATATTGTATTCATGTACTTGAGCTTAGTTTGTAATGTTACAGGAGATTTGTTGTCCGAAAAAGAATCCTGTAACTGAGCTTAGTTTGTAATGTTACAGGAGATTTGTTGTCTGAAAAAGAATACTGTAACTGAGCTTAGTGAAAACTCTCGGGAGCGAAATTATCTTCAAGAGATGAATTTTTTAATAGGTTTAATACCCGATCATAGATTAATTGTGACATGTTATATTCGGCTTTTATAGTCAATATATACATATATATATATATATATATATATATATATATATATATATATATATATATATATATATATATATATATATATATATATATATATATATATATAAACACTCAGAGAGGCGGAGGAGGTAGGAGGAGTGCTTAGTGGTTGAGGCGGCGGCAGAAAAGAAGGGTTTAGAGGTGGTGGGAATGGTGGCGGAGAGAGAAGAGACTGACATTGCGATTACAGTAGTTAGTGTGTGAAGTTTTTGGTATTGGGGATTGTTTTTCTTATTCATACCCCTAACAGGGATGATAAAGGGATGGATTTGGTGCTCTGCGGTGCAATGCTCCCGAATAACGCATACTCCGTATTATATAATTAGGTGTGGGGTTTGGGTAGTTCAAACCCGACTTATCACATTTTAAAATACTCGAATGAGGTGAGTTTTTTTGGATTTGCTTGAAAAATTCGTATTTTTTTACGGAAATATGGACTTTGGCCATTATCTCTTTTGTAGTGAATTTTCGTCTGAGTGACGCATTAACCTCGTTCAGGGCAACCTTAATCGCGTAACTCATGCCATAAATAAGAACCCCATTTTCATAGTAAGACTCGTTTGCTAAAAACTCAATCAAGAAATCATCAATTTCTTTCGTCCATTTTTTGGAGTAAAAAAAGTGGGATTGATGACGATGGTTAAAATTTGCCATAAGTGATATTTTTGTAGTTTGTAGTATTCTTTGTTGATTAATTTAGTGGAATTGGGCCGTATAATCAGTGAAGAATATTAAATGGAATCTTTGTGATTTGAAAATAATATTTGTGGATTATGATTATGATTTATTTAGGATTTTATGTTATTTTTTTGTTGTGATTAGAACTAATTGAGGATTCTCGTGCTTGATATTAATTTTGTATGTAGTGTTACTTGTAGTATGATTAATAGGCAATTTTACCTGTGAATTAAGTTTGAACAATATTAAATGAATTCTTTGTATGACAACGCCGTACATGTTCTTAACCTACATAATTCCCGGACCAAAAAATCCGAAAGATAGTATAGATGTTTATTCCTCTGTGGCGTTCGCAGGTAGGGATGTTAACGAGGGTAAATTTACTTATGTTCTTTTAATTGTTAAATAAATCGAGCTCGAATTAACTCGAGTTGAATATCAAATAGCTTGATATGGTTCTCAATACTATTTACAGGAGTTCAGGCTTCAATCAGTTGAAGGATTTGAGCCAAATCAACGGCTGGCGGTTGAGGAGCTGTTTGAGGAAGGCTATTTGGTGGATGTTTCTGGAACTACAATTGGAAAAGGGTTTCAAGGTGGAATTAAGAGACACAATTTCAAGAGAAGCCCTATGAGTCATGGGTCGAAAAGTCATAGACAACTTGGATCAGTTGGTGCTGGAACTACTCCTGGGCAAGTTTATACGGCGAAGAAAATGCCTGGGTAAACGGGAGGAACAAAGACGAAGATAAGGAAATTGAAAGTAATTAAGATTGATAATGATTTGAACGTTGTGATGAATAATGGTGTTGTTCCTGGTAAGCCTGGTAATCTTCTTCGCATTACTCCTGCAAAGATTGTTGGAAAAAATATACCTAAAAGTTAGTTTTTCATTGTATTGTACTGTTGCGTTGATGTTTTCAAATATTGTATTCGTGTACTTGAGCTTAGTTTGTAATGTTACTGGAGATTTGTTGTCTGAAAAAGAATCCTGTAACTGAGCTTAGATTGTGAAAACTCTCGGGAACGAAATTATCATCAAGAGATGAATTTTTTAATAGGTTTAATACCCGATCATAGATTAATTGTGACATGTTATATTCGGCTTTTATAGTCATTATATATATATATATATATATATATATATATATATATATATATATATATATGTATGTACATTTAGAGGGGCGGAGGAGGTAGGAGGAGTGCTTGGTGGTTGAGGCGGCGGCAGAAAAGAAGGGTTTAGAGGTGGTGGGAATGGTGGCGGAGAGAGAAGGGACTGACATTGCGATTACAGTAGTTAGTGTGTGAAGTTTTTGGTATTGGGGTTTGTTTTTCTTATTCATACACCTAACAGGGATGATAAAGTGATTGATTTTGTGCTCTGCGGTGCAACGCTCCCGAATAACGCATACTCCGTATTATATAATTAGGAGTGGGGTTTGGGTTATTCAAACACGACTTATCACATTTTAAAATACTCGAATGAGGTGAGTTTTTTTTTATTTGCTTGAAAAATTCGTATTTTTTTACGGAAATATGGACTTTGGCCATTATCTCCTTTGTAGTGAATTTTCGTCTGAATGACGCATTAACCTCGTTCGGGGCAACCTTAATCACGTAACTCATGCCATAAATAAGAACCCCATTTTCGTAGTAAGACTCATTTGCTAAAAACTCAATCAAGAAATCATCAATTTCTTTCGGCCATTTTTCGGAGTAAAAAAAGTGGGATTGAGGACGAAGGTTAAAATTTGCCATAAGTGATATTTTTGTAGTTTGTAGTATTCTTTGATGATTAATTTAGTGGTGTTGGGCCGTATAATCAGTGAAGAATATTAAATGGAATCTTTTTTATTTGAAAATAATATTTGTGAATTATGATTATGATTTATAGAGGATTTTATGTTATTTTTTGTTGTGATTAGAACTAATTGAGGATTCTCGTGCTTGATATTAATTTTGTATATAGTGTTACTTGTAGTATGATTAATAGGCAATTTTACCTGTGAATTAAGTTTGAAGAATATTAAATGAATTCTTTGTATGACAACGCCGTACATGTTCTTAACCTACATAATTCCCGGACCAAAAAATCCAAAAGATAGTATAGATGTTTATTCCTCTGTGGCATTTGCAGGTAAGGATGTTAACGAGGGTATATTTACTTATGTTCTTTTAATTGTTAAATAAATCGAGCTCGAATTAACTCGAGTTGAATATCATATAGCTTGATATGGTTCTCAATACTATTTGCAGGAGTTTAGGCTTCAATCAGTTGAAGGATTTGAGCCAAATCAACGGCTGGCGGTTGAGGAGCTGTTTAAGGAAGGCTATTTGGTGGATGTTTCTGGAACTACAATTGGAAAAGGGTTTCAAGGTGGAATTAAGAGACACAATTTCAAGAGAAGCCCTATGAGTCATGGGTCTAAAAGTCATAGACAACTTGGATTTATTGGTGGTGGAACTACTCCTGGGCATGTTTATACGGGGAAGAAAATGCCTGGGAAAATGGGAGGAACACAGACGAAGATAAGGAAGTTGAAAGTAATTAAGATTGATAATTATTTGAATGTGGTGATGATTAATGGTGTTGTTCCTGGTAAGCCTGGTAAACTTCTTCGCATTACTCCTGCAAAGATTGTTGGAAAAAATATACCTAAAAGTTAGTTTTTCATTGTATTTTATTGTTGCGTTGATTTTTTCAAATATTGTATTCGTGTACTTGAGCTTGGTTTGTAATGTAACTGGAGATTTGTTGTCTGAAAAAGAATCCTTTAACTGAGCTTAGTTTGTGAAAATTCTCGGGAACGAAATTATCTTCAAGAGATGAATTTTTTGATAGGTTTAATACCCGATCATAGATTAATTGTGACATGTTATATTCGGCTTTTATAGTCATATATATATATATATGTACACTTAGAGAGGCGGAGTAGGTAGGAGGAGTGCTTGGTGGTTGAGGCGGCGGCGGAAAAGAAGGGTTTAGAGGTGGTGGGAATGTTGGCGGAGAGAGAAGAGACTGACATTGCGATTACAGTAGTTAGTGTGTGAAGTTTTTGGTATTGGGGTTTGTTTTTCTTATTCATACCCCTAACAGGGATGATAAAGTGATGGATTCGGTGCTCTGCGGTTAAATACTCCCGAATAACGCATACTCCGTATTATATAATTAGGAGTGTGGTTTGGGTAATTCAAACCCGACTTATCACATTTTAAAATACTCGAATGGGGTGAGTATTTTTTGGATTTGCTTGAAAAATTCGTATTTTTTTACGGAAATATGGGATAAGTTTGGGATTAGTATATATATATATATATATAAAACCCAACTGATTCTTCCAATGTATCATATCTCGGTCCAATATAATTCATAGGTATAGGAAGAATCCCCCTCAAATAGAGATTTTTTCTTTCGACCATATTTCGATTGTTAATACGATATATAAGGACCGCTACTACAAAGAGTATTTGACCATTTATTGTGAAATATCGATTGCTTGTTAAACCCTGTGAATAGCGTGAAAGTAGGATACTCAAAATTCGGGGGTCAAAGAGTTTAGAAAACGTTCTTAGTGGAAAAAAAAATGTGAATGAAAGACCCCACTGAAATTAATTGGGTCCATGAATCTAAGAAATAGTGAGAAATCTTGATCTCTCTCAATATCTCTCTCAATTCGAAAATCCAGGTTTTGAATTGATGTCCTTGCATTAATTCCTCCCAAATTTCATTGATTTATCCTAAAGATTTCATTTCAATTGGAATTTGGTTATTCACCATGTACGAGGATCCCCCCAAGCATCCTCGGCTGAATGGTTAAAGCGCCCAACTCATAATTGGCGAATTCGTAGGTTCAATTCCTACTGGATGCACGCCAATGGGACCCTCCAATAAGTATATATATATATATATATATATATATATATATATATATAGTTGAGGCGGCGGCGGAAGAGAGGGATTTAGAGGTGATGGGAATGGTGGCGGAGAGAGAAGAGACTGACATTGTGATAACAGTAGTTAGTGTGTGAAGTTTTGGGTATTGGGGTTTGTTTCTCTTATCCACACCCCCAACAGGGAAGATAAAGTGATGGATTCGGTGCTCTGTTGTGCAATGCTCCCGAATAACGCATACTCTGTATTATATAATTAGGGGTGGGGGTTAGGTTCGGGTAATTCAAACTCGACTTATCCCATTTTAAAATAATCTAATGGGTTGAGTATTTTTTTGGATTTGCTTGAAAAATTCGTATTTTTTTACGTAAATATGGGTTAAGTTTGGGATTAGTATATATATATATATATATATATATATATATATATATATATATATATATATATATATATATATATATATATATATATAATCAACCTATTGATATTGGAAGACCCAACTGATTCTTCCAATATATCATTTCTGGGTCCAATGGAATTCATAGGTATAGGAAGAAGCCCCCTCAAATAGAGATTTTTTCTTTCGACCATATTTCGATTGTTAATAGGATATATAAAAGCCGCTACTACAAAGAGTATTAGAACCTTGATTGTAAAATATCGATTGCTTGTTAAACCCTGTGAATTGCGCGAAAGTAGGATACTCAAAATTCTGGGGTCAAAGAGTTTTAGAAAACGTTCTTGGTGGAAAAAAAAATGTGAATGAAAGACCCCACTGAATTGAATTGGATCTACTAGTTCATTTCTGAAGTTATGTTGTATACTTCGTAACATTGGAGGTTTAAAAGATACGAAATATGTTCCTCTCCAAGAACAAGTGGCCATGTTTTTAACCGTCCTCGCTCACCACAAGAAAAATTGAATAGTCTGTTCTGATTATCGTCGATCCAGTGATACCGTTAGTAAATGCTTCCATCGTGTACTGAATTGCTTGTTGAAACTTCATCCAATGTTAATATCTCAGCCCGATCCAATAACATATGATTGTGATGACCCTAGATGGAATTGTTTTACGGTGAGTTTACCCTTTTTTTTTTCAAGTTATATTAATCATTGTACTTGTAATGGTCTTCATAATTATTTATTTGGCCAATGTGGGAATCAGGGTTGCATCGGTGCATTGGATGAAACGTATGTCAATGTTAGGGTTCCTGTGTTAGATAAACCTCATTACAAAACACGAAAAGGTTGTATCTCCACCAACGTGCTTGTCGCCTGTGACATTAGAGGTTTATTCACATATGCTCTATTTGGTTGGGAAGGCTCGGCTGCGGATGGACGAGTTCTTAGAGATGCAATTCACCGACCCAATGGTCTGAGGGTGCCTGCAGGTTTTGATTACATATAAGTTGAATCTTTTGCTGGATATTCAGTTTGTGGGAATTATCTAACATACTATTATATATATATGTTATAGGCACGTACTACCTTTGCGACAATGGGTATACTAACGGTGAAGGTTTTCTCACGCCTTATCGAGGAGTACGATATCATTTGAAAGAGTGGGGAGTTGGTAGGGATGCCCCCCAGAATGCGCATGAATTTTTTAATATGAAACATTCTCAAGCAATGAATGTAATAGAATGGAGTTTTGGTATACTTAAGAAGAAGTGGGCCATACTTGCCTATAATGCATTTAATAATGAAAGTAAACTGTTGGTATTTATTTGCATATACCGCCTCTGCAATGTTGTTATTTATGGGCTGTTTGCATTTAACCCCTTGCCTTCCATGTACATTTTCACACTGATGATACTATATAATGCTTATGAAAGTAAACTGTTGGTATTTATTTGCAAATACCCCCTTGCAATGTTGTTATTTATGGGCTGTTTGCATTTAACCCCCCTGCATTTCATGGTATATTTTTTTGCATTTACCCCCTGCCTTTCATTAATATCTAGCCCCTTAGACTAATGTTGCCGTCGTATTGTAGGCACATCCCGAAGGTGCAAACATGCGTTACAAGACATATTTCTACTTCGAAGATTGGGTGGAGATCTTTGGAAAGGATAGGGCAACAAGAGATTCCGTGGAGGGGTTCGTGGATGTTGTTGAAGACTTGCTAAAAACTAATCCCGTCCAAAATCATGTTCCAAAGGAGACAACCGAAGCCACGGGTCATTCAACCCTTGATGAGATAGTTTACAGCAGCCCGTGCGTGGATTTACCACAGATCAATCGGATGGCAGTGAGTTTAACTTTGAGTTGCCACCCTTCAACATGGGGTTGCATTCTAAGGGCCTTAAGAAGATGAAATTGACGAAGAAGATAAAAAAGGAAATGGTGAAGCAGGAAAAACAGGAGAGAAAGCGAAAAACTCCCGATTCTATAGGGTCCGATGCATTAAAACCCGAGTTGGATAAGTTGTTTTGTGCAACCAAATCAACGTGGAGGGAACTTTCCTCAACATTTGCGAAGGAGGAAGACACGTATGACGAGAAGGCAGTAAAGATCATAAAGGCACTAGAGATGATTAAGTCGCTTACCTACGAGAATCGGAACTACCTATCGTTCAAGATCATGGATAATGCCAAGCACACAAGCTTGTTCTTGAATTCCAACGAAAAGAACTGAGAGATGCAAGCCCATATGATCCTCGAAGGTAAGATGCCTTGAAGTCAAATAATTCGTTGCTTTTCACTTGATGATTTATTTTGTGAAAAAACTTGGTGATGTGTTTATTTTCGTATATTTTTTCGTTGAATTAATATCTTCACGCATTGCTAGTTAGGGTGATAACAAAGACATTTTTTTTGCTATTGTAATTGCTCTAACTAGTAGTATGGTAGGTTGGCATTTTGGTAACAAGAACATCTTAATTATTTTGTGTACAAGTACGGAGCTTGTGAATTTTCCCCCCTGTGAAATCATTGAATATATTTTGGTATTAGATTATTATGTTGTTGTTGTAATTACTCCTATTTCCCACTCAAATAGGTGTTCAAAGTTTCAAGATTAGATTTGCTAATTATATACCATTACCCCCTACCTAGCATTGAATGAATTATAAAATTGGACTAAAAATTGACTAAAACATTGTTGGGCAAATAAGTGATTGACGGCCTGGTTTTTGGTGGAGAACACATAATTAATTGAGAGCCAATGAGTGGGAATTAGCAAAAAAATGTATGTTAACATTTTGTATACAAACAGGTCCCAACATAGTCATTTGTTTTAGCTCACTAAACCCAATTGAGATTAAGAGTTGACCACAAGGGATTATTAGAGATCAAAGGAGGCCACCATTTTTTATGAGGGGTGGTTGCAAATTAGAGTATATGACTTCTTATGCCATAAAATTTTTAAGTGCTATTTTTTATGTCAAGTAGAAATACGAGGGGTGTTTTTGCATTATACTCAAAGAAAAGTCATCCCATTCTTCTAACAGAAGCCATCAAACATCATTGTCACTTCATAAACAACTTAAAATTTGTTAATACAAACATAATTCTCATAATAGCAACTTGGGACTTTGTTAATACAAACTTAACACATAAATAAAAAAAAGTCATAAATTATTTAATACAGACATAACACCCATTACTTAATAAAAACATAACACCCATAAATTACTTAAAATTCATTAATAAAAACATAACACATCCCAACAAAACTTAAAATTCGTTGATCAAGAATCATTGTCACTTTTCAAATTATTTGGTGCGGCTCGACCCCTGAGAAATCCCCACATCCGGCCAAAGACACTTAGCAAAAGTTTTCGGATTAACACACTCGTCATTTTCATCGCCTATTGTGGAGGATTTATTGTGTTTGGACAATTCATTCCAAAAATCATCCGGGTCAGAAGGTGAAAACATAACTTGTGTGGGATTGATAGGATCTGGGACCGGTGTTTATTGGCCAACTAACGGGCCATCGTCTAGTTCGAACCATTGAAGATTAACTGGGGACGCGGGTAGTGGAGGAACATTATATTCGGTCGGCTGTCCAAAAATTTCCCATAAATCAATCCACTTGGGTTCGCCTTCCATGTCATATGCTTCATAAAATGGTAGTTCCTGAATTGAAAAATATAGACCCAATTTAATGTAAAATATAATGTTATCAATAAAAAAATAGGCATTCTGTTTCAATTTTTAAGTTATAGACAAGTTTCATTCCGTCCCTCCGGACATTTTTTGTAATCCCGTCCACGTAATATCCTGGACTACTGCGTAGGTGAGAAAAAGTAGCATGTCGACGTTTAAGTCAGTGGACTTTGGCCATTATCTCCTTTGTAATGAATTTTCGTCTGAATGACGCATTAACCTCGTTCCGGGCAACCTTAATCACGTGACTCATGCCATAAATAAGAACCCCATTTTCGTAGTAAGACTCGTTTGCAAAAAACTAAATCAAGAACTCATCAATTTCTTTCGGCCATTTTTCGGAGTAAAAAAAGTGGGATTGAGGACGAAGGTTAAAATTTGCCATAAGTGATATTTTTGTAGTTTGTAGTATTCTTTATTGATTAATTTAGTTGAGTTGGGCCGTATAATCAGTGAAGAATATTAAATAGAATCTTTGTGATTTGAAAATAATATTTGTAGATTATGATTTATTGAGGATTTTATGTTACTTTTTGTTGTGATTAGAACTAATTGAGGATTCTCGTGCTTTATATTAATTTTGTATGTAGTGTTACTTGTAGTATGATTAATAGGCAATTTTACCTGTGAATTAAGTTTGAAGAATATTAAATGAATTCTTTGTATGACAACGCCGTACATGTTCTTAACCTACATAATTCCCAGACCAAAAAATCCAAAATATAGTATAGATGTTTATTCCTCAGTGGCATTTGCAGGTAGGGGTGTAAACGAGGGTAAATTTACTTATGTTCTTTTAATTGTTAAATAAATCGAGCTCGAATTAACTCGAGTTGAATATCAAATTGCTTGATATGGTTCTCAATACTATTTGCAGGAGTTCAGGCTTCAATCAGTTGAAGGATTTGAGCCAAATCAACGGCTGGTGGTTGATGAGCTGTTTGCGGAAGGCGATTTGGTGGATGTTTTGGGAACTACAATTGGAAAAGGGTTTCAAGGTGGAATTTAGAGACACAATTTCAAGAGAAGTCCTATTAGTAATGTGTCAAAAAGTCATAGAAAACTAGGATCAATTGGTGCTGGAACTATTCTTGGGCGTGTTTATCCGGCGGAAGAAAATGCCTGGGAGAATGGGAGGAACAAAGACGAAGATAAGGAAATTGAAAGTAATTAAGATTGATAATGATTTGAATATGGTGATGATTAATGGTGTTGTTCCTGGTAATCTTCTTCGCATTACTCCTGTAAAGATTGTTGATAAAAATACACCTAAAAGTTAGTTTTTAATTGTATTGTTCCTTTTTTTTAATTGCGTTGATGTTTTCAAATATTTTATTCGTGTAATTGAGCTTAGTTTGTAATGTTAGTGGAGATTTTGCAGTCTGAAAAGGAATCCTTTAACTGAGCTTAGTTTACATGTAGATTAAGTTTGAAGAATATTAAATGAATTCTTTGTATGACAACGCCGTACATGTTCTTAATCTGCATAATTTCCAGACCAAAAAATTTAAAAGATAGTATTGATGTTTATTACTCTGCGGCATTTGCAGGTAGGGGTGTAATCGAGGGTAAATTTACATATGTGCATTTAATTGTTAAATAAATCGAGCTCGAATTAACTCGAGTTGAATATCAAATAGCTTGATGTCCTTGCATTAATTCCTCCTAACTTGCATTGATTTATCCTAAATATTTCATTTCAATTGGAATTTGGTTATTCTCCATGTACGAAGAACCTCGCCAAGCATCCATGGCTGAATGGTTAAAGGGCCCAACTCATAATTGGCGAATTCGTAGGTTCAATTCCTACTGGATGCACGCCAATGGGACCCTCCAATAAGTACATATATATGTATATATATATATATATATATATATATATATATATATATATATATATATATATATATATATATATATATATATATATATATATATATATATACATATATATATATATATATACATATATATATATATACATACATATATGTACATATACATAGATATATATATATATATATATATATGTACATATACATAGATATATATACATATACATAGATATATATATATATATATATATATATACTAGTATATATATATATATATCTATGTATATATATATATCTATGTATATGTACATATATATATATATATATATATATATATATATATATATATACACTTAGAGATGCGGAGGAGGTAGGAGGAGTGCTTGGTGGTTGAGACGACGGCGGCGGAAGAGAGGGGTTTAGAAGTGGTGGGAATGGTGGCGGAGAGAGAAGAGACTGACATGGTGATAACAGTAGTTAGTGTGTGAAGTTTTGGGTATTGGGGTTTGTTTCTCTTATCCACACCCTCAACAGGTAAGATAAAGTGATGGATTCGGTGCTATGCGGTGCAATGCTCCCGAATAATGCATACTCCATATTATATAATTAGGGATTGGGGTTGGGTTCAGGTAATTCAAACCCGACTTATCCCATTTTAAAATACTCGAATGGTGTGAGTATTTTTTGAATTTGCTTGAACAATTCGTATTTTTTTACGGAAATATGGGATAAGTTTGGGATTAGTATATAGATATCAAATCGTTGTATGTAATTTGTAAATCCATCTAAAAAAAAATCGTTGTACGTAAACCTGAGCAGCAAATATTGAAGCGATAGTTTTTCCAAAGCCGCCTTTACTCATGAAAGTAACCAACTTTGTGGGCTTAGGACTAGAGCTAATCTCATTTTTAACAGCATTGTTTAAAATCAAAGATATACTTCTCTTTGCATTTTTGCTACTTTTCAGAGACGTCTTCGCCGGAGAAAAAGAACGAAGATCTGGGTTGATGGGAATCACTTAAAATGGACTGCACAATGCAATTGATTTTCTGCAGTAAGGAAATTGGTGATGCAATCCTAGTGAAAATTGGAGGTGTGATTTTTGCAATTCAGGTCATCAAGTGTGGGGAAATGCGTTTTGCACCACCTGCATTTGGGGAACGATTTTGAGTGTTATGAACTTTACCCTTTGTACCCTTATGTTTATACTTAATGTCATTTTACTAACTATTTACTTAGGCCCCGTTCGGTTTGGCAAATTAGCCCAGAATAAAACCCCAATTATCAATCTGGATTGCAAATGTGGGCCAAAAATGTTGTTCGGTTGGGGAAATAAATTTGTGGGCTGCCCGAGCTAATTCGCCGGTTTTGTGGGCCAACCACCTTAATTCTCCCATTTATAATTGGAGGGGGGGCTGCGATTATAATTTGGTCCAGTACTTTCACCAAAATAACAATTAAACCATTAAAAAATAAACAAAACTCCCAATTTTCCCCCCTCTCCAGTCGCGAAACTCCCTCCCATTTCCCAGGTGAATTTTTTCTCTTAGTTACCTAGCAATTAAACTGGAATATTTCTCCTATTGTTTCCAATCTCATCCAACGCCCTTTGAGATTCATCTCCTCCTAGGTTCTAATTTAGACATTTTGTTGCAGGGTAAGTCGAGCAGTTGAAGTGGACAGATTCAAAAAGAAATTCGTGTATTTCTCCTCTATTACGGTAGTCAACCTTGGTTTGTAGCTCTAATATGTGAATACGTCATATGTTTTAGGGCTTTTATGGGTGTTCTTGAATTTTGGTGGTGTGTTTGCAATTTGTAGCTATATTTGGGGTTTATATGAAATTTCCCATTGAGGTTTTTATTTTTTTACTGCAATGTGTTTGAATTGATTATTTATTTGAGTTTTTTGTTTAGTTTATTGTGCAAATCTTGTTTTAGACAAATCATGTTGAAATTTTTGCTTTACTGCCATATCTTCAAGTACTGACTTGGTAAAATTTGTCTTTATGGTTGATTAAACAACATTTTGCTTTAATGAGTTGTATTTATTAAAGAACATTTTGCTTTGCTGCCATAGTTTGAGAAAACTGTTTTAATGAATGAAATGTGTTTGTAAATCATTATGGTCCTATAACATGATATATTGAGACTATGTTTCGTGTTTTGTTCTTTGATAATTGGCAAAAAAATTCTTTTCAGCTCTTTTAAAAAAGGAAATGGTGAAGCAGGAAAAACATGAGAGAAAGCAAAAAACTCACGATTTTATAGGGTCCGATGCATTAAAACCCGAGTTGGATAAGTTGTTTTGTGCAGCCAAATCAACGTGGAAGGAACTTTCCTCAACATTTGCGAAGGAGGAAGACACGTACGACGAGAAGGCAATAAAGATCATGAAGGCACTAGAGATGATTGAGTCGCTTACCGACGAGAATCGGAACTACCTATCGTTCAAGATCATGGATAATGCCAAGCACACAAGCTTGTTCTTGAATTCCAACGAAAAGAACCAAGAGATGCAAGCCCATATGATCCTCGAAGGTAAGATGCCTTGAAGTCAAATCAATCGTTGCTTTTCACTTGATGATTTATTTTGTGAAAAAACTTGGTGATTGTGTTTATTTTCGTATATTTTGCCGTTGAATTAATATCTTCACGTATTGCTAGTTAAGGTGATAACAGAGACATTTTTTTTGCTATTGTAATAGCTCTAACTAGTAGTATGGTAGGTTGGCATTTTGGTAACAAGAACATCTTAATCATTTTGTGTATAGGTACGAAGTTTGTGAATTTCCCCCCCGTGAAATCATTGAATATATTTTGGTATTAGATTATTATGTTGCTGTTGTAATTACTCCTATTTCACACTCAAATAGGTGTTCAAAGTTTCAAGATTAGATTTTCTAATTATATACCATTACCCCCTACCTAGAATTGAATGAATTATAAAATTGGACTAAATTGCGGATGGTCTTCAATCAACTTCTTGATCGCCTTATTTGAATTACTAAAGAGCCATTCAATGGTCTTACTTGCTTTATCATACCCTAACATGTCTTGTAGATCGAAGAATTTTCGAGCAACTTGAAGGGATAGTCTCATTCTTCGGTCTCTAATTCCTTGCGCCGTGCGAATCTTGCTGTGTCGATCCTTCTTTCCGGTTCTCTTTCGCGGTATCGGGCCAAGATTTCGCCTTTTTGAAGATTTTTCATTCAATTTAGAAAAATTTCCAATTGCCAAAGTTTCTTTGTTTGATGAAACTGTAGTATTGCTGATCTCAATTTGATTCTGATCAGATAATATTTGATTTAAAGGTACTATTTCATGTTCATCAAGAAAGGGTGAGGGAATGTTCAACAAGAATGGATTATAGTGATCGTCTTGTTTGAAAATGGGGTTTTGATCATCACAAAGTGAAGATGATTTTCTGAACAAGAATTCAATAGGGTTTTCGTTTTTGGGTGAAGAAACAAGTTTTGGGATTGAATTAAGTTTCTCTATGATGGAATTGGAACATGATCAAGAATGCAACTCAAAGTAGTGGAGAGTAAAGAGATCGTACTAGATTTTTTGCTTGTTAAAAGTTAGGGCAGAAATTGGTCCAAGTAAAAATTTATGAGAGGAGTACTAGTTGTGTTGCAACGCTAGTGATAGTGATTGGGGAGAGAGATAGAAGAGGGAGTGGTGAGATTTGGGGCTTATTAACTAAGAAAGTAATGTGTGTATGTGTATGTGTATATATATATATATATATATATATATATATATATATATAAGTATGTATATTGTGCGTAATTATAACTTATATAAATGAAATCACAGGACCACTGGCGACTATTATCTCATTTTTTGGAGTGAAAATCAACACATGATAACATGAGAAAAACCTTATAATTTTTTCTTCAACAGATGAAATAATGTGATAATTTTGTCTCCAAAAGTGAAGAAAATGTAGTTAATTTCCCTCCAAAAGACGAGATAGCAATCATATGCTGAGCATAGACCAATTTCGGTCATTTTCATTCAATTATTTGATCGATCTTTAAATTGAGATACTGTGCATTTACGTATACAGTGGTACTGGTACCAAGATTACAAACTGCCTTATTATGTGATATTACATATGCAATTTTCCTAATTAATTGATAATATAGACTGTTTTCTGAAATCGTAGGTACTTATAAAATACTCGAAAGATCTAAGACAGTAGTACAACTTTATAATTAAGTACGAGATGGAAACTGCAAAATATGTAAAAGGTGGGTCAAAAGTGTAATTTTTTAAAGTATGAAATCAAATATGTCGATTGGCCTAGCTAATCTTTGGAAGTTTAAGAGATGGTGAAGTTAGACAGTCAAATTGTGGTGGGATAAATAGGTAGGTGTCCCCAAGCCTAGAAAACCTAAAAGCTAAGAGTAGTACAATAATTTGAAGCAGTAATTAAACTTGCAATTTATTTTCATTCAAGACCATGTTTTTCTTCGACCCACTGACTATAGGTCACTTTCACTTCGAATTAATTAAATCAATTTTTTTTTTTTCATTCCTTATTACTAATTTACAAATCAACCGACTCATATTTGGCCCTTGCGATCCTCAAACATTTATACTTACATTTATTTTGCTTCATTTGTTACAGTACAGGGTCAAATTTTTAATTTTTTAAATGACTTATCATATTAAATTATTCACATATTGTGATGTATTAAACCTTTTACATATTAATAAATATGATGTCATATGATATTATCAACTTAATAGTGATATATTAATTAAATAATTTATTATAAATTTTATAAATTTAATCAAGTTAACTAGTTAACTATACCAAAAGATAAAAAATAATTGGAACGGAAGAAGTATATTTTATGATATGACCCATCTTTGATCCACCTAAATCTCGACTCGACCTACTTACCATTTTACACATGTCTAGGTTGTGACTTGTGAGTAAGCTTTTTTTTTTTCTTTTTCTTTGTTTGGGTAAATAAAGTTTTGAGTAGGTAATAGTTCATTTTTTGATAAAAATATAATATTACCCATTTTGATGATATCTATTAAGTGCATTGTACATATTTGATGCACGACCAATTTGGAATTAATTGAGACATAATTAGCTACATATATGTACAAGTTATAATTACTCCTCTGATAAAAGGGCAAGCTTTATAGTAACGTTTAATAATTCTCATCATGAAGTTTAGAGTTCAAACTATATATCTAGTACGTAGCTATTTTCTAGAAGACCAATATTTTCTTGCATTGTGATTAACGATTCATGATCACTTAATAAGATCCCTTGTTAGTTTAGGTATGTGTTATAAAATTAACCTATTTGTTTCGAGTGAATAACAAATTAACTCCTTGTTTATTCTAATTATGTTGTTAACTCCCCATTATAAATAAAAGGGCAAAATACCTACTTATGTTTTTATAAAAGAAGCACATTGTCTCCCTCTTAATTTATATATTTTTACAAGAGGGTAAAATATCCATTATACTATATCACAAGGAGTTAAAGTGTCTATTTACGCATATCAGAGAGGGGTAAAGCGATGTGAATATGTTGTCAATGTAAGATTAAATTGATAATTTTTTATATGAAAATAAAGTCTTAGTCGCATTATAGAGTGTGTGTGTGTGTGTGTGTGTGTGTGTGTAACATCTCCATTAGCAAGGAGGTAAATTGCCCTTTAATTATTTCATATCACATGAAGGTAAATTGTTCATTATTTCATTTCAAGGGAAGGTAAATTGTCTAATTTGAAATTGCTGAGAGATAAATTGCCCTTTAAACATATCACATGGAGTTAACTTGTCAAATTTCATTTTTTTTTTGTTGTTAATTATCCTCGTTCAACTGGAATTTGGAGTAATTCATTGGGTAAATTAAAGTACATAACAGTACTCCGTTGTATTTTTTTTTTTTTTTTTTTTGATGAATTACCATAATAAAAATAAACAACAAGAAACAAATTACAAAAGATCCACCAGGGGATACCATGGTCACAAAAACCAGAAAGAGGCAGAGAGGCAGCATCTAAAAAACCAAAAGAGAAAAAAAGATTTGTCCATTTAGAAAGGTTATGAGCAGCCCAATTTAGGTTTCTAGATACAAACTTAAATCTCCATTTTGGCCATTTGAACCAAAACTTCTTGATTTGAAACAAAGTATGTCTAGAGGCCCAATCAAGTTGAGAATTCGGCAAGGTGAGCAATGAGATAATCCAGAGGTTATCACTTTCAAAAATGACTTGGTCCTTACCCAAGTGATCAAGACCAATAATGGCTTCAAGAAGGGCGATGGCTTCAGCTGATTCCACATCAGTGCAAGTATTTTTGAAAGTTTTGGCAAGGACAATGGAGCGGTAGTGATTTCGAACTACAAACGCACCGGTAGCAGCACGAAGTTTGAAAGTAGAATCGGAGTTTGATTTGAGCCAGCCAACAGAAGGTTTAATCCACGGGGAGCCGAGGGTTCCTTGTTTCGCTAGGAGAGATTTTTCAGCTTGAGCTAGCCAACAATGGTCCAAAGAAGATTGTTGGATTGAAGCAAGAAGCTTAGGGAAAGGGAGAGTTTGATTGCCATGGATGAGATTGTTGCGGTGTCTCCAAATTGAATTCGTAAAACATGCACAATACGGTAACCCACCCCCACCCCCCAAACAATTTTTATTGATTTCTCTTCTGTTTGAATTTTGTGTAAAATTTACTTTTAGATGCACATCTCCTTTAATTCCTTTAGCAAAAATGTGTATGATTGCACTCTCCTCAAGTGAGAATATATTCTTTATGTGTTATGAAAGTAAAATAATAACAAGCAAGAACTAAAATGTAAGTGTAGAGAAGAAAATGAAGTAGGGAGAAATTTGTATTCATTCTTATTCATTTCATACAATACAATACAATGGCCTCTATTTATAGGTCTATATAAGAAATCAAGAGCCAATAGCTAATAGTTACATCATAAGTTACAAGTCTCTTCATATGGTGTCTTCAAGATGATATTTAATATAGAAGTAGCAAGACCTTTCAAATGGCCAAAGAACTCTAATGGACATCCACAAATTAACATATTTTATAACACTCCCCCTTGGATGTACATTGCTTATGGAATATGCCTCGTTAAAAACCTTGTTAGAAAAACCCCGTGGGAAAAACCTAGACAAGGAAAAAAGAGTACATATCCATATGGAGCTAATAAACGTGTAACACTGCCTCGTTAAAACCTTGCCAAGAAAAACCCGTTGGGATAAAAACTTGGACGAAGGAAAAAGAGTACAGCGTGCATATTATTATTAATGACACGCTCCCTCTGATGCCAACACAATATCCACACATTTTACAAAAATGCTAAATCATGCTTGTAGAATTAGCAAGATTCATTAAGTCTCCAATTTTACTTGGATAAAGGTCTTTCGGGTCCCAAAACTTTTCATTGTTCGATCATTTTGAGGACAAACATAATCTTTTATTACACTCAAAGATTGAAACGACCATGAAATTGCCCACAATGATTGAGCTTTTTATCTATATAAAATCCTTAATTAATCAATTCTGTATGTATTGATTTATGGACAAAAGATTTCATCTGTTAAATGCTCGATTTGTCGATCGAGATAAAATAAATTCAAAATATGTCGTCTTAAAAATTCTTCATTTAAAACTCTTTGGAAGTTCCAATAATATTTAGATCATCAATATATATAACAATAATCATGATCCCAATCTTTCCATAAAATACATGGGTTAATTGGATCGTTTCTATAACTTTCTTTTAACAAGTATTCACTAATACAGTTGTACTAAATACATCCATATTGTATTAATTCATACAAAAATTACGCAAGCGTATTGAACAGTTTTCTCCGGAGTTTCCAAATGTATAATAAATCTAAACCCTTTAGGGATTTTCATATAAATTTTAGTATCGAGCGAGCCATATAAATCAGTTGTATCAATATTCACTAGACGCAAATCAAGTTTTTTTTAATGTACTGCCAGACTAATAAGTTATGTAAAAATAATTGCATCCACCACAAGAGATTACGTCTCCTCATAATCAATATCGGGTCTCTGCGAAAATCCTTGTGTCACAAGTCGTGCTTTACATATAACGACTTCAATTTTCTCATTTGGATTTCGCACAAATACCCATTTATATCCAAACGGCTTTACACCTTTAGGTGTTTGAACTACTTTGAAAGTGAACTTAATTCTGCTTGAATTGCGTCTTTCTATTTTGGCCAATCATTTAAATGTTTACATTTTTATAATAAATTGAATTTCAAGATCCTCGTTTTATTTTATAATTATATGCAAAAGTGTTGTCGACAACTATTTTAATTCGGTTCCATTTTTTTTCTCGTAGTGACATAACTTATAGAGATCTCTTTATTTTAGTATTTTCAGGTACCTGAACCTCTTCTGGGGTATTATCTATTAGTTATGTCTTGCGACTCTTCATGAGTGCTTGCCTCCATAATATGACCATCTTCAATGTTAGCTCCTTAATTTACATGATTTTTATCATTGGAACCAATTGATTTCATTTGAATTGGAGCATATCTAGCTGGTATATGAGATTTAGTAACTCTTTTTATATTAGTAAATTCATCTGGCAGTTGATTTGCAATATTTTGCAAATAAATTATCTTCTGAACTTCTAGTGTACACTAGTTTTTCCCGAGGATCTAGAGAAGATAATATTATGTTTTTCAATTAATTTCTTTTACCAGCTCTTTATTACCTCCCCCTGATGTTAGAATATTATATCATCAAAATGACAATCGGCAAACCATGCCGTAAATAAAATTTCTGTCATTTATTCAAGATACTTATTATGGATGGGGATTCATATCCAACATATATTCCCAACCTCTTTTGAGGACCCATCTTTGTGCATTGTGGTGGAGCAATTGAAAATATGTCGCACGCCCCTAAATTTTAAGATAGGGAATGTTTGACTCATGACCAAACAATAGTTTCATCAGGGAGAATTCATCATTATTTGTTGGCATGATGCACACAAGCGCTGCTACATGTAACAAAAAGTTTTGTTCTCATTAATAATTTTCAAGCAATTAACGGGAGGCGTTTGATGAATAATTCTACTAAATCACTTTGTGTATGAATATGGGCAACATGACTCTCAATAGCCATTGAAAGTCAGATATATGAATTCACCAGCATGACTAAGACGTCTTCATTGCAAAATCTGAAAAGTGTGTTCTTAAATTAATTATTTGCGCAAATAATCCCGCAAACATCAATGTTGCAGGTTGACAATAAACACACATGTCACATTTGTAGTAGATGCATCTATTAAAATCCACATAGAGGATGAGTGGGCCCACATGTATCACATTGAATGTGTTTCAAAAATGCTGAAGATTCTAACCCATTTTTAATTGAAATGATTTAGTAATCTATTAACCTTGAGAACAAGCAGCACAAAATGATTCTTTGATTTGAAGAATCTTCTGGTTCTTCAGTGAAGATCCATACAAACTCTCAATAATTATTTTCCGCATCATATTTTATCCGGGATGGTCTAACCGGTTATGCCAAATTTAATTTGATCAATAAACTTCTGATTTACTTTAATATCTGTTTCAATTGTATAAACACATTTCTTTCTATAAAATCCTCACATTTGAAGTCTTTAAATAAATGAGGTTAATCAAAATAATAAGTCTTTACTTATTATGAATGATTCATAAGCTCAAGAATCTCATCAAAGTCACCTCATATAGCTCATGACTTGGTGAATAATTTAAAAAAAAACTCATTTACTTTTAATCACGAGAAGTGATAAGATAAATTAATACAAATAAAGGCATGAAAAAATATCATATATATTTCTACGTTTTTTTTTTTAATTTAAGAAATAAATAATTTATTTATAATCATAATTTAGACAACATGAGAAGACTATATTTACATTTCAAGCATGCTAATATATAACTTAATTTTAAATATGAATTGTCGTACATTGACTTTTATCAATATATTTTTCCATCCACTAAAATCATACCTAAATACATAATTAAATATAATAAATCATATTAGAAATTCAGATATTTAATCACAAAACGTTATGCCATAACATAATTTCATATTAACCATTATTATTTTTATTATCACTATTAGCTCTACTTATCTCAATAGAAATTATCAAAATTCAAATTAGTAATGTTAAGTGGCTCAATCATTACCATCAAGAATGTCACTTACATCGTTATAATTCATTTTAACTTGATGAATGTTTCTTTCAACAAGTTTTATTTTGACGCCTTGTAGAATCAATTTGCATACATTTATTTTTCCCAAGTTTTACCACTATTTCGTTTCGTTTCGGATGGTATGATGCAATCAATATATGAAATGCATAAAATAATTTGACATGTCTAAATAATGTCAATGTCTATCGTACATTCCACTAATTTATGAGATTGAATCATGTACGCTCACTTTTGGGAATAAATCACTTATTCACATTTGCATCCATTTCAAGGAATGCTTATCAATTATAATAGGAGTTCGATTTTTCATCAATGTTTCATTTTCCAACTACCATAATCAAATTGGTAGTATTTATTAAAATCTCTCCACATTATTGCTACTTAATAAGAATTTAGGATTCCAAAAGTTGTAATATTATATCTTCAAATTGATAATTAGTTTTTAGTTGTGGATTTCATTTCTCAATTTAAAATGATGCAACTTTAGGTGCAAACTTTCATAGCAAGCTTCTAAGAAAATGCCTATATTTGAACTCTCTTTATTCAAGTCCATATTAGTCCCGTAATTATAAATATTCAAATTGTCGATACAAGAAATCTCGACCTTTCAAAGCTCTGAATGGCAACACTTGCTTTTATCCATAAATTCATCCATAAAATGCATGCCTTCAAAACATATTATGAATTCATGCCAGAGATGAACACGAGCTTAAATTTGCCGTTTAGCTTGGACTATAATAGGGACAGTTCAATTCACACGAATATAGTTTTACTCAAGTGAAAACAATCACAACTTTGGTGTTAAAATAATTTCTCCAAATATTTTAGGACAAATGGGCCCTCTACTAAAATATATTGGAATTTCACTTTATCAATTGTAAGGAAGAAATTACTAATGAAGCATTACCTTCACTTTATCAATTTTTCATTCATTTTAAGATTGTATTTGAGGCTCTTTGCATTTCAATGGATTCCAACCAATAGTTTTCACAAGCCTTCAACTAAGCATTGTTAAATATTTGTTAATTTATTAACATGTACTTCATTTGTACAATTTTACATAAAATGCCTATTTTGTTAGTAGACATCATCATCAATTCTCAATTTTGTTAACTGATTAAATAAACGATAAATAGGCACCGCAAGAGATATTTTGATTTAACATCTTTTAACAGCTTTTGATCATCAACTCAAAGATTGATATTTTCTTAATTTAACAAGTAGAAATCATGGTTTTTCATTTTTCTCATTTCTCATGCACATTCAGTTTTGGCCTCCATATATTTTCAAGATTCAAAATCAATGCATTGAATCAAAATCAATCAATATATTGAATCAAAGCCATATATATTCAAATCTTCAGGTTTGAATTTATCATAACTTTAGAGTTTTGGGCTATATGCCCTTGTCACCTAGGCTTGAGGCCTAAAATAAAAGATACTCATATCTTCAAATATGAGTTTATTATATAGCCATACAAGCTTCATGTCCATAGTAAATCAATTTTTAGAACTTCAAGTTCTTGATCTAATAGGAAAACATAATCATTTAATATATTTTTATTTAAATACAAAATCTTATTATAAATCATATTCATTTAAAATTAGAAAATATTACTCACCAACTTACCTAATTGTATTGAGGAATATGAACCGATTTGGAGCCGAAGATGAACACGAAATTCGGAAAGACTACTTATGTACGTATCTTTGGGTTTTTTTTTTCTTGATTGTGTGATGTTGGCCTTAAACAAGAAATGAACAAATTTTACATTCCTAATACCCGAAGATATGTCTTGTGCTTGTTTACTAGATTTTGCCATCTCATCATGTGTTGAATAATTCTATGATGAATCTTTGTTTTTTTCTCGGAGGGGTAAAGTGATGGTTTAGGAATTGAAATATAGGATGAAATCGTGCTGATAACGTGTTATGAAAGTAAAATAATAACAAGCAAGAACTAAAATGTAAGTGTAGAGAAGAAAATGAAGTAGGGAGAAATTTGTATTCATTCTTATTCATTTCATACAATACAATACAATGGCCTCTATTTATAGGTCTATATAAGAAATCAAGAGCCAATAGCTAATAGTTACATCATAAGTTACAAGTCTCTTCATATGGTGTCTTCAAGATGATATTTAATATAGAAGTAGCAAGACCTTTCAAATGGCCAAAGAACTCTAATGGACATCCACAAATTAACATATTTTATAACATTATGTATATTGTATATTTAAAAGACAAACTATTAATTTTCTTTCGTACTTTTATAGTTATTACTAAATACAATTAATGTATATTAAAAACTTACATAAATATTTATATAAAATATAAAAAACCAAAAATAATAATATTGTGTGCAATGATTTACTAATTTTGTTACTTTATAAAATATGTAATTAGTTCTTTTTTGTTTTTCTTATTGTTCAGATGAAAATGATAATTGTTATATATAATATTTTTAATTATGTTTTTGATATAAAATGCTAATTAATTTTATTTGAATAGTTTACAATCTTTAATTTTATGTGATTATTTATCTAATTTTTCAGAGAGCACTGAAATACTTTCTAAAAGAGGGAATTGCACTTTTTATACCAAACTTTTACATACTTTATACATTTCATACCACACCTTTCATAATTGCACATTTCATACTAAAATCAATCAACATTTTTCAATTTACATACCACCATTAAATTTTGGACGGGTTAACTCTAAAAAAAAAAAAAAAAAAAAAAAAAAGTGCCACGGGCAGGGGGGAATATTTCGGGCAGGAGTTCTGAATTTCACTTTTCATACCAAACATTTAACCTACTTTATACATTGCATACCACACCTTTCAGAATGATACATTTCATACCAAAATCAATCAACTTTTTTCAATTTTCATACCGACGTTAAATCATAAAAAAAAAAATTCGCAAGCACTGTACTACCACATATGTTATTCTTAATTTGAGGAAACTGTAAAAAATCATATGATAGATGACATTCTCGTTTCTTTTTCGAAAGGGTAAGTATCTCAAGTTCGTCACTTTTTTACAATTAACCCCTTGAAACAGTAGTACCATATAGGGTCTTCTCAATTTGAGGAAACCGTAATAAATCATATGATTGATAACATTCCTGCTTTTTTTCCGAAAGGGTACAAAATATAATAAAATACGGTCTTCTCTATCTATGAAAATCATACTCAATCATAATTTTGTAATTTTTCTGCCAAATTTTTAAGTATAATTCATTTACAAAAAAAAATCCCTCGTGTTGGTCACTTTCTTATAATTAATTCATTGCCCCTAAAATGTTACAATTTTGACCATTGTTTTTTAGCATATGGTCTGCTCAGTTTGGGGAAACCATAATAAATCGTAAATTTAAACTTTTTCTGCCAAACTTTTCTGTATATATTTACGGGCAATTATAAGTTTTATTAATTTATGATTGACAAGAAGATTTTATTAATACTAGTACTACCACATATGGTCTTCTCAATTTAATATAATCAAATTTGAATGTTTCTTAATTCTCAATTTAAAATAATCCAATTTGAATGTTTCTTAATTCTCAATTTAATATAATCAAATTTGAATTTTTCTTAATTTATGTGGTAGTACTAGTATTAATAAAATCTTTTTATCAATCATAAATTAATAAAATTCATAATTGCCCGTAAATTTATACAGAAAAATTTGGCAGAAAAGTTCAAATTTACGATTTATTATGGTTTCCCCAAACTGAGCAGACCAAATGCTCAAAAACAATGGTCAAAATTGTAACATTTTAGGGGCAAGGGATTAATTATAAGAAAGTGAAAAACACGAGGGGTATTTTTGTAATTGAATTATACTTAAAAATTTGGCAGAAAAATTACAAAATTATGATTGAGTATGATTTTCATAAATAGAGAAGACCGTATTTTATTATATTTTGTACCCTTTCGAAAAAGAAGCAGGAATGTTATCGATAATATGATTTATTACGATTTCCTCAAATTGAGAAGACCCTATATTGTACTACTGTTTCAAGGGGTTAATTGTAAAAAAGTGACGAACTTGAGATACTTACCCTTTCGAAAAAGAAACGAGAATGTCATCTATCATATGATTTTTTACAGTTTCCTCAAATTAAGAATAACATATGTGGTAGTACAGTGCCCGCGAGGTTTTTTTTTTTTTTTTTTTTTTTGTGATTTAACATCGGTATGAAAATTGAAAAAGGTTGATTGATTTTGGTATGAAATGTGTCATTCTGAAAGGTGTGGTATGCAATGTATAAAGTAGGTAAAGGTTTGGTATGAAAAGTGAAATTCAGAACTCCTGCCCGAAATATTCCCCCTGCCCGCGACACTTTTTTTATTTTTTTCCTTTTTCTTTTTCTTTTTTTTTAGAGTTAACGGACACGTGCGGCGCACGTGTCCAATTCCGTCCAAACTTTAACGGTGGTATGTAAATTGAAAAAGGTTGATTAATTTTGATATGAAATGTGCAATTATGAAATGTATGGTATAAAATGTATAAAGTAGGTAAAGATTTGATATAAAAAGTGCAATTCCCTCCTTTCTAAAAAGCCAAACTAACAGGTCTTGATGTTTCAGATTCATAGAGCTACGGTAAAAGAAAAAATGTTTCTTAATTGAAAACTATTTGACTTCATGCTTAATTATTTATGAATATATATTAACAGGTCTACAATAATGCGATTTCCAAATTAAATCAATCATATGAAAGCATTGTCGAATTACTGAAAAGCCTTATATTATGACATTATATATGTTGTTTTCCTTCCGTCAGAATCACACTATAATATACGGAGTATATTTTAGTAATAAGCTAGCTCATAATGCAATTGAATTGAAGTTAGTCTTGGATTTAGGGTCTTTATCCTGTGGCCCACATATTAGTAGGGTCTTTAATATGTTGTTAATTCATTCATAACTAATTTAATTCATCATGACCGACCACAACAATATAGTAGAGACTTGTCGTCCAAATCTGATATTCCTTTCCAATAGTATATATAATATGAAATTGTGACACATGAAGTACTGTAATTATCCCTGTCAAATATAAAACGTTTAAGCATGTATTAAAATTCGTTTCGAGTGTATGTTTCTATCAGTCGAATTTTGAAAATTTTTCGAGACTTTTCGAAAATATTTTAGAAACACTAAGAAAAAATTGTAAAAAGAGTTACTAAATTTAGAAAAATAACAGAATTTAAGGAGACAAACAAATAGTTTTGGAATTACATCTTATTTCGTTTCGTTTGATTCAAAAATAAAAAAGATAGAAATTTTGATCCATGGGTTTAAACAAAAATTAAGGGCTCATCAGTAAAATAAAAAATGAATAATTCCTTTGCTTTGTGGAATTAGTCAAGCAAAGAATTTCATTATATCCTTTACTAAGCAGACTATATTAATCTACTATTTCGTAAGGATAAAATTAAGGGATAGAGTATTCTACTTCATTTTTTTTTTCTTTTCTATGAAAATTTTCTTCAAAGAAATTTTAATTAAAATTAATCTGAAGAAATCTAAATAAGTTATCTAAATTAACAACTAAATTATACTAATTAGATATACCGGGAGCTTTCTTAGCAATAGCTGGAAGTGTGATTTTTTAATATTCAAATTGACACAGCTCCTCACGATCATCATCTCTCGTATTACCGGATGCCAAGATTCGAATCGGATACCAAAAACGGATGTAATTGTAGGCTTGCTCTATAATTTCTTTTTGTTGTTCTCGCAACTCTTAATTTTTTTAACAATAATTTGGTTCTTCTGTCTAATTATTGGGAGGAAGTGACAAAAAAATCAGCCCTTTGGAGTTAATATGTCAGCTACTTCATGGATACAAATTTTCATAACTTATGTCGTGTGATTTGTTAGTTTTGGGATTCTCTTACTTTTTTAAAACATAAAATAATTTTATTTTTAAATCAATGAAAACGAAATATAGTAAAATTTGTTAGTCTTGAAATTCTCTTATTTTTTTAAAAACTTAAAAAATTCTATTTTTAAATTAATGGATAATGAAATAAAGATATTTATTAGTCTCGAGATTCCCATAATAGCTTCTTCACAAATTTTTCTATTGTTTCGTAAATATAAAATACTCGAAATTTTTATTATTTAAGTGATCGAAACATACATTACTATGCTTCCCTTAGAGTTATATAAGAAATTGACTTCTTGCTACTTCTAATAGGCCAGGATTCTCTTTAATTATCATAAAAAGAAGAATTTATTGAGTACAATTAACTTCCCAAGTTGGTTCCTAAAAAAGATTAACTTCCCAAGTTCAGAGGATCCAAATGATTCAAATCCAACTGACCCAGGTTTAGATTCAATTGACCCTCATAATGAGAACCATGATATATCCTTTATTATTATTGGTAAAAAGAAGTAAAAAACCATGATTTATCGATTGTTCTACAAATTGAGACTATAAATTAATGGGGATTCTAGGGTGCCGCTACGTTAGGTGTCGCTAATATCACATTAGGTGGTATTATCACACAATGGGTATCACATTGTATGGTATAAGGAGTATAATTTATACAATAGAATGTGACACACATTACGTGGTAATACCACCTAATTTGGAATAAATACTACATGATGTGGGGGTCATACTAAATATATGGGGTTAATACTATGTAATGTGATCATGTATCATACAATGTGATACACATTGTGTGTTAATACCACCTAATTTGGAATAAATACTACATGATGTGGGGGTCATACTAAATATATGGGGTTAATACTATGTAATGTGATCATGTATCATACAATGTGATACACATTGTGTGTTAATACCACCTAATTTGGAATAAATACTACATGATGTGGGGGTCATACTAAATATATGAGGTTAATACTATGTAATGTAATCATGTACCATACAATGTGATACACATTGTGTTGTAATACCACCTTAGCGGCACCTAACGTAGCGGCACCCTAGAATTTTCCTAAATTATAATAAGAAAATATCCGTTGGACTCCCTATACAAATTTCCAATTCTAGTTGATGTTGAGCTATATACTGATAAAAATAATGTAAAGAAATTAACAAGGGGACTTCTAGAGGCAGTTCAAGTTGTGGAAAACTGCTGGCAGTTTTCCCAAAAAATGAACTGTCCAAATAAAATAATATTATTTTTGTGACCTGTTTATCCGGTCTCATTTAGCAGGTCACATTTTATCCTTTTACATATTTGCCCCTGCATATTAATAATATATACTTATTGTATATACAAATTTATTTAACTAATTTAATTTTTTAAATAATATTAACAATCAAATAATACTTTAAAATAAAAAAAAATCAAAAATTTATATAATGTATTAATTTATTTAATATTATTAAAATCCCTAATATATAGTAAAAACATAAATTTTACTTATTGTATATACAAATTTATTTAACTAATTTGATTTTATAAATAATATTAACAATCAAATAATACTTTACCGGTAATAGGTCACGATTTTGTCATGTGGCGTCCTCTGAATGGTGAACTGCGGCTGAACTGCCCCTAGAAAGAACGAACTAACAAATGTCGTGATATATAAGAAAACTCACATTTGATAATTTTTTTTTTCTCTTTACCTCTTGAACTAATAAAATAAAACCTGTCACAAAAGAAAACAATTGATTAATATCTGGCCCATGCAGGTCTCAAACCTGCTACCTTCGCGTTATTAGCACGGCGCTCTAATCAACTGAGCTAATGGGCCTTTGACGAGGTCCTCCGGGTTATCTTATTTAACACTTACTTCTTGAATCAGCCAATTAAAGCAGAACAGGCATTTATTTCTATTTTTTTCCTCTTTTGAACTTTTTCGAGAATAACTTTTGTTAGTGTTAGACGATATGAGAATTTTTTTTTGACACACATTATTTCAAATAATTTATTAACTAGTGATTTATAAATTTTAATAGCAATGTTAATATGCTTACATGTATTTAATATAAGATGTGTCAATATATTTAATTGATTAACTGGTAAATTTTCACACTCTAATAGATACATATTCTATCTTACTCGTAGTATTCTATCTTAAGAATAAAATAAAATAGTGTCATAAGAACAAGCAATGTCAAAATGTATTATACAAGAAACGTACAAAAAACTTTGAAAATACTCCCACTACAACATTTAAGGGTTTCCCCGACTCTTGTCGTCGGGTAAAATGAGCGACGGGAATAAAAAACCGCCGGGAATGCGCTTAACTATTCCCGGCACTTTTAAAGCTATTCCCGGTGCTTAAAATGCGCCGGGAATAAGTATGCTTTTAATTATTTTTTTTTTGGTTTCCCAAGGGTTTAATCCCTTTCGAGGCGGGTCGGGCACATTAAGTGGGTACCTCTCCCAACAGGGATTCGAACCTGAGTCCGCTACTTTGTAGTGACTAGTCCCTTCCACTAGACCAATCACCTGTTGGTGTATGCTTTTAATTATAAATATAAAAAGAATTTTCATTTTAAGATATATTTTATGCTTTTGATTAATAGTGCGTTTATATATCCCAAATCTAAATTCAATAAATTTTTCTTTATGATCGTTTAACAAATTCAATCACAATAAAATTTTCTAACCATCCAGTATATACTATCAAAATATACATCTTTTCCAAACAACAAATGAAATGCCTCAACAATTTGCATTAACAAAAAATATCTATCAAACTAAATACAAAATTATGTGCAAGTTAACCCTTCATCTTAAACCTTCTTCTTTGGCAACACCTTCCTAAAATACAAAAAAATGAATATGTTAGAAACATAACAACAATGAAACACAAAAATAGTCAATTCAAGAAATGAAACTTATCATATAATAAACAAGATAAACCAACAATATATACAATGAATTCTACCAAATAGAACCTAATGTAGACATGAATTATATTACTAATAGAAGCACTTCCACAATCATAATTGCCAAAGCATATGGTAGTAGTTAAACAAGATGCATTCAACCAAATAAAACTTAACTTAGACATGTAATTCATTAACTAAAGAGAAATTTCCAAACCATATGGTAGTAGCTAAATAAGACAAACCAACAATAAGCACGATCAATTCAACCTAATAAAACTTTAACATAGACATGATATTCATTAGTGACATTACCAATATAAAATTTCTCTGCCTTATCAATTCTTTCAAATATTAGTTGCAATAACCTACCCTTTTAATACTTGCGGAATAATATGACTCAGATGATTTTTGTTAATTCCTCTTCGTACATCTCATCTCATCTCATTTGTATCGTCTATACTAATTATGCTTCGAAACTACCATGCCCCTCCTACATTTACCGACATAAATAATTAAGCAAAATAAAACTAAATGTTGGATATTTTGTGAGATTAGTGAACAAGAACAACAAGAAAATATTTGGAGGAATTAGGAGTATGTCTCTCCTTTTCTTATTATGCTTGTTGAATACTTGATTATTTACAAGGACTCACTTGACACCTATTTATACTAGTCTAGGCATGTGAAATACATGTAACAAATTTAATTAAGCTTATGAATACTAGGTAGTCAAAGCATGCACCTAAGTATTCATGTATCCTATCATACAATGGAACTAGAAGTTCATGTGTGTGGATATTTATTATTTTAGGGAATACATTAATTTTAATACTCCTCCTTAATGTTTTTCCCGAAAACTCCTAGCTTCTCCCTTAGAATTTGAAATTTTTCCCTTGGAAGTGCTTTTGTGAAAATGTCGGCTAACTGCTCGTCAGTGCTGCAATACTTAAGTTGGATGACACCACTTGCATCTACTTCCCGCAAATAGTGAAACTTGATGGCTATATGCTTAGTTCGACTATGGTACACTGGATTCTTTGTGATCGCTATTGCTGACTTATTGTCACAGTATAATTCCACCGAACCTTGCCTCTTTTCTCCCATATCTTTTAGGATTCTCTTTAGCCAAACTGCTTGATTTACAGCTCCCGCAGCTGCTACATATTCAGCTTCTGCAGTTGATTGTGCCACATTGTTTTGCTTCTTTGATCCCCAAGAAAGTATGCCTGATCCCAAGCTAAAACAATATCCTGAAGTGCTTCTCATGTCATCCAAAGATCCTGCCCAATCACTGTCGGTGTAACCTACTAACTTTGCATTAGGAATAGTTTTGTACCAAATGCCAAAGTTAGACGTCCCCTGCAAGTATATAAGTACTCTCTTTGAAGTTCCGAAGTGCACTTGACTTGGGCTATTCATGAACCTGGATAGCAAACTTGTGGCAAACATTATATCAGGTCTAGTTGCAGTTAAGTAGAGTAAACTACCTACTAGACTTCTGTAAGTTTCGGCATCCGCCTTTTTGACTCCGTCTTCTTTCTTCAACTTCTCACTGGGAACCAATGGAGTTGCTACTATCTTACACCCAAGCATCTTGAATTTTGACAGTATGTCTTCAATGTACTTTTTCTGTGAAATGAAGATACCTTCTTTACCTTGAGAAACCTCCATTCCGAGAAAGTAATGCATGAGTCCTAGATCACTCATCTTGAAGGACTTCATCATGTCACTTTTGAATTTACTAATTATGGCTAAGTTGCTTCCTGTAAAGATTATATCATCTACATACAAAGAAACAATAAGGATATAACCTTCTTGTGTTTTTGTGTAGAGTGTAGGCTCACTTTTGCTTTTCACAAACCCTTGTTGTGTAAAGTAGCCATCAATTTTACCATACCAAGCTCCCCATACAAAGCCTTTCTTAACCTGTACACCTTCCCTTGCTCCTCCATGAAACCTTCGGGTTGTTCTACGTAAACCTCCTCTGCAAGTTCTCCATTAAGGAATGCTGACTTGACATCAAGTTGGTAAATTTTCCAACTTTTCTGGGCTGCAAGTGCTACAAGAGTCCTAATGGTGTCGAGTCGAGTGACTGGAGCAAAAGTTTCGTTATAATCAACTCCATATTGTTGAGAATACCCTTTTGCTACTAGCCTTGCCTTGTATTTCTGTATGGTCTTGTCTGGATTCAACTTGACTTTGAAGATCCATTTCACCCCAATTACATCTTTGTTACTCGGGCGATTTACCAACTCCCAAGTATTGTTCTCTTTGATCATTTTCATCTCCTCCTCCATAGCTTGAATCCATACATCATCCTTAGAAGCTTTGCAAAATTGTTAGGTTCAACAGAAGAAAAATTACAATTTTCATAAATATCACGTAATGATCTCATCTTCCTAGGTGGTGTATCTGGTGAGGAAATTTCATCTTCAACACTCATCTTCCTAGGTGTTGTTTCTGGTGAGGAAATTTCATCTTCAACATCTTGTGGAGTTGTTTCTTCATTTTCATGATTTACGTCAAAATTGTCCTCTGGGATTGTGGTGTTCTGATTTGCAACTCGTTCATCCTCCCAATTCCAGACAGCCTGCTCATCGAAGACAACATCTCTGCTTGTAATGAGCTTCTTAGTTTCAATATTGTAGATTATGTATCCTTTGGAAGAAATATTGTATCCCAAAAAAAATCCCTTTTTCTGCTTTCTCCTCCAGCTTGGTTCTTTTCTTTGATGGTACATGGATATAACACACACATCCAAAGACTTTGAGATATTTCGCAGACAGTTGTCTCCCACTCCAAGCTTGAATTGGAGTTTGATTAGGCACTGCTTTGGTGGGACACCTTTTCAACAAGTAGACAGCGGTGTTTATTGCTTCAGCCCAAAACTTCTTAGGTAGATTCTTCTCATGAAGCATGGATCTTGCCATCTCCATGACTGTTCTATTTTTTCTCTCTCTGAGACTCCATTCTGTTGTGGGGTATATGCAACAGTCAGTTGATGCTTTACACATTCTTCTTCACAGAATCGATCAAACTGATAGGAATTGTATTCAGTTCCTCTATCACTTCGAAGAGTCTTCAATGTATGACCGCTTTGATTTTCTTTCTGATTAAGAAGCCTCAAGGCATTGTAGTTAAAATGCCCGAATCTTTGATGCCAAAGTGTTGAATCATCAGTTGTTGCCGTCATAGCTTTAGGGTAGTGCCAATGTAGAGGAAAATTTCTACTTCTTCCCATTTTCACCTTTGCTATTTCCATATTATTTTTCTTATCAAAGATTCTACATACATTTTCCTCAAAGTGCAAAGAGTAACCGTTTTGCATCATTTGACCAACATTTAACAAATTTTGATCTAAAGAAGGAACTAGAAGAACATCTTTAATAAATCTAGTACCTTTTGTTGTTTGAATAGCCACGGTACCTTTGCCTTTAGATTCCACCAAGTCACCATTCCCCATCTTGACATTAGTCTTGATAGAACGATCTATGTGAGTGAAGATGCTTTCTTTAGCTGTCATGTGATTACTGCATCCGCTATCAATGAACCATGTATCATTGACTTCTTCTTCCACAGCTTGACAAGCAAAGAACATGTGCTCCTGATCTTCTTCGGAATAGTTAGCTTGGTGCTTTGTCTCCTTTAATCGACAATCTTCTAAGTGGCCGAACTTTTTACAATTTGTGCATCGAGGTTTGCCTTTGTGGTAGCAATCCTTCTCCAAATGATTTGTCCTTTGACAAACACCACAAGGGGAATATTCATCTTGTTTGGCTTTCCCTTTATTTTTCTTTCGAGAATTTTCTCCTTGAATTTTACTCTTTTTGTTGTCACCCGATTTTGGGTTATTCAAGTTGACTTTGGATTGAAAAGCATTTTCCAAAGACTCTCCACTCCTTCTACTCAATCTTTGTTCATGCGCTTGCAAAGATCCCATGAGTTCTACGAGGGTAAGTGTAGATAAATCTTTAGATTCTTCAATCGCTGCGACAACGTGGTCGTATTTTTCTGTCAAGCTTATCAAGAATTTTTGAACTATTCTTTCTTCTTGAATAGTTTTTCCATATGATCTCATTTGATTTACGAGATCAATTACCCTGGTGCTATATTGCATAGCATTCTCAGAATCCTTCATTTTGAGATTTTCCATTTCTCTCCTCAAACTTTGAAGCTTGATGGTTTTGATCTTAGAACTCCCTTGAAATTCTTTTTGCAAGATCTCCCATGCCTGTTTGGAAGAGGTGGCTGCCATTAACCTCGGAAAGATGGCATCACTTACGACTTGTTGAAGGAAAAATAATGCCTTAGCATCTTTTTGTTATTCCTTTTTATCAACAGTAGTAGTGGTTCCTTCCGTTGGTGTTTCTAGTCCCTCTTCTATCACATCCCATAGATCTAGTGATAGAAATAAGGTCTTCATTTTGGTACTCCAAAATTCATAGTTTTCACCGGCAAAGATCGGAAGAGATTGTGATACTCCAGAATTTGCCATAAGTGAAGTATTGAGATAAACGCCCATTTTCTAGATCGAAGATGCTCTGGATACCACTTGTTGGATATTTTGTGAGATTAGTGAACAAGAACAACAAGAAAATATTTGGAGGAATTAGGAGTATGTCTCTCCTTTTCTTATTATGCTTGTTGAATACTTGATAATTTACAAGGACTCACTTGACACCTATTCATACTAGTCTAGGCATGTGAAGTACATGTAATTTAATTAAGCTTATGAATACTAGGTAGTCAAAGCATGCACCTAAGTATTCATGTATCCTATTATACAATGGAACTAGAAGTTCATGTATGTGGATATTTATTATTTTAGGGAATACATTAATTTTAATACTGAACCTAACCAAAAAGGGCAGTTCTCAACCAAAAGAAAAACCTCTTGACAATCCAATCATCGATATTCATAGGATGATACTTGGCCTAGACCAGATCTGATATACCAAGTCTTCGTCATCTGATGTGGCACTCAAATAAATAGTATAATATGGAACCATCAATGACACGTGGCAAAAACAGTCTCGACGTCGATATCTGTCAAACAGTCCACATCGATCTCTAAGTCGATATCGAGCTGCCCCTCGATGTCTGGTAAAATTATATGTGATCCACTTCCATTTGGATCGAATCGAATAGTGTGGATCCATATCCGAATTTATGTTTCTGGTCATGATCCGACCCGATAGTTGAAATTTATAACTATAAATACCCCTCTTAAATGAGATAACAGGTACGCACAATCCGAGCACAAAAACTATCAACTTTGATCTCTTTACTCGATATTAAGCATCGGAGGATTATCACTGGATCACCACCGGTATTAACTTGACGTTTCATTCTTTGATTATAGGTTAGGATCCCTTATACAAAACGAGGAGAAGCTTGATTGACCTGATTATCCTAACATTGGAGAGTAGTTTTTAAACTGACACCTGGACACATACAATAAAATAATAATATACTGAGTACCAAAAACACACTCATCAAGATCTTTCATAATCGATGAACAAAATTATGGCATCCAACAAATATATTTGCTATATATGATTCATAACAGACCGGGTCTAGGCAATGTACAAAATTTTGAAGCATGCGCTACATTCACATAAATTTTGATCCAAAAATTATAGTAAAATAACAGTTAGCAATCATAGCAATAATTTATGGGTATCCCACAAGCCCTGAAAGTTTGGTTGAAAAAATCATAGCAAATGATATCTTCTTAATTAAATATTATTAGCACTAGTATAACCCCAAAGCACTCAAAAAAAGAAAAAAGACCATATGAAATTTTTAGTTGCTCCGAGTTGGGAATAAAAAAAGACTATATATCCACCAAACGTATTTTTGTATTTTCGACCAAGGATAACCACCATTTTTGTACATGTTTTTCTCTTCTACTTCTTTATTTTATTTTGTACATTTTATTCCTTTACTTTGCTGATTCGTTGGAAACAATCGTAAAACGGCCATAATCTAGAAACAGATGTCGTCTGGTTGAAGACAAGCATATTTATCACCCTATCATCTTCATAATAGAAAAATAGATAAATACTTGTCTATGTTTCTAACAACCTCAATAATCTCTAGAGACAAGGGAAATTAAAAGTCACAACCAATGTTTTAAAAACCGGATCGGACATCGAACCGGTAACCTCACTGGTTACTGGTTAGATCGGTTTAATCGTTTTAACCACTGGTTCAACCGGTGTGACGTCATTACAATATAATATTTTAAGTTTAATTTTAATATATGTAACCAACTATTTAAAAAAATATATTATTCATTTTTTTAAGTTTATTTTCATAAACTAAATGTTTATCTCATTATCAATTATTTTTCCTACAAAATTTGAGTTAAGAATGAATGATAGTAACAAAATTACAAGTATGATAACATGATATCAACGCAATAATTCAAATTATAATAAACACCATATCAGAAACAATAATTTTATTACTAATCACCTATGAAAAAGAGAAATTGTTGATGAATTTTATCATTGAATTATATAAAAAAAAAAAATTACATGAAGTTTGTGAAAAAAATGATTTTTCTAATGAATTTGATACTCAAAAATTATATAACTTATTATATATAAGATTTTTTTGTTTCTTGTTGATTTTGTTTATTTCAAAGTGAAAAATAGAAGAAAATATGTGATAGTATTGTTGAAGTTTAAAGGTCGCGGAAGAGAAATAAAAATCCATAGGGTAAATTTTTTATTTTTATAAGTGAACCAGTGGTTCAATCGGTTCACTGGTTCATTGGTTTTACCGGTTTTTAATCGGTTTTTGCCGGTTCAAACTGGTCAGAAACAAAACTGGTTTTGGAGAGTTAACCGGACCGAATTGGTAACTGGTTACCGGTTAAACCGGTCGAACCGGCCGGTCCGGTCTGGTTTTTAAAACACTGGTCACAACTATCAAAGATCTCCATATCTCTTAACATGTTATTGTGCTTTAAACGGCCAAAAAACGACAATAAACATGATTAATTTTTTAAGATTTTGTTCATGATAAGTTTAAGGCGTGCCCTTTAGACAGTACAAAGGTCTAGCCAAATAGTTTGACTGATAGAAAGAGTGTTTGAATTTGCAATCATACTACTAGCCAATTTCAAGATTTGTATATATATAGGGACTAGGATACCTTATCATCTCTAAGAAATTATTAGCATGATCTTGCCTTTTGGGTGATTGTTAGTGATCCGATTAATCATTTTCTTAATGACTTATCTATTAGAAATCAGTCCCACTATTTCTCGTTGTAGAAAAATATAGGAATATTTTTTAAACAGTCCCGTAACTAGTTTTCGTTGAGGAAAAACGTTTGTTTAACTTTTCAAGCTGACAATAAAGTTTTGTAACTAAAATAATTTGATAATTTTTTTTTTTGAGATGAAAATAATTTGATAATTTAATTAGTCTTATTTCGGATCGAATTTCCACTGTGTCCCTTCCACGTAAGGCTGATGTGTACTTTAACTCTAACTTAAAAGAATAATCGTAAAAATGGTCTCATAACTAAAAACCATTGACAAAATAGTCTTTTAATTTTTCAAGCTAGCAATTAGGTCCTGTAATTTGTATAATTAGGCAATTTAGTCCTATTTGGCCTCGAATTGGGGTTTTCTTTCACCGTGTCTGTCAAGTCACCGGTCCCTTTCACATGGAAAGTTGATCTGTACTCTTACTTAAGGAAAATTTAGAAAAATGATTCCGTAACTAAAGTTTGTTATAAAAAAATCATTTTAAAAATCCGACAATGATGTATTTTAGAGCTTATATATGTTTGCTAATTTTGATGTAATATTGAGCTTGCATGTAATTATTTATCATATTTTGGTGCTTTCACTACAAAAAAAATAAATTTTAGTGATAAAATTTTATGTGACAATGTTAAAGTTGACATTTCTTATATGAGGGAAAAACACTTTTGGTCCCAAACTTTACCCCAAAAAACACTTTTGGTACCTTGCTTCGCAGAAAAACAGATTTAGTACCACAATTTAGAGAGTCTTGACACATTTAGTCATTCCGTTAAATTTTGGACGGAAATTTCGCGCGTGATCATCACGCTCTCGTCAAGCGCGTCAAGTTCAAATTGGTCACGAGTTTTGCACGTGAGAAATTCGGTCAAAACATTTTTGGTCCCAAATTTTACCCCAGAAAACACATTTGGTACCATGCTTTGCAGAAAAACAGATTTGGTACCACAATTTACATACTCATCACACATTTAGTGTCCTTATTAAATTGATAAAAATCACATATAATGAACAGACAACAGTTTCTCTAAAAATTTTGATACTTAAATCATTAAAAATATTCTTAATAAAAGTACCTTGGATACCTGACTTGGTGCACTTTGACTTGCACTTGTATTCCATTGTTGATACAAGCACCAATCAAAAGTTTCATCTTTTCCATCGAAAACATCGAAAAGTTTCCATTTTTGAATCAGGCGAAACGAAAACAAGATGTAATTCCGAAACTATTTATTTGCCTTAAACTCAATTATTTTCCTAAATTTAGTAACTTTTTTTACAAATTTTCCTTAGTGTTTCTGAAATATTTCTGAATAGTCTCGAAAAGTTTTCAATATTTGGCTCTCCGAAACATATATTCGAAACGAAATTTTGATCCATGGATACAAGTGCAAGTCAAAGTGCACCAAGTCAGGTATCCAAGGTACTTTTGTTAAGAATATTTTCAAAGATTTAAGTACACTTTGAGATTTTTATCAAATCTTTTAGAGAAATTGTTGTCTGTTCATTATATGTGATTTTTATCAATTTAATGGGGACACTAAATGTGTCAAGAGTATGTAAATTGTGGTACCAAATCTGTTTTTCTGCAAAGCATGGTACCAAATGTGTTTTCTGGGGTAAAGTTTGGGACCAAAAGTGTTTTGACCGATTTGTCACGTGCAAAACTCGTGAACTTAACGGGCGCGTGACGGTCACACGCGCAAATTCCGTCCAAAATTTAACGGAATGACTAAATGTGTCAAGACTCTCTAAATTGTGGTACCAAATCTGTTTTTCTGCGAAGCATGGTACCAAAATTATTTTTTGGGGTAAAGTTTGGGACCAAAAGTGTTTTTCCCTCTTTCTTATATATATTAAGTGATAAAAATTCAGATATTGTCACTAAAATGGTTTTCATAAATATACTAGTGACAAGAGTTGTAAAGAAGTTGTCATTATTGACATTTAGCGATACTCCAAAAGTGACAATAAAAAAAGTTGTCACAAAACCATAGTGACAATATTTATTGTTAATAGGTTGTCACTAATTGTCAATAGTGACAACTTAAGCCACCTTATATTTATCATTAATAGCTATTAATGACAACTTAAAAACATATTTTATTACTATTGCACTTGTTACCATTATTTTTATGACAAAATTAATATTTTTATCAATAAATGCATACAAAGAGTGACAACTTTCACATTATCATTTAATTTTTTGTCACTTAAACTCAATTTTCTTCTGGTGCTTTTGAAGACTAGGTCATATGCCCTTGTACTTGTGCAACTATGAGAGTTGTTATTGAACTAGTTTTGAAGTCAATGTTGAGCTTAATTGCAGTTGCTTTTGTTATTGTTATTGCATAGTTTTGACTAAATGACTCATGGGAATTCATTTTATCATACTAACTTAGTTTTTAGTACTTAGATGTTACCCCTTTCGGTCCTTTTCTTTTGCTCCCCCGAGTTTTGGTATGAAGTTTTAGGTAATAGTTGAAAAAAATGAAATTTTTGGACATCTTTACATTTATAGCCCCCTAAAAATAGTTGTGGTGTCAAATCATTACTTTATGTGAAAGAATGTTTTGAGAAAAAGTAATTTCATACTAGGAAAGAGAGTGTTGTTTTGGAGCATATAAAAAAAACAAAAATAGGAGAAAAAAATGAAAGGGGGAGTATATTGGTAACTAAATACTTTCAAATAGTACAGTGAGTCAAAATTTATGTAAGTTAAGTGTACATCATCAAATGGTAACTTTTTTGCGTGGAAAAGGTGGATGACTTGATGGCCACATTGGAAGAAAATTGAAAATTCGTATCGAAATAAGACAAATTGCCTAATTATTTTTGTAACAAGACGTCATTGATAGTCCGAAAAGTTAAAGAACTTTTTTATTAACGAGCTTTAGGTACGATGCCATTTTTGCAATTTTTCCTTAAGTTAGAGTACACATCATCTTTCCACGTAGAAGGGGCGGGTGACTTAGTGGACACAAGGGAAGAAAATTTGGGCCAACATAGGATTATGTTCCCAAAGTATATTAGTAACAAAATTTATGCCAGCCCGAAAAGTTGAAGGATTTTTTTGTCAGCGAACATTAGTTACGAGATCGGTTCTACAATTTTTTCAAAAATATAAAACGCAAAAGAAGAAAACACACAAGTTTGTATGGAATTGTTTCAGTAATTCACTGCAACATCATATTTAAGCCACTACAACACTTCACTATATATTAAGGAAAATTTACATATAACTTAATTACAAATGTGAATTTTCCAAACTACTTGTCGCTCAGTCGAGGCCTTAGCCAAGTGGTTAATGATGAAGCTTCATGACTAGAAGGTCATGGGTTCAACTCCCACGAATGTGGGTATTTTCTCTAGTTTCATACTAGCTTTTCAAAACTCTTTCATAAATTTGAATAAAAGTTGATCGAACTCAAATTGGTTTCAAATAAGTGTACTACTCTTTCTATACTAACCCTCTGGATTGCTTTTTCACTTAAAGGGGTTTGCAAATGTTTAATAGAATTATTACTTTTAATTTGCACTTGTATAATTTGCCAACACTAAAAAATTAGCGTTTAATTACTTTTGTATGATTTGCAAACACTGCATAAGTAATTTTCATTATATACTATTTTAATATTTTTTTTAAAAACAATTTCATAATAACCAAAAATACAAGCAATTGTGAACACGCCTTAACTTACACTAGGAAGGAAACCACAACCATTAGTCCCACCAGAGAAAAAGTAATAAGGAAAAAATTTAAAGAAAATTAATTATCCAACCATTTTCTTGTCAAAATGCTTCTAATAATTAGAAAAGATAATGTAAAGAATGAGATACATGACCCAATAGCACATGTAAAATTAAAGAAACATTTAGGCAATCAAAATGATATGTCAATGAAACATGACGTATTAATGCCAATAGGGGCTAGCTTCCCCCTAGCCCCTAGTCATGTAGAATTGTAGAATTGTAAATGACGTATTTTAACTGAAAAAAGTCAATTAAGTCCTCTTCTCTTTAAGCTGCAACAAATTGATAGAAGTGAAAGGAGGAATTAATTAATGTGTTTTGGTTTAAATGAAGTGTTGAAGAAGGTGTACGTACGTACTTATATATATGTATATAGGCCGGATGGTTGAGGGGTACGTGGGGTGTGTTCTTACTTAACTATGGGGCATGCATGAAGTGTCCCCTTTAATTAATTTAGCTCATAAAGGGCCCTATTCCGCCCACTTGAGATTCCATATCCAACATCTAAATTTCCATAAGATTATTGTGACATGTACCCCACCCCAACCCACGAGAAATATTTTCTGCATTCAATTCGATTCGATGTATCATACATGTAGCACAACATGGGTCAATACAATTGTTATATGCGTGTGTAATAAAAATGTACATTACTCTTGTTCTGATCATGATGTTCTAAAATATGGGGTTAAAATATTATTCACATTGGTCAAAATTTTAATGAAGTGAATTCTCACTTTACATGTAATCATTTGTTGTACCACATAAGCATAGTTGATGACGAGATGCATCAAAATAGTGCATTTCTAAATCATTTGTTTTATGCATTGTGAATTTTTATTTTATTTTACGCATTGTGAATTTTCATTAGTTTTTATTTTATTTTACGCATTGTGAATTTTCACTAATTTTTATTTTATTTTATTAAGAGATACATATAGTAGTGCCAAAAAATGCGTTTTCTTGACCTTACTTATGTGGGATTACATCTATTTTCTTAATCCCCTAGCTAGATAATGATTACGAAACATTGACAAGAATAGTTATTCTATACTCATCCAACATATTGAAATTGACTAAAATAATATTTTGCTGCAAAACATAAATAATATTACGAGAGAATTTCACTTTTGATACCATAACTCAACCTACTTTAAGGATTTGATACCACAATTTTTTCTCCCGACACATTTGATACCATAACTCAATCAACTTGACACATTTGATACTTCCGTCAAATTGGAAACGGAATTGTCACGTGATTGTCACGTGGCCGTTAAAACTTTGCACATTTGATACCATAACTTATGTTGACTGATAATTTTACCCCATAACATTTCAGGTTACCAAAAAAGCCCCACATCTCTAAATTTAGTGACGATTTTAGTCCACATTGTTGCAAATATTCCAAATTGACTCGAATAAGACCACGTGCTGACCAATTTAGAACTTTACACATTTGATACCATTACTTATGTTGACTGATAATTTTACCCCATAACATTTCAGGTTACCAAAAAAGCCCCACATCTCCAAATTTAGTGACGATTTTAGTCCACATTATTGCCGAATTTCAAAATTGACTCGAATAAGACCACGTGCTGACCAATTTAGAAAATTTTACTTATTTTATTTAAATAACTAATTTAATTTATAAACAATATTAATAAATTAAATAATACATTAACATAACTATCACCAAAATTAAGAAAATATATTCTTTTTAAAAATAAAATTTATATAATAGAATTAATCTATTTAATATTTATTAAAATAATTAATTATATAATTAAAAACTATTTAATATTTATTAAAATATTAAATAATAAATAATTATAATTTAATAAAAAAATCGCCACCCCACCCCACCCAACCCAACCCACCCCTCCCGCTACCCCCAGATTCCCAGGCCGCCACCGGCCTGGGTCTTCTGTCCCAGGCCACCGCCGGCCTGGGATCGAAGAACCCAGGCCGGCGGTGGCTTGGGACAGAAGACCCAGGCCGCCGGCGGCCTGGGAATCGGGAGGTAGGGGGGAAGGCTGGGGAGGTGGTGGGTGGGGTGGGGATTTTTTTTTAAAATTAAAATTATTTATTATTTAATATTTTAATAAATATTAAATAGTTTTAAATTATATAATTTATTATTTAAATAAATATTAAATATATTAATTCTATTATATAAATTTAATATTTAAAAAGAAAATATTTTCTTAATTTTGGTATGTTAATGTATTATTTAATTTATTAATATTGTTTATAAATTAAATTAGTTATTTAAATAAAATAAGTAAAATTTTCTAAATTGGTCAGCATGTGGTCTTATTCGAGTCAATTTGAAAATTTGGCAACAATGTGGACTAAAATCGTCACTAAATTTGGAGATGTGGGGCTTTTTTGGTAACCTGAAATGTTATGGGGTAAAATTATCAGTCAACATAAGTTATAGTATCAAATGTGCAAAGTTTTAACGGCCACGTGACAATCACGTGACAATTCTGTTTCCAATTTGACGGAAGTATCAAATATGTCGAGTTGATTTGAGTTATGGTATCAAATGTGTCGGGAGAAAAAATTGTGGTATCAAATCCCTAAAGTAGGTTGAGTTATGGTATCAAAAGTGAAATTCTCTCATAATATTACTATGCAATTGCGCTTAATTTGAGAAAGTACATCTACATAATGGACTTCTTCCATTTTTTTTATGAATTTATTTATTTCAAGCTATATATATTTTTCATAAAAGGTGTACGCTCTACCCACAAACATAATGGGTCGACCATTACTTCAATCATGTAACGTGTTTCTAGAGTTTATATGAGCAACCTTACAATACATTCATGATATGGATCAGTATTCAATTTGGAGATTTGGTCCTATTCATCAATAAACATTATACATGTTCCTTTTTCTCTTTCCTTTTAACCTTTTCTTTTTTCTTTTTGGTTGAATCCACCTAAACAAGTCAACATATATACAACAACATCGAATTAAGTTGAATTCTACTTAAGATTGCACATCTCAAGTCTTAATCACCTTTTATAATTTTATTGATGTCCGATGACAACAATTATGTCATCTAATTAGCTTTTGACTCGATATCTACAAACACTATATGTAGCTGGGGTCGTCACATTCTTAAATTATGTACTATTTTTTTATTTTATTTTTTACAGTGTTACGACTAATTAAATTGGATTATCAATTGATTACAATAATTAGTTAGAATAGATAAAAATAAATTACAACCACTATATAAATAATTAACAATCAGAAAAACTTAAGTAAATACTCACACTTAGCTTAAGTAACTTAACTCGGACTTGCGCGAGATGTTTACGATATTAATACATCAACTTCGTCATTGTAGCTTAAATTAGAACAAATTATTCATAGGGTGTGTACTTTATGTGTTTGTCATATGACTCAAAAGCTACAAAATTGCCATCAACAATTGTACAACTAGGCATGCTTGATTGCTGATGCATGGACTATTTTTTGCATCAATTGAAGAAATCGGACAACAAACGACCTTTCTTTTTTTTTTTTTTTTTTTTGGTCAACTTAAATATTTTACTGGTAGTTAAATTTTCCAACCAATCTTTTTTGTGTGGTAATTAAAAATAGCGTAGTTAAACTCAGTGACAAGTTTTTTACAATTTTATAATGAGAGAATTGCATTTGTGGTACCAAACAATATAGTGATTCCAACTTGTGGTACCACAGAAAATGAGGTTGATCAATTTGGTACCGCAATTTAATAAATTGAATCACATTTGGTACTTCCGTTAAAATTGGCCGTTAACTGCTGACGTGGCCGTTAAGGTTAATTGCAGAATTGACACCATTACTTATATTGACTGACAATTATACCCCCAACTTTTCAAGTTGTCAAAATAACCCCATATCTTCAAATTTACTGATAATTTTAGTCCACATTGTTGCCCAATTTCAAAATTGGCTCGAATAAAACACTTACGGACCAATTTAGAGATTTAACTTAATATATTTACATATTCATTTAACTAATTTAATTTATAAATAATATTAACAAACCAAATAATACATGAACACAAATTTGATAAAATATTAATTAAATCTAAAAATTTTATAATGATATGAATATATATAATATTTATTAAAAAATAAATTATATATTATTAATAAAATAATTATAAATTTATATATATATATATATATATATATATATATATATATATATATATATATATATATATATATATATATATATATATATATATATATATATATATATATATATATATATATATATATATATATATATAATTAAAAAACTCAAATCCCAGGCCGGGGATTTGAAAAAACTCAAATCCCAGGCCGGGGATTTGAGTTGGGGGGGGGGGGGGGGGGGGGGTTGGTTGGGGAAGAAAGGTTTTTTCATTTTATATATATATAAATATATATATATTAGATATAATAAATATTATATATATTCATATAATTATAAAAATTTTAGATTTAATTAATATTTTATCAAATTGGTTTTCTTGTATTATTTGGTTTGTTAATATTATTTATAAATTAAATTGTTAAATACATATGTAAATATATTAAGTTAAATCTCTAAATTGGTCCGCAAGTGTTTTATTCGAGCTAATTTTGAAATTGGGCAACAATATGGACTAAAATTATCAGTAAATTTGAAGATATGGGGTTATTTTGACAACTTGAAAAGTTAGGGGTATAATTGTCAGTCAATATAAATAATGGTGTCAATTCTGCAATTAACCTTAACGGCCACGTCAGCAGTTAACGGCCAATTTTAACGGAAGTACCAAATGTGATTCAATTTCTTAAATTGCGGTACCAAATTGATCAACCTCATTTTATGTGGTACCACAAATTAGAATCACTATATTGTTTGGTACCACAAATGCAATTCTCTCATTTTATAATTAAAGAAACCATGAAATTAAACAAGAAGTTTCAAGGCTGTGAGCGATACCTAGAAATTTTACTTCAAAATATTTACATAGCTGGTCTTGTAAAACCCAAGTAACTGATTGATTATATAATCTAAAATTTTATTAATTAAACCATGCCACTTGCTTCTGACCTCTCGTATTCTTCCCATTAATTTCACTAAATGGACAAACTTTAATTAGCCATAGTTTTTTTATTAACATTATTTGATAATTTAACTTACTTGCTACCCTTTATTTTCGAACAAATGTAAGGTCAATCTTGATATTTGTGCTCAAGTAAATCTTCTTTGTGGTTTAACATACTCCTTTTTTTTTTTTTTTTTTTCAATTTGAATAAAAGTTGTTAAATATACTTAGTTAAAGCATAGAAAACTATCAAATTATTTCACAATTGTTGTCCACTTTATGCACGCCAATCTGTTTTCCTTATTTCTTCTTTGGATTAATTCAAGTTGAAGCCTGAAAGAACACTTTTTATATGAGAGAATTTCACTTTTGATACCATAACTCAACCTACTTTAGGGATTTGATACCACAATTTTTTCTCCCGACACATTTGATACCATAACTCAAATCAACTCGACACATTTGATACTTCCGTCAAATTGGAAACAGAATTGTCACGTGATTGTCACGTGGCCGTTAAAACTTTGCACATTTGATACCATAACTTATGTTGACTGATAATTTTACCCCATAACATTTCAGGTTACCAAAAAAGCCCCACATCTCCAAATTTAGTGACGATTTTAGTCCACATTGTTGCAAAATTTCCAAATTGACTCGAATAAGACCACGTGCTGACCAATTTAGAACTTTACACATTTGATACCATTACTTATGTTGACTGATAATTTTACCCCATAACATTTCAGGTTACCAAAAAAGCCCCACATCTCCAAATTTAGTGAGGATTTTAGTCCACATTGTTGCCAAATTTCCAAATTGACTCGAATAAGACCACATGCTGACCAATTTAGAAAATTTTACTTATTTTATTTAAATAACTAATTTAATTTATAAACAATATTAATAAATTAAATAATACATTAACATACCAAAATTAAGAAAATATATTCTTTTTAAATATTAAATTTATATAATAGAATTAATATATTTAATATTTATTAAAATAATAAATTATATAATTTAAAACTATTTAATATTTATTAAAATATTAAATAATAAATAATTTTAATTTTAAAAAAAAAATCCCCACCCCACCCACCACCTCCCCAGCCTTCCCCCCTACCCCCCGATTCCCAGGCCGCCGGAGGCCTGGGTCTTCTGTCCCAGGCCACCGCCGGCCTGGGTTCTTCGATCCCAGGCCACTGCCGGCCTGGGATCTTCGGTCCCAGGCCGGCGGTGGCCTGGGATAGAAGACCCAGGCCGGCGGCGGCCTGGGAATCTGGGGGTAGGGGGAGGGGTGGGTTGGGTTGGGTGGGGATTTTTTTTATTAAATTATAATTATTTATTATTTAATATTTTAATAAATATTAAATAGTTTTTAATTATATAATTAATTATTTTAATAAATATTAAATAGATTAATTCTATTATATAAATTTTATTTTTAAAAAGAATATGTTTTCTTAATTTTGGTGATAGTTATGTTAATGTATTATTTAATTTATTAATATTATTTATAAATTAAATTAGTTATTTAAATAAAATAAGTAAAATTTTCTAAATTGGTCAGCATGTGGTCTTATTCGAGTCAATTTGGAAATTTGGCAACAATGTGGACTAAAATCGTCACTAAATTTGGAGATGTGGGGCTTTTTTGGTAACCTGAAATGTTATGGGGTAAAATTATCAGTCAACATAAGTAATGGTATCAAATATGTAAAGTTCTAAATTGGTCAGCACGTGGTCTTATTCGAGTCAATTTGGAAATTTTGCAACAATGTGGACTAAAATCGTCACTAAATTTAGAGATGTGGGGCTTTTTGGTAACCTGAAATATTATGGGGTAAAATTATCAGTCAACATAAGTTATGGTATCAAATGTGCAAAGTTTTAACAGCCACGTGACAATCGCGTGACAGTTCCGTTTCCAATTTGACGGAAGTATCAAATGTGTCAAGTTGATTGAGTTATTGTATCAAATGTGTCGGGAGAAAAAGTTGTGGTATCAAATCCCTAAAGTATGTTGAGTTATGGTATCAAAAGTGAAATTCTCTCCTTTTTATATATGCATTGTGTGCATGATGGAGTGCGAATAATGGTATTTAGAATAATAGGGCACGTACCTAATAAGTCAAACTTATATTACACAAATACAGGAAAAATGATGGAAATTAATCAAGTCAAACATTTTGATTGTAATAATATACTCAATTATATTTGCTTAAATAGTGATTTGTTAGTAAGTTTTAGACAATCGAGAGAATTTCACTTTTCATACCATAATTCAACCTACTTTAGGGATTTGATATCACAACTTTTTCTACCGACACATTTAATACCATAACTCAAATCAACTCGACACATTTGATACTTCTGTCAAATTGGAAACGGAATTGTCACGTGATTGTCACGTGGCCAGTAAAACTTTGCACATTTGATACCAGAACTTATGTTGACTGATAATTTTACCCCATAACATTTCAGGTTACTAAAAAAGCCCCACATTTCCAAATTTAGTGATGATTTCAGTCCACATTGTTGTCAAATTTTCAAATTGACTCGAATAAGACCACGTCCTGACCAATTTAGAACTTTACACATTTGATATCATTACTTATGTTGACTGATAATTTTACCCCATAACATTTCAGGTTACCAAAAAAGCCCTACATCTCCAAATTTAGTGACGATTTTAGTCCACATTGTTGCCAAATTTCCAAATTGACTCGAATAAGACCACGTGCTGACCAATTTAGAACTTTACACATTTGATACAAATTACTTATGTTGACTGCTAATTTTACCCCACAACATTTTAGGTTACCAAAAAAGCCCCACATCTCCAAATTTAGTGACGATTTTAGTCCACATTGTTGCCAAATTTCCAAATTGACTCGATTAAGACAACGAGCAGACCAATTTAGAACTTTACACATTTGATACCATTACTTATGTTGACAGATAATTTTACCCCATAACATTTCAGGTTACCAAAGAAGCCCCACATCTCCAAATGTAGTGATGATTTTAGTCCACATTATTGCCGAATTTTCAAATTGACTTGAATAAGACCACATGCTGACCAATTTAGAAAAGTTTACTTATTTTATTTAAATAACTAATTTAATTTATAAACAATATTATTAAATTAAATAATACATTAACATAACTATCACCAAAATTTAGAAAACATATTCTTTTTAAAAATAAAATTTATATAATAGAATTAATCTATTTAATATTTATTAAAATAATAAATTATATAATTAAAAACTATTTAATACTTATTAAAATATTAAATAATAAATAATTATAATTTAATAAAAAAATCCCCACCCCACGCCACCCAACCCAACCCAACCCACCCCTCCCCCTATCCCCTGATTCCCAGGCCGTCGGCGGCCTGGGTCTTCAAAGATCCCAAGCCGGCAGTGGCCTGGGATCGAAGAACCCAGGTCGGCGGTGGCTTGGGACAGAAGACTCAGGCCGCCGCCGGCCTGGGAATCCGGGGGGGGGGGGGGTAGGGGGGAAGGGGGGGAGGTGGTGGGTGGGATGGGGATTTTTTTAAAATTAAAATTATTTATTATTTAATATTTTAATAAATATTAAATAGTTTTAAATTATATAATTTATTATTTTAATAAATATTAAATATATTAATTCTATTATATAAATTTTATATTTAAAAAGAATATATTTTTCTTAATTTTGGTGATGTTTATTTTAATGTATTATTTAATTTATTAATATTGTTTATAAATTAAATTAGTTATTTAAATAAAATAAGTAAAATTTTTTAAATTGGTCAGCACGTGGTCTTATTCGAGTCAATTTGGAAATTTGGCAACAATGTGGATTAAAATCGTCACTATGTGGGGCTTTTTTGGGTAACCTGAAATGTTATGGAGTAAAATTATCAGTCAATATAAATAATGGTATTAAATGTGTAAAGTTCTAAATTGGTCAGCACGTGGTCTTATTCGAGTCAATTTGACAACAATGTGGAATAAAATTGTCACTAAATTTGGAGATGTGGGGCTTTTTTGGTAACCTGAAATGTTATAGGGTAAAATTATCAGTCAACATAAGTTATGGTATCAAATGTGCAAAGTTTTAACGGCCACGTGACAATCACGTGACAATTCCGTTTCCAATTTGACAGAAGTATCAAATGTGTCGAGTTGATTTGAGTTATGGTATTAAATGTGTCGGTAGAAAAAGTTGTGATATCAAATCCCTAAAGTAGGTTGAATTATGGTATGAAAAGTGAAATTCTCTCGATTGTCTAAAACTTACTAACCAATCACTATTTAAGCAAATATAATTGAGTATATTATTACAATCAAAATGTTTGACTTGATTAATTTCCATCATTTTTCCTGTATTTGTGTAATATAAGTTTGACTTATTAGGTACGTGCCCTATTATTCTAAATACCATTATTCGCACTCCATCATGCACACAATGCATATATAAAAAGGAGAGAATTTCACTTTTGATACCATAACTCAACCTACTTTAGGGATTTGATACCACAACTTTTTCTCCCGACACATTTGATACAATAACTCAATCAACTTGACACATTTGATACTTCCGTCAAATTGGAAACGGAACTGTCACGCGATTGTCACGTGGCTGTTAAAACTTTGCACATTTGATACCATAACTTATGTTGACTGATAATTTTACCCCATAATATTTCAGGTTACCAAAAAGCCCCACATCTCTAAATTTAGTGACGATTTTAGTCCACATTGTTGCAAAATTTCCAAATTGACTCGAATAAGACCACGTGACAATTTCGTTTCCAATTTGACGGAAGTATCAAATGTGTCGAGTTGATTTGAGTTATGGTATCAAATATGTCGATAGAAAAAATTGTGGTATCAAATCCCTAAAGTAGGTTGAATTATGGTATGAAAAGTGAAATTCTCTCTTATACAATCTCATAAATGTGTTGTACTTTTCGAATAATTTAGGTGCGATCAAGTTGACATTGGGTTGAAATTATACATGTAAACCTTTTTTTATAAATAATTAAGTTACTTATTATTATACTTAGCTCATAGCTAGACTTACGGTATAGTTTCATGTTCATCATCATTCTATATACAGTTTTCCCCCTTCATTTATGGGTTGATATAAGTTATCCCTTAAAGTATTAACTGTAAAACTTATCCCCTCTATTATAATTTTATAGTTTTGTTTCGAAAATACCCCCACTCCTTACATAAATAATAATCTTTTTAGTAATTTATTAAAATAAAATTATCTCTTTATTAATTATGAATCAATTCATCCACCAAACAACATTATCATCATTTATTTTCTTTCGTTCGGTTCTATGGTCTCAAATTTTTCTTTATTTTCATCTCAATTTTTTCTTTATTTATGTTTCAATTTGTTTTCTTTATTTTATGTCTCAATTTTTTTAATTTCTATCTCACTTTTTTCTTCATATTTTTCTGAGCTTTTATCTGGTGATAATTATCCTATTTATTTTCGATATGAATTATTATTCAAAATGTTGAGTAATTCTCATTCAAATTCTTTCTCGCAAAATTCAAGTTTAACATCAAATATTATTATGTTTTAATATTTTCACTTCTTTATCAAAATATAAAGTATTTATTAATTATGAATCCATCCATCCATCCACCAAACAATATTATGTTTCAATTTCTTCATTTCTTTTGTTTCCTTTGGTTGTAAAAAAAAGAGATGAAAATGAAGAAAAAAATTTAAGAAAAATGGAAGGTAACAAAAGAAATGAAGAAAATAAAATATAATGTTGTTTTGTGGATGAATGGATTCATAATTAATCTAGATATAATTTTATTTTCATATATTAATAAATAAATTATTATTTATGAAAGAAGCGGGGATATTTTTAAAATATATACTTCAAAACTATAGCAGAGAGAGGGTAAGTGTTACAATTAATAATTCATATTTTCGATATGAATTATTATTCAAAATGTTGAGTAATTCTCCTTTAAATTCTTTCTCGCAAAATTCAAGTTTAACATCAAATAATATTATGTTTTAATTTTTTCACTTCTTTATCAAAATATAAAATATTTATTAATTATGAATTCATCCATCCATCCATCCACCAAACAATATTTTGTTTCAAGTTCTTCATTTCTTTTGTTTCCTTCGATTGTAAAAAAATGAGATGAAAATGAAGAATTTTTTTATTGTTTTGTGGATGAATGTATTCATAATTAATATAAATACAATTTTATTTTGATATATTATTAAATAAATTATTATTAATTATGAAAGAAGCGGTATATACTACAAAACTATAGCAAATGGGGGTAAGTATTACAATTAATACTTTAAGGGGTTAACTGATATCATCCTCATACATTAAAGGGAGCAAACTGTATTTAACCCTTCTATCATTATAAGTATCTGCTAGCTTAATTTATTGCTTTTTTTCCAATTAAATCATTCTCAATTAACTAGAAGCTGGCTAGCTAGAAGCAAAATCGGTAGTAATAAATCACAATTTATATGCTTGAATAATGCTGAATAAATTTAAAAAAATGGATCGAGTTGGTCACCCAAAATTGTTGGAAATTCAACTAGATCATGGAAGATCTGTGCTGATTAATTAAGTATTCAATAAAATCTGCACGCATAAGCATGCATGCATAATGACATCAAAGCTGGAGCAAGAAAGCTAATCGCTGGCCGCACGTGAAGGTCTCGTGGTTGATACGGTTGTTGTTCCTCCTATTCTCGACATCATCCAATTAAAATTTCATTAATTAACCCTAATGTTTCTGCTCTCCCAAAAAAAGAAAAAAAAAAATCCCGAATTTACTTAGCAATTAGCTAGTCCCGTAATTCCCAACTAAAGAGAAAAATTAACAAAAGTTGTTTACCATACGAAAAATATATTGTTGTCTCACATACAAAAGAATAATTTGTTGGAGAGAAATGCATTTTTGGTACACAGAAATAGGTTAATTCCCACTTTTGGTACACAGCTTTATGTGTCCAACACATTTGTTACACCTCTTTAACAAAGTTCGACACATTTGGTACAACCGTTAAATAAATTTCAAAATCGCCGTCAATTCGGTCACGTGACATCACGTGCACGTTAAGTCGACACATTTGGTACACTACTTTTACAAAAAAAAAAAAAAAAAAAAAAAAAAAAAAAAAAAAAAAAAAAAAAAAAAAAAAAAAGAAAAAATTGAAACTTGATAAACTTTTTTTATTATATTTTATTCTTCTTCCAATATTAAACTATAAATGACATTATATAGTTTATTATATTTTACATGTCATATAAATAATAAATACATATTTTTTAATAATTTTTGTAAATAATAATAAAAATTATTAAAAAATATGTATTTATTATTTATATGACATGTAAAATATAATAAACTATATAATGTCATTTATAGTTTAATATTGGAAGAAATAATAAAAAAGTTTATCAAGTTTCAATTTTTAAAAATTATTTATAAAAATAGTTTATTATTTTTATAGTTTATTATTTACAAAAATTATTAAAAAATATGTATTTATTATTTATATGACATGTAAAATATAATAAACTATATAATGTCATTTATAGTTTAATATTGGAAGAAGAATAAAATATAATAAAAAAAATTTATCAAGTTTCAATTATTTTTTTTTTTTTTTTTTTTTTTTTTTTTTTTTTTTTTTTTTTTTTTTTTTTTTTGTAAAAGTAGTGTACCAAATGTGTCGACTTAACGTGCACGTGATGTCACGTGACCGAATTGTCGGCGATTTTGAAATTTATTTAACGGTTGTACCAAATGTGTCGAACTTTGTTAAAGAGGTGTACCAAATGTGTTGGACACATAAAGCTGTGTACCAAAAGTGGGAATTGACCTATTTCTGTGTACCAAAACTGCATTTCTCTCTAATTTGTTGTCTACGAAAAATAAAATGCGGAAAAGAGAACAAAAACAACTAGTCGCAAAAACAGAGAAAAATATGTAGAATTCTCTTGTGGTATGTAATAATTTTTCCAACTTTAAAATGTGTTGATAGTACAAATTAAGTCAGGAGGGAGCTTGACGGCAAGATCCACCCATGAAGTAGGGCAGGGCCGGCCCTGAGCGTAAGTCGCACATGCGGCCGCTTAGGGCCACCGATTTCCGAGGGCCTCTAAAAAATATATATATATATATATATATATATATATATATATACGCGTGTGTGTGTGCAATGTATCAACTGCCCATATGTCAAAGTTGGTAAAGCCCTCATCCAATTAGCGTGAGGTAAGGAGTTCGAATCTTTGAATGCCCACATACTATTTAACTTCTATTTTCTTCATTTGTGTTTGTGGAACTAAGATTTTTATATGATCCAAAGGCATTATTAAATAAATGAATATTCACAATTAATTCAATGAAATCCCATATTTTTTAGATATTTGATCCATAAATTAAGATAGATATTGTCTAAATTAAAAAGTAAAAAAAAGAAAAAAAATCTTTATATTGTGATTTCAAATTTATTTGGAGTTGTGAGTCGTACAACCAAGGAATACATTAGATGATAGGAATATATCAAAATCTTTTGTTCAACTTGATGATGTTAAAATCTATTATCTATTGCATTTATTGTATCAAACTTGTATAGTATTTGAAGAATGATACTTATAATATAGATGAGATGGACGTATCTTCCTAGTTGAGAGTCTTGAGATGTATTTTACCAAAAGAACTAAAAGACTTGAATTGCATTTCTCAAATAGATGGATTACTTATAGAATATTGTTAGCTATTTCTGTTACAGTTGCAGCCGCGGAGTGAACATTTTCGAAGTTAAAGTTGATTGAGTCTTACCTCTTATCAACCATTGTCACAAGAGATATTGAATCAGTTAGCCATATTGTCGATTGAAAAACATATGGTAAAGAAGGTTAATTATGCAAGTGTAATTAGTGATTTTTCTTTAGAAATGTTATGAGAGTAATATAAGTATTATTTTACTAAGGGTTTATGTGTTTATGTAATATTCACTCACGAATGCAATCATTTTCTTATTAAATAAAATTGTGTTGAATTACCGATGTTTCTTACAAAACGAGATTATATTTGATTCATTATTTTTAGTTTAATATGTTAATTTACAAAAAAAAAAAAAAAAATTATTAGTTATTAACATTATTAATTGTACATGAAAACTTAAGGCCACAGTTTTAAAGTTTGCTTAGGGCCACAGTTTTAAAGTTTTTATATATATATATATATATATATATATATATATATATAATTTGGTTCAAGGGTGGCACTTGGGGTGAATGCAATTAATCCTTTACTATATAAAGTAGTATTTATTATCTGTGTGTCAATATAACCCTAACCCTAATTAAGTTGTATTAGGGTGGACTGGGTAAAAGCTAGTCCGCCAATTGACAGGCCTAGATGAAGAATATATAGATGAATGGAATGGACTCTAGCTCCCTCTCCTCTCTCTTTATAAATAATAAATACCCAACAAAAACATAACCTAGCTAGGTTAATTGAGGTAGAGGAGGCCATGGCCACCGCCACAAATTTTCTGTTACTGAAACCAAATCTGCTGAAATGGAATAATCAGTGCCCCCAGTACTCCATTAAGAATAATTCTTCCTCCTTTATTCCATTAAAAATTTATAATGCAAATTTCAAAGCCCTAAGCGTGAAGACCGCGGGTTTGTCACCTTGTAAAGTTTTGAACTCATTTGAGGTTCTGGCTGAAAGATTTGTAAGATCCTTGCGAAAACCCGTTGCAGGTGCAATTTTTGTTGGGTTATTGTTTTTTATGTATGATCCCAATTCTTCTGTATGGGCGGCTTCTGGAGGGAGAATGGGTGGAAGTAGTTCCTCTTCATCATCATCATCATCATCATCATCGTCATCAAGATCCTCATCCTCATCAAGATACTCATCTGTGACTACGGTTGACTTATATATTATGTTTCTTATCGGGACAACCATGGGTACTGTTGTTTGGTTATTAACTGATCATGACACCAAGAACACTGTGCTCAAGTTGCAGGTACCATAGTTTTATTAATCAATACATTCTTCACTAATTTTTTTTTTTTTTTTTTTAATTTCTTCCTGATCGATCGATTTCTTGTTGTTTAAGGTTGGCCTGTCAGGCTTGAGGAGTAGTTGTTCACTTAAAAAAGATCTAAACCGTATTGCTGAAATTGCAGATACATCCACCTCAGAGGGTCTACAATACGTATTGACCGGTACGTAGAAACATATATATATATATATATATATATATATATATATATATATATATATATATATATATATGTCCTGTAAATTATTAAACATGTATTATATTCTAACTCATCACCACTCCTAATTATTATTAGGTCTAATCTAATGTGGATCGAGGCTATGAATTACTACTGTTTGTTATATATCTTGTTGTAATTGCTTATATATCTTGTTGTAATTGCTATGACGACTAAACAATTTAATTTAATTTGTTACAGAGACAATTCTTGCTTTGCTCAACTATCATGATCATCGCATCTATGCCCATTCATCTGTAAGTTGAAAAATTAAAAAAAATAAAAATATACTGTTCTATTTCCCCTTTCTTTTACATACAGTACTATATGATATGTTGTTGTTTAGATTGCTTATTCATTAAAATTTCTTAATATTGACGAGAGCTAGGTTGATGTCTGCTGTAAGTACGGAGGGGAGACAAGATTCAAAAAGCTTTCCATTGAAGAACGTGAAAAGTTTGATGAGGAAACATTTGTGAACCTCAACAACATAAAGAAGAAGAAGAAGAAAACGTCAACAAAACTAAGAACAAGTAGTATTGGGAGTAGCAATGAGTACATTGTGGTAATATATATATGATTTTATTACTCTTCATTTATGTACTAAATTAATACCATATATTTTAGAGAGAGATGATTAAATTAAAAAATACAGACAGTAATTTAATTATAAATTGATCAGGTCACAATCTTGGTGTCTGCTAAAGGAGGACCCAAACACAAATACATGTACAATGATCTGCCGCCTTGTTGTATCAATAACATTAAAGACTTGAAAGAAGCTTTACTAAAGCTTGCAACCATCCATCATTCAAGGAAGATTTTGGTAAGTAATTAATTAAGATTAACTAACTGCTCAAGTGAATATATATATATCATCCCCTTAATTTCCTCTCTTGTCGTCGCAGGCAGTTGAGGTTTTGTGGACTCCTCAAGAAGAAGATGACACGCTGTCAGAAGAACAATTTCTGGAAGATTATCCCTTATTAAAACCAGTACTCTAGCTACCTACCTACTGCAAGAGGAAATTGATTCCCGCGGGAAAGCCTTCCATTTAAATTGACGGTATCTTTAATTTATATATATATGGGATTCATTTATCTTGTAGAAGTAATTTATTTTTGAAGAAATATATGTTTTTGGGATGGTCGTTTCCTGACAATGTTGGCATGGTAAGAAGCAATTTACCTGTAAATTAAATGCAGCAGGTCTAGATGACAACCTCGTTTATTTTATTTGCACATTTCCAATATGGTCCTGGTCCTGTTGTTGTTGTAAGCACAACTATGAAATGAAATTTGCATTTTAGTGAATATAACCATAACAGAATCTAAAAATATATGCAAAACATTAAGGCCCAATAATGATCCACTATAAATTAATCTGTTATTTGAAGCCTCTGTGTGTGAAGCCCAGTGTCTGAAAATAAAGCCCAATAATGATCCAATCCTTCAACTATTAAACTACACGCATCCAAGTGAGTGACTAGTACTTTTCCACTAATTTATCTATACTAGTATATCAACTGTATATGTATGTATATAAATTGTGAACAAATGATTGAATAAGTTTGAACTACGTACCAATGTTTTTAAAATCGGACCGGAGAGCGAACCGGTGAGCCTACTGGTTTAGCGGTTTTACTGGTCGAATTGAACTTTGCCAATTTGGTCATCTCTTTCGTCAACAAAAGCAGCTTACACTCTACCTCCACTTGCTCGCCCAAGTCGTTGCCTGGCTCTAAGTAAATTCCCTGATTTTGTTTTATAATGGCAATGTTTGTTTACAAAAAAGGCTGTGTTTCTTTGGATAGAGATTCCAAGAATTTTCTAGGATATTAATTGTATTCTCAATTTTGGTGTACTTGAAAGAAAAAAAAAATGTTAAAATTTTTAGAGATAAAATGAAGATTCTGCTTAAATTTTAGAAAATTGATAAGTCTTTTTAGATATTATGGAAATAAGAAGTATAGATGCAGAATTTCTGAAATTATAAGGGGATTCGATGCAATATAAAAATTTCAAGAAAATTTTATGCAGATTTTACAAAACACAGAGGAATATCATTCATTTTTCTTGCTTTTTTGCTCTAAAAAAACATAGGATAGCTTTTGATATCTTGAATTAGCTGAATAATTACAAACTATTTTACTTAGCTCAATTCTTACGTTTGATTGCATTTAAAGTTTTGTTCAAGCTTGATAGAATATTTAATAGACCGACTATTTCGTTGACTTCTAGATTCCTAATGGGCTTGATTCAAGCACGTTCAATTCAATTCAAATGAAATTTTAACACAATCTCAAACCTAATAAAATATTCAAATCAAATTTAAATAACATTTGATTTTCACAGCTATACACTATCCCGTTCGATAAGAAGAAATCGAAGCACTACTAATATATCTTGTACTTGGGAAGGACCACTAGAACACGAAATCGAAGCACTGTAATAGATAATTAAACATATATATATATATATATATGATGAGTGGTACTAAAGGTGATGTAATTAGACATTACATTGTAATAAATGTGGAGATGTGATGATGTTTGATAGAAAAAAGAGAAAAAAAATTAATAAGCCTAAATCAAATCACATCACAACTAATTTATAAAGGATTAAGAAATTATCCTCGTGTTAAATGACTCTTACAGACTATATTCCACTAACAGAATCTTACGTTGAGAGTAGCATTGATCCTTGAAGATAATATAGAATAATGATATTAAATTATTAATCATCCTCTGCACGCATGTTGCAATAAAGTTAGAAAAAATGATAAGCATATCATACTAATACTATTATAAATTGCACCACGTAATCCAACAAATATATATACCAAATAATCTCTTCTAGTATATACTATGAAGCACGGATGCTTCAAAAATTTATTAAATGCCGTGTCGAATTCTTTTCGGATACGATACTCCTCGGATATCTGTGGGATACGTATTCGACACTCCATGAGGCGTGTCGGTAAATATAACTAAAAAGAAAAGTTGGACACACATATCGGATACTTATTTAGACGTATCCAACACATTTTATATTCTAAATTTTGCTAAGTCACCACAATTGGTAAGAACAATGTAAGGCGTCAAGTCACACTTTATATTATATCCATATCGTATCGTATCCAGTAAATTTTTAAAAATTCGCGTTGCCGTATCCATGTCGTATCGTATTCGTATCGACGTATCCGTATCCGTGCAACATAGAGTATATATGATTGAGATGCAATTAATGTACAGGGGCGGAACCAAGGTCCAAGGGGGTGTATTAAAAGTAATCAATATTGCTTATGTACTTAGCCCTAAAAAAAAAATATTGCTTATGTACTATGTGAAAAAAGTAAGCTCAACTGCTCAAGTAAGGATAGTACCTATAAGAAATTTAATATCCTTGAATATTTAAGCGAGAATGGATGATATACTTTAGTTCCTTATTCTATTAAAACATTTGATCAAAGTGCCTTTGTTCTTTCAAGATTATTAATTTTATGACCAATCAATACATATATATTAATTTGTTTAAATCCAATAACTAGGATCGATGATTTTCTTTGAAGATTGAACGTACTTTTGTTCTTGCATATTCTTTTAATCCAACATCAAACGATGATAATAAATTCTTGTTCGTCTGTTTTTTCGAGAATATTTAACTTTGAGTAACTAATTAATGACAAAGCACTAATAAACAAAATATAATACTTAAAATGAACAAGACAATGATAAAAAAATAAAAAATAAGAAATGTGTTGACGATGATATATATGTCTAAAGAATTTATTGTAGGAGAGGGTTCCACAGACGTTATTGCCAATCTTTAATTTTTTTCATTTTTGGTTTATATTATATTATTATATGGAGTGTTTCTTAACTGTCTTCCTCTTCTTCGAATTCAAATGCTTCGTATAATAAGTGCTAATTAAAAGTTTGAGGAATAATTATATATACTAGAAGTAACTTCAATAACATGTCAAGTACAAATAATTATAAATAATAAACCACTATCAAACACTAGTATTAAATTAAAGAAAAATTCAAATTATTGTATTTATTGGCGTGAAACTGAAAAATAACTAAATAGATAATCATTATGCAAAATTTACTTAAGTAATGCATGAAATAAAAGGATTATTGGGCAATTTGTATTTGGAATCCTCGTGTTCCAATTTGGGGAAAATTGGTAGTAAGTTACTCGAACAAATTTATCACAGTAAAGGTCAAACCCCCACGTGGATTACATGTTTTTGTGCCATTTTATTCTCTAAACTTATTATTCTATTTAGAACCCAAAAAACAAGTAATTTCAAGGATGTAATTAACCAGGAGAAGTTTCAATAAAACTACTTCGACCTTAATTAAATTAGTTTATAGTACGTACTAGATTGCAGATTTTTTATTAGTACTAATTAATTACAACCCCAAACCCAATTAAGAGATCAATTATATTATAATTACTATAACCTTTAAATTAATTTAAACCATGTGCATCGTCTCGTGTTCCTCCCATCACTACGGACACAAGCTTAAATTTAATCCTGGTTCTAATAAGATTATTTAATTAACTAACTTTCTTCTTAACCTTTCTTTTCAAACAATCATATGTCTATTTCGTTGGTCTTCATTTAAAAAAAATAGTTTGAGTGATTTCGATGAAACCTTTGAGACCTCGTTGGGATGAGTTTTGGATGTTGGATTTTGTGGTTTGTGGTTTGAATAAGTTGAAACCTCACTTAGATTGAGTTTAAATGTTGGAATTTAGGGGAAAAAAAGTAGGTGGTAGGTGTCAAATCAATGTCTTTTTTTAGTAAAATTTGGAGGAAAAGATAGGTGGTAGGTGTCATATCAATGTTTTATAGGTTTGAAAAGTTTGAGTATAAGTTTCTAAATAAGTTTTTGAGAGTTTTATGAATTTGGCGAAAACTCATTTGAAAGGATTTTGGCTCGCCCTCGTGACCGGGCCAAAATACATCCACTTATACCATATAAGGTCAACATATTTTGTGTTCATGGCACATATAAGAGGAATAATATCGTTAATTCATATTTTTTTTAATTTAAAAATATCAGAAAGATATGAAACTTTTATAATTATAAGATTATAGGGGATTAAATGCTCTATTTTACATTTAAAAATAAATAAATTGAACATTATTAAATCATAAAAATAAATTGCCATTAACTCATAAAATATTTATAAGGAGTAGGAATCCCAAAAATGTCTGAAAATTCAACTAGCTAGATCATGAAGAGCAGTGCTATTATTAAATTCTAAAATGTTCGCGACTAATCAAAGTATGAATAGCCAATGTACTTTTTGAAGTGTCCCAATGCATGCATGCTTGAGTTGTACTTTTGAAATATTGAATTTTATGTGGGGTTGTATTCAGGGGCGGGCCAAGATAATCTTCCGAGGGTTGAAGATTTTTCAGTAGAAAATTTGATAATTTTTCAAATGTTTGAAAAAAGTCCTGCTGAAATGAGTTTAATATAAAAAACAATTATAATTTTATCCAATAAAAAGTAAAAAAAAATATATATTAACAAATTCTTTTAAGAGTATGTATGCCTAAAATGTAATCCCATTGAACTTCAATTCAAGCAAACAAATTGCTTGGACAAGAAATGCAAATAATCAAATATACCACTTATATGTGTAAAAAGGTAAAGTTATTTTTTATATTGGTAACTTTAATACAAATCTAATTTCATGATTCAACATAAAATTATATCTACCATAAATCAAAAAACCTGACACCCATATAAAATGCAAATTTCATGAAAAATATTTATTAATGAACACTTCAAAATTGAGGATTTAAATGAGCATGAAAGTTAAAATACACAAAAAAGAATATGTTAACACGTGAGTATAAAAAATGAATTTCTATTAAAATAAATAAGAAGTGTCAAAAAATTAGTGAATCTTCATAAAAGAATACTCTGCTAAAATGGAGGAAAAAGTTTGGATATGTGAAATGACATCAAATTTAAAACAAAAGCATGTCCAAGGATCGAACACCAAACTTCAGGCTCAACTTCAACATTCAGAATAAAAGCCCCAACTGCTGCATAAAAACACTACAAGAAAGCCATGCCATGCTTGAAGGTCTCGTGGTTGATCCAATTTAGGTTTCAATAATAATAATAATGTTTTGCCCCCAGGGCATATCTCCAACTGGTCGACCAATGATTCATAAGGCTTGCTCCAGCGGCAAGGGTGGGGGTTCGAATCCCATTTGGAACTTGGATGGAAGCATTTCTATGGGTCTATCTAAGGGTCATTTGTGGTGAAGACCCCTTTGTGCGCAGAGTGTACAGCAGTATGGTGGGAACCCGGGGCTTGGTGGAGGCACATCCTGCGATTTACATCCTTCAGGGTTCTAGGGCAAGGGTTCTGAGGGTCCAGGATTAGTCAAGTGTAAGCTTGTACACCTGGGTTATCAAAAAAAAAAAAAAAAAAAAAAAAAAAAAAAAAATAATAATAATAATGTTTGAATCTTAAGGGATAATCTTATACAGCTGCATTCGTTTGCCCCAATTGTTACTGGGGCAATTTCTAGTTTAGGCTCACTAAAAAATTTGGGCCAACTAATTAATGATCCATTCGGTAAATTAAATTGTGTCTATTTCCGATTAAATTGAAAGTACCATTTTACCCATAAATATAATTAAATCTCACCGTTGATCGTTATCTTATTTTCGGCCGTTGGATCAAATTTTGGAACACAATGGTTTCATTCATTTCCATTTCATCCAAAAGCTACCAACATAGTCTCCTTTAATTTCATCTTTTAAAAAAATATAAATCCTTAAAAAATAGATGCAAATAGAAGGTTAATTCCTCTTTGTATCTTCACGATGGAAGATTGATTCAATCTCTTGTACCTCCAGCTAAAAAAATTCTTCTTCAGTTTGGAATCGAACAATTTCACTTTTTCTTTTCTATTGACCTTATCAATCGTACTTTGTGATAATTCATTCGAGAAAAATTTGAAGTCTTCAGCTATTAACAAACACAATTAGATAGAGAAGAAGAAAACGTGCGCCGACGAGAACCAGAATTTAAGAGGCAGCGATTCTGCATTGCCATGGTTGTTTTCTCACTTTCCTTTTATTTATTATTTTCATTTTGTTCCTTTTGTAGAAAATATAAATTTAATTTCATTACTTCAAGATTAAGTCATGTGTATTAATTACAAGATAAGATAAGGATGTAATTACTTAGAAGTCCACAAAGGAGGCTAAAGAGATAAGGATTTGAATGAAGAAGTAAAATCGAACTTGACTTCCTCAAGTCAACGTTTGCGGCTAACAAGATAAGGAAGAAACAAAATCGAACTTGGCTACTTCAATTACTTCAAAGCTAAGAAATCAAAGAAGAAGACAACTTGAAATTGTCTACTTGTTAACCTCCTTTGATAGCTATATATATGTAATCTTATCTTTAGTTTCATATGATACATGAGAGAAAAATAGAGAGAAACTTTGAGAAGAAAAAATTGTATCTTCCAAAGTAGAAGAGAAAGGCTTCTAGCAAAAGCCTAGAAAATATTTGTATCATCATTTTGCTATTAGTATATTGAGAGTATTTTGTCTCCAATAGTACTTGTCTTTGTGAGTTGCTTGAAAAGCATATATCTGGGTCCATTAACAAGAAGTTGCGCCAACAATTGGTATCAGAGCCAATTTCGATCATGACCTCCAACTCCATTCAATTACAACTTCCCAAGTTGAATGGGAAGAATTTCGACAACTGGGCGATCCAGTTGAAAGTATTCTTTAGATCTCAAGATCTATGGAATTTGGTGGAGAATGGCTACACAGAGGTAGTCGACGCAAAGGCATTCGAAGCCTTGGATAAGGAGGAGAAAGTTTCATTAGTTGAAACTAGAAAGAAGGACCAGAAAGCTTTATATGCTATCTATCAAGCTATTGAAGAATCGATATTCGAAAAAATATCAATTGCGGAAACATCAAAGGAAGCATGGGATATATTATCAAAATCCTACAAAGGCGATGATCGTGTGAAGCGGGTACGTCTTCAATCACTACGAGGTGATTTCGAATCTTTGCATATGAACGATTCAGAATCTATCTTGGAGTATTTTGATCGAGTTCAGCATATAGTTAACCAGTTGAGGGTTAACGGCGAAGACACTAAAGATGAAAGGGTCGTGGAAAAGATATTGCGATCTTTAACCACAAAGTTCGACTATGTCGTTGCAGCCATTGAAGAATCGCAAGATATCTCAGAAATGAAAATTGAGCGATTATTGAGTTCGTTGTGCTCACATGAACAACGAATGAATAAAAATACATCAAATTCAAGTATTGAGCAGGCCTTGCAAAGTCGTGTAGCGCAACCAAGTCGCGGATTCTATCGTGGTGGTCGAGGACGTGGATCAAGTAGAGGTCGAGGTGCTAGAAATTCTAATTTCCAAAACAAAGAGAGCTATGATGATAATTTTCAAAGAAATCGTGGTGGTTACTCTCGAGGACGAGGCAAGTCACATATCAAATGCTATAGGTGTAACAAATTTGGACATTTCAAATCTGAATGTCGAACAAAGATGCCAGATAATGAAACAGAGCATGCAAACACCGCGAATGTTGAAGAAAACATGCTACTCGCATGTCAAATGGAAGGGACGAACTCGGAGCACACAAATACTTGGTATCTTGATACTGGGTGTAGTAATCATATGTGTGGTAACAAAGAGCTCTTCACAAAGATAGACGAATCAGTACGTGGCGAAGTCAATTTTGGAAATAAAACTAAGGTTCCGGTATTGGGAAAAGGTGACATTGATATTCAATCCAAAGATGGAATGAATGTTACAATTGCTGATGTTTTCTTTGTGCCAGAGCTTCACTGGAATCTATTAAGCTTGGGACAACTTTCTGAAAGAGGTCATAAAATTGACATTCAAAATGGAGTTTGCACTATCAAAAGCAAAAACAACCAAATGATCGCAAAAGTGCAGATGACAAAGAATCGAATGTTTCCTTTGAATCTGCACTCAAAAACATTGATGAATTTTTCATCTATGTTAAAGGATAACAATTGGTTATGGCATCTACGGCTCGGACATCTAAATTTTCGGAGTCTCAAATTACTTGCTAAACACAAGATGGTAAATGGATTGCCATTGATTGATGTACCTGATCGTCCTTGTGAAGGATGTATTCTCGGGAAGCAACACCGAGATCCTTTTTCAGATGAAAAAGTCAGGCGTGCGTCACACCCTTTGGAGTTAGTACACACGGACATTTGTGGCCCAGTAGAGGTGGAGTCTTTCGGACATAAGAGGTACATTTTAGTCTTTGTTGACGATTTTTCTAGAAAAATTTGGGTGTATTTTCTAAGGCAGAAATCTGAGGCTTTTGAAAAATTCAAAGAATTTAAAGCATTTGTTGAAAAACAAAGTGGCTTTAAATTGAAAACATTGAGATCCGATAGAGGAGGAGAATTCACTTCAAATGAATTCAATAATTATTGCAAACATGAGGGAATCAAGCGTCAGTTGACAGCTAGCTATACACCACAACAAAATGGTGTAGCAGAGAGAAAAAATAGAACTATTTTTGAAATGGCTCGAAGTATGTTGAGGGCTAAATCTCTGCCAAAGATTTTTTGGGCAGAAGCTGTTGCTTGTGCAGTTTATCTATTAAACAGGTGTCCAACTAGAAGTGTGCTTGACAAAACACCAGAAGAAGCCTGGAGTAAAAATAAACCAGATGTTTCATTTTTACGTGTATTCGGGTGTGTAGCATATCCTCATATACCTGATCAGAAGAGAAAGAAGTTAGATGAAAAAAGCCAGAAATGCATTTTCATCGGCTATAGTCCTGTCACAAAGGGTTATAAATTATATAATCCAGTTACAAAAAAGGTAATTATAAGCAGAGACGTTATATTTATCGAAGAAGAAGCTTGGGAATGGAATCCAAATGAGAATAAACCAAAGGAAGTCATTGTTGACACCGAACAATATGATAATTCCGAGGAAGAAATAACCAGGTATTTACCTAGAAGCTCATCTCCTGTGAGAAGTACACCATCACCGATGAGATCATCAACTCTGCCAGAACGTCCGAGACGAGCTACCAGAATGCCTACTCACTTGAAGGATTATGTGGTTACGAAAGACAATGAAAGCGACGATACTACAGATGAAACTATTGTAAACTTTTGTTTGTTTGCAGATTGTGATCCAGTCTCTTATGAAACTGCAGCAAACGATGAACGGTGGATCCAAGCTATGGATGAGGAGATTCACTCTATTGAGAAAAATGATACGTGGGAATTGACTTGTTTACCTCCAGGTAAGAAGTCAATTGGTGTAAAGTGGGTGTACAAGACGAAGTACAAACTCGATGGTCAGGTGGATCGCTATAAGGCAAGGTTAGTCGTAAAAGGCTACAAACAAAAGCCTGGAATCGACTATTTTGAAGTATTTGCACCAGTTTCCCGAATGGAGACTATACGAATGATCATTGCACTTGCAGCTCAAAACAAGTGGAGAATTCACCAAATGGATGTAAAGTCAGCTTTCTTAAACGGTCTTCTTGAAGAAGAGGTTTATGTTGAGCAACCTCCAGGTTACATAAGAAAAGGGAAAGAAAATCAAGTGTACAAATTGAAGAAGGCATTATATGGATTGAAGCAAGCGCCTCGGGCTTGGTACACACGTATTGATACATACATGTTGGAAAACAAATTCCATAAATGTCCTTACGAGCATACATTGTATATCAAGTCCAACACTAACGGAGATTTGATGATAGTCTGTCTTTATGTTGATGACTTGATTTTTACAGGAAATTGTGATAAAATGTTTGCAGAATTCAGGGAGGCTATGACAAAACAATTTGAGATGACAGATATGGGTCTAATGTCATACTTTTTGGGCATCGAAGTACAACAAAAGGCTGATGGCATATTTATTTCACAAAAGAAATATGCTAATGACGTACTTAAAAGATTCAAGATGGAGTCGATCACCCCAATTCGAACTCCAGCTGCAGAGAGATTAGAGTTGCAGAAAAAAGGTAACGGTGAGCTAGTAAATCCCACATATTTTAAAAGCTTAGTTGGTAGTCTAAGATATTTGACGTCAACTAGGCCAGATATTGTTTATGCTGTGGGAATTATTAGTCGGTTTATGGAAACACCTTACCAGTCACATTTGATGGCAGCTAAGCGAGTTTTGCGGTACATAAGTGGTACTCGTGATCATGGAATATTTTATTCACATTATGATAGTTTCAATTTAGTAGGATATACAGACAGTGATTGGGCAGGTGATGCAGAGACCCGTAAAAGTACTTCGGGATACACGTTCTTTCTTGGAGACGGAGTTTTCTCTTGGTCTTCAAAGAAACAACAGGTTGTTGCACTTTCAACTGCAGAAGCAGAATATATGGCTGCATCATCAGCAGCATGTCAAGCAATATGGCTAAGAAGAATGTTGAAAGAATTAATGCATGAGCAAGAAGGTCCTACAGAAATTTTATGTGATAATAAATCAGCGATTGCATTAGCCAAAAATCCAGTTTTTCATGGCAGAAGCAAGCATATCAGCATCAGATATCATCATATTCGAGATTTGATCAAAGAAGGAGAAATTGAGATTACGTTTTGCCGATCAGAAAATCAAGTTGCAGATATACTAACAAAGCCATTGAAGGCAGCAACATTTGAGAATTTGAAGTTGATGATTGGTGTAAGAAAGTTCTGAAATTAAATTTATGGGAGGCTGTAGAAAATATAAATTTAATTTCATTACTTCAAGATTAAGTCATGTGTATTAATTACAAGATAAGATAAGGATGGAATTACTTAGAAGTCCACAAAGGAGGCTAAAGAGATAAGGATTTGAATGAAGAAGTAAAATCGAACTTGACTTCCTCAAGTCAACGTTTGCGGCTAACAAGATAAGGAAGAAACAAAATCGAACTTGGCTACTTCAATTACTTCAAAGCTAAGAAATCAAAGAAGAAGACAACTTGAAATTGTCTACTTGTTAACCTCCTTTGATAGCTATATATATGTAATCTTATCTTTAGTTTCATATGATACATGAGAGAAAAATAGAGAGAAACTTTGAGAAGAAAAAATTGTATCTTCCAAAGTAGAAGAGAAAGGCTTCTAGCAAAAGCCTAGAAAATATTTGTATCATCATTTTGCTATTAGTATATTGAGAGTATTTTGTCTCCAATAGTACTTGTCTTTGTGAGTTGCTTGAAAAGCATATATCTGGGTCCATTAACAAGAAGTTGCGCCAACACCTTTTCAAGCTAGGGTTCTTCTCACAGTACGCAAATAATTATTAAGTGGCAAAACCCTTGTAATAAATCCAAAAATTAGGGGCTTTTTGGTCTCAAATTATTGCAATTAGGCCCAATTATTTAATTTCCGGGTAGAAAGAGATACTGCAATCGGGCCAATAACACACCATTTTGTCCGATAACTACGGGCTGCCCGTGAAATTATCTGACCAACCGGACTGAGAATTGGACCAATTAATAATTGTGCTAATTGTGAGCTAATTTTCCCAAATGAACACAAGCTTAGAGTAATAATATAATAGTATGTAAATATTTTGCAAAAGTTGAATTAATTTAAGATACTAGCTAGTGCCTCTATTGAAAAAGATGAAGACCTAGATCGAGTGGTTTCAATAAGGGCTAATCTTCCAGAAATTCTTCTTCTGGCGGCGTGTCATCTTCGTATTGAGTGGTCCACAAAACCTCAACTGCCTGCGAACAAACATTAAGACGTACATGCATCGAAAATTATACATACACACAAAAAAATTAGAAGACAGAATTATATAAGTAATCTTACCAAAAGCGTACTTGAATAAGGGATGGTTGCAAGATCTAGTAAAGCGTCTCTCAAGTCTTTACCCTTTTCGATAAAAGGCAGATCACTGTGTACTCCTTTAGCAGCCACCAAGATTGTGACCTGAATTTTATTATTTTTGTCTAAAATGTTTAGGACTTATATATAATTTAATTTAATTTGTACATAGTAAAGTATTACACATATATATACATAAATAATAAAATCAATTTACCTCAATGTATTCATTGCTAATCCCAGTAGTACTTGTTCTCAGTTTTGTTGACCTATTCTTCTTCTTGTTTATGTTATCAAACTTCCCACGTTCTTCAATAGAAAGCTGTTTGAATCTTTTTTCCACTTTGTCGGTGCTTTCTTTTACACTAAACTGTAGTGTTATATGTCGTCAATATTAAGAAATTTTAATATGGAAAATGATGCCCACGGTCAGGGGAAACTAATGCAACAAGAAATACGAAGTTTGGTTAAGAATCGAAGAAGAAATCACGATTTGAAATTTTGAAAATTTTGACCTACAATTCGAAAATTAGAACTCAAAATTCGAATAGATTACTCAAAGGATTGAAAAGATCTTTATATGTACGAGTTCTCCACGACAAGGGGAACATAAACCCTCAACCAATTCCGACCAAAAGCCACCGGAGCCGACGGTTGTAGGGGTGGGATCGGGACTGGTTTCCGGGAATTCGGGTATTTCGGGACGGGATTTTGGGTTTCGGGATTTCAAATTTAAGTCCCGAAACCCGGTAGATCAATCAAGGTCCCGTGGGTTTCGGGTACCCGATTTAATTTCGGGATTTCGGGACGGGTTCGGGAGTCCCGGGAATCTAAGTTGCAAATTTAAATTATTTAAATTGTGCAAATTAAACTTTTTTTTAACTTATTGTTAAAATGAAATGAAAAAAAAAATACCATGACTACTACTCTATTGTAGAACAAACCAATTCAAACATATCACCACAACCATTTCAAAAAAAGAAAAACATAACAGAATTTGGTATGAAAAATGAAATTTGCCCAGTTCTATGGTACCAAAATTGAATTTTATGTTCCAACGGGCAGAATCCGACCCACGTGCTCAGCCCACCCACGAAGACTTAACGGACACGTGGCAGAAACGTTATGACAATTAACGGAAGTGCCTTTTTTGAAACAGCTGAGTAGGAACTGGTGTTATTTTTGAACTTTTGGTATGAAAAATGAAATTTGTCCAGTTCTATGGCACCAAAATTGAATTTTTGCCTATCACAGACTGACCGAGGAAAAAAACTTTGAGAAATAATATTTATTTAAGTTTTATAAATAATATTAACAGATCAAATGATCATTATAATTATAATTATAATTATTTCACTCTACCTCCACTTGCTCGCCCAAGTCGTTGCCTGGCTCTAAGTAAATTCCTTGATTTTGTTTTATAATGGCAATGTTTGTTTACAAAAGAGGCTGTGTTTCTTTGGATAGAGATTCCAAGAATTTTCTAGGATATTAATTGTATTCTCAATTTTGGTGTATTTGAAAGAAAAAAAAAATGTTAAAATTTTTAGAGATAAAATGAAGATTATGCTTAAATTTTAGAAAATCGATCAGTCTTTTTAGAGATTATGGAAATAAGAAATATAGATGCAGAATTTCTGAAATTATAAGGGGATTCGATGCAATATAAAAATTTCAAGAAAATTTTATGCAGATTTTACAAAACACAGAGGAATATCATTCATTTTTCTTGCTTTTTTGCTCTAAAAAAACATAGGATAGCTTTTGATATCTTGAATTAGCTGAATAATTACAAACTATTTTACTTAGCTCAATTCTTACGTTTGATTGCATTTAAAGTTTTGTTCAAGCTTGATAGAATATTTAATAGACCGACTATTTCGTTGACTTCTAGATTCATAATGGGCTTGATTCAAGCACGTTCAATTCAATTCAAATGAAATTTTAACACAATCTCAAATCTAATAAAATATTCAAATCAAATTTAGATAACATTTGATTTTCACAGCTATACACTATCCCGTTCGATAAGAAGAAATCGAAGCACTACTAATATATCTTGTACTTGGGAAGGACCACTAGAACACGAAATCGAAGCACTGTAATAGATAATTAAACATATATATATATATATGATGAGTGGTACTAAAGGTGATGTAATTAGACATTACATTGTAATAAATGTGGAGATGTGATGATGTTTGATAGAAAAAAGAGAAAAAAAATTAATAAGCCTAAATCAAATCACATCACAACTAATTTATAAAGGATTAAGAAATTATCCTCGTGTTAAATGACTCTTACAGACTATATTCCACTAACAGAATCTTACGTTGAGAGTAGCATTGATCCTTGAAGATAATATAGAATAATGATATTAAATTATTAATCATCCTCTGCACGCATGTTGCAATAAAGTTAGAAAAAATGATAAGCATATCATACTAATACTATTATAAATTGCACCACGTAATCCAATAAATATACCAAATAATCTCTTCTAGTATATACTATGAAGCACGGATACTTCAAAAATTTATTAAATGCCGTGTCGAACTCTTTTCGGATACGATACTCGTTGGATATCTGTGGGATACGTATTCGACACTCCACGAGGCGTGTCGGTAAATATAACTAAAAAGAAAAGTTTGACACACGTATCGGATACTTATTTAGACATATCCAACACATTTTATATTCTAAATTTTGCTAAGTCACCACAATTGGTAAGAACAATGTAAGGCGTCAAATCATACTTTATATTATATCCATATCGTATCGTATCCAGTAAATTTTTAAAAATCCGCGTTGCCGTATCCATGTCGTATCGTATTCGTATCGACGCATCCTTATCCGTGCAACATAGAGTATATATGATTGAGATGCAATTAATGTACAGGGGCGGAACCAAGGGGGTGTATTAAAAGTAATCAATATTGCTTATGTACTATGTGAAAAAAGTAAGCTCAACTGCTCAAGTAAGGATAGTATCTAAAAGAAATTTAATATCCTTGAATATTTAAGCGAGAATGGATGATATACTTTAGTTCCTTATTCTATTAAAACATTTGATCAAAACACTTTAGTTATGTAATTATTTATTCCTCGATCTACTGATAAAACAGTGAAATGCAAAATTTAATACGCATTGTGTCATTTTTAAACGGAAAATTCCCTATGATATTTTGATCATAAAATAATAGTATGTGTTAACAAGTTAAAGACGTTTACCTTCATTCAAGATCGTGGTGTGCTCTATTTACTATGAGCGCGATAATTTTTCACAATTTATAAGGAATGTGACAAATATACCCTAGATATTAATTTTTTTGAAAAGCCCATGCTTCACTTAATTCTTTTTGCACCCCCCTCCCCCAACCCCCGTTAACTTAAAATTAAGAATGACAATAACCACCATACCTTTTAAAATATTAATCCTATCCCCCTTGGCCCAATTCTTAATTTTTAAATAATGCAACGAACTAATAAAATGATAACATTTGGTTTTTATTCTCATAAAATTTTAACACAATATGGTATTTCGCTAATAAAAATAATACAAGGAGTTCTCTACCAATTAGAAATAATTCATGGGTATTTTTGCATGTTACTTATAAAATAATTATTCTATGTTCTCATGGAGGTAATGACAATTTATTCCCTATGTGATATGCATAATGTCAATTTACACCACTATGATTTGAAAATCATGAGTGATTTACCCTTATGCGATCCTATAAAAAGCTTTACAATGTCTCCCTAATATTTTTAAACTTAATAAAAAAAGTTAACTTGACAAAACTGCTCTTATGTGTGACATTTTGTCACCTATATTATGATAAATGTGATATTTTATCTCCTTATGTTGTGATAAATGTAGCATTTTATCCAATTGTATTACGATAAATGTTGCACTACAAACCTCCTATGTTACAAAAATATTATTCATGTTCACTCTCAATTTTGACAAGTTAATTATTTGGTTGAAAAGGTAAATAGATGCTTTCATTTTTTTTATAAGGAGGTAAGTTTTCTTTTTCAAATCTCAGAGAAGAAAATTAAATATTATGCAGGGTAAATACCACTTTTGGTCCCTCTTATCATTAACTTTTTACAGAATGGTCCCTTTTATGTTTTTTTTCCCACTCTAGTCCCTACTATGAATTATTTATTTCACTTTAGTCCCTACTATAAATTATGTGTTTCACTTTAGTCTTTATCAGGTGGTTCCAATAACACGTGACATGCATATGAATGTTTTTTAGGGCATTTTCGTCCGTTTACAATTGAGACTATTTGAGATATTGTTTAATTGGTGAGCAATTTTGGTGTTTGAAAAAAATTTTAGGAAAAAACTTTAGTTTGGAACGAAATGTACGATTAAGGTCGATTGGAATGAAAGCCTAGTTTGGAAATTTAGTTTTTTTTAAAATAATTAGAAAGACGAAAATATCCATGTTAATTTACTTGAAATGACAAAATTGCCCTCATGAGCATATCACATGTTATCGGAATCGCCTTGAACCACTTGAAAATGACTAAAGTGAAACAAATAATTCATAGTAGGGATTAAAGTGAAAAAAAAACATAAAAGGGACCTGTAAAAAGTTAATGATAAGAGGGACAAAAAATGGTGTTTACCCTATTATGCAAATAACATGGGGCAAAAATTGGCATGAGCTCATCTCATGTGACAAACCCAACATTTTCCGCGCGTTCCCACTGTACTAAGAGTTAATGAACAGGCTGTTCGTATCACTGATGCCCACATACCGTGAGTTTTTTTCCTATATAGCCTATTACACAAAAGTTTTTCCCAAAATGACTTAAACTGAAAAGTATTTCCCTAAATGTACCTTTTAGTTAAAATCGCTATTGACAACATCGATTTTAGGTAAAATCGACACTATCAATAGCGATTTATTAGTCATCTCCGATAATTAATTTTTTTTTTAATAAAAATCGATATTAGCAATATCAATTCTTACTAATTAGATTAATTACCAATTAATTAATCACTATTTAATTAAGGCAAGTTTTAAGAAAAATCGCTATTACTAATAGCGATTTTATGCCCCACTGAATTGACACAATTCCTAAGAATCTAAACTAACTAGGGAGATTCTATTGTGACTTTCACCTCAAACTTGAGTCATCACTATAATTCAATCTCAACCATTGGAAAAAATAGAAGACTTATCTTGTCCTTTAATTGTGTACAAATGTGTATTACCCCTACATTTTGTGTATTATACCTAAAAATTTAATGTTCAATTCATCGTAAATAGTAATTTTACATTATTATTATCCTGAAATAAAAATAACAAAAATACTCAATTTTACCAAAATGTCCCTTCCATTTCTTCTTCTCCAATTTCACTCCCAAAGCTCAATCCCAACCCCTTTCCAAACCTTATCCCTCACCACCACCACCACCACCGCCGCCGCCCTCCCCCTCCTCCCTCTTTGCTCCGCCGCACCAGAATGACAGTGGAGAAGTGCCGCCTCCGTCCTCGACGCGACAAGAACAACGACACTTCACTCGCCGTCGTTCTTGTCGCGGGCGGCATGGCGCCGCCGCCACTGTTCTGGTCGCGACCAGAACGGGGTGGAGCTTCACCGGTGAAGCTTCCTTACCCAGGAAGAAGGTATTTTTTTTCTTTTTTTCTTTTTTCTTTTCAATTTTGAGATTTTTTTTAATTTAATTATATGTTCCAGTAGATCTTATCTGTATTAGGTATATTTGCAAATATTAGATCATAAAATCGATTTCAGTGGCTCTGACATTTACTCATCTATTTTTGAACTTGTGATGTAATAGAGGCAGCAATTGAAGGAATTGAATCAATTCAGAGCAAGAAGGAAAAAGGGAAAGAAAAGAAGAAAGAAGACGACTCAGTCTGATTTAAATTAATTAAACGAATTAAGAGGAATAATTAAAAGAGAAGAAAACGTAGTTATATTATTTATACGCTTTATGTAAACAATTAGTTAGATAAATAAGTTTATAAATAGGGCTGTAGCTTATCAGATTATACACACAATTCTCAATTCATTTTTGCTACTTTCAGTTTTCTAATATATGGCAGGGTGCTCATATTATTATTATTATTATTTTTTTTAATAAAAGGGTATATTGGACTTTCTCAAAATAAAGAAAAGGGTATAGAGGACATTGCACAATATTAGCTGAGATTGTACATGAGTTGGTGATGTTGTAATATGGACACATGTCCAAATCTTATTGGACCTAATTTAAATTGTTGGTGACTCACTCTTAAGGGTGAGTCACAATAGACCATCCCAACTAACTATATTAGGAGGAGCATTTTTTTTAAAACAATCTATCTATCTTTCTTTCGTTTTCGTAGTGCAAAGAAAGAAAGAGAAAATTCTTCAAGAACAAGAAGACGACTTTTGGAGTTGGAGGAAATGGATCACGAAAGCAAAGTTGAGAAATCTGAATCTGTATTTGGTAGGTTGTCGGGGGATTCCATAGCTGAGATTCTGTCTCGTACTTCACCATTGGACGCGTCAAGATTTGCAGTAATCTCAAAAGGGTTCAAGTCCGTATCTGGTTTGGATACTGTTTGGGAGAAATTTGTGCCTATGGAAATTCTTTAAAGATCTGTTGTTTCTCCTCCCCTGCTCTATCATGGTGTAGTGAGTGTTGACCAATTCAGTGGGGCATAAAATCGCTATCAGTAATAGCGATTTTTCTGAAAACTTGCCTTGATTAGTTAGTGATTAATTAGTTGGTAATTAATCTAACTAGTAAGAATCGATATTACTAATATCGATTTTTATTAAAAAAAATTTTTTTAATTATCGGAGATGATTAATAAATCGTTATTGTTAGTGTCGATTTTACCTAAAATCGATGTTGCCAATAGCGATTTTAACTAAAAGGCACATTCAGGGAAATACTTTTCAGTTTAAGTTATTTTGGGAAATGATTTTGTGTAATAGGCTATATAGGAAAAAAACTCCACATACCGTACCATTCTTACATTTTATAGCCAACAAATTCACATGAAAAGATAGTAGTAATAAACATATCGTCATAATTAGTCAATATCGAATTTGGGACCCCGAATTTCACGATTACTTTTTAATATGAAGTCAATTAGAGTTAGAGGTGGTGGAAAGATTTTCTTTGCGATTCTTCACCAGTTTGAAGTTTGAACTAGTTGCTATAATATTTAAATTCCAATAGGTGTGGATTTTTTGCACTTAGCACCCCCGAAACATAGGAAATAGGTACTTTGCATTCTCAAAACTTAGATTTAGCACTTTGCACCCTCGAAATATAAAAAAATACAGCACTTTGCACCCTCTTTTGTTTTCAAGTAAAAACTCAAGGGCAAAATATGTAATTATATATAAATTTTTGGCACTTTGCCCCCCCAAAATAAAATTAGCACTTAAAACTCCTTAATTAAGAATAAATTAACAACTTGCACCCCAAAACATAATAAATGAACACTTTGCACCCCGAAATACAAAATTAGCACTTAATACCCTCAAATTAAAAAAAAAAAGTTCAAACTCCTCATTTTTTCCGACAAAGTTAACCATTAAATATTTGAGTTTTACATTTGTTCGGAGTTTGTACTCCCTTTTTATTTCACGAGCTACTTCTTCGTAGTGAATTCGTGAATCAAACTACTTACCTTAATTTGATTAAGTGGTTAAGAATATTTCATTATCTTTATTCCATGAACCTAATTATTGAATTGCGAAAGGTTCAGAAGAAGTCTCTTCGATTTCATATTATTACTGCTTGTTATTCTAAAAAGAAATGTACTGTCAACTTCATACTTGTATCATATTCCTTCTGAAGTTGTTTTATCCTCTTTGTTATCATTAACCTTGTAAATTGGACTATTTCATTTTTCGTGCCTTGTTCTTGAACCTTATTCGCTCTAGTATCATCATTACACTCATTGCTTCTTTAAATGAAGCCTTGAATAGTACATTTTGTCTTAACTTGATTTTCAGATGTTCAAAAACATTTTAACACTCTGGTCATTAATATCAGAACCTTTGTCTTTATTGATATCCCTGATTCAACCTTCTTGTTTATCTCTATTGAGACTTCTGATGTGATAGTCTTATAACCCTTAACGATACTTGTTATCTGATTACATAGTTCAAATTGAGCTTTTAATTCGAATATCTATTATTATCATTACAACTCACATTTTTCCATTCAATATCATAATCCTTGTTAAGACTCCTATTAGATTGTGCCTTGATGCATTCATTGAAAATACTTAATCGACCACTTTTTGGTTATATTATTTGAACAATCCTTGACTCGATCGACCTTTGAGGTCCTCAATACTTTATTTCGAAGTTATTTTTGCTCAGTCTATAAACTCAATTGTTTCATTTTTCATTGGCAAAATTTCTGGTTCAACTGCCCATTATGATCCTTATAGAAATTTATCCTTTCGGTGTTGCTTGATACTTTATATAACCCCTTTGCTAATATATGGTCGTTCTTGAATCGTCTCTTTGATTTCATATTATCGATATTTGTTGATTTCATTGACTGATCTTACGTGGTTTCGTAGGAGATCAATAATGGAAAGTAAATACAGTAAATGTGCTAAAATGCCAATGATAGGGTCGAATACTTATATTATCGAACGTGATTACAGTATAATTCGAGGTCCTATTTGGGCTTAATTAGATGCCGTACAAGCTAGAGACTAGCACACACTATATGATCGAAAGCTAAGCTTCAAATAGGCTTCGAGCAATAGCTCCGAATGAGGAGCACCTGGGGAATCGTGCGTTGTTGGCGTCATAAATGCTTGTGGTATTTATAGTAGAATCGTTGTGCTAGCTGAACCATCTGCAGGGGCATATTTCTCGGCCCACAGGCCTGGGCCTGGGGTCGGCCCAACAGTAGAATCCAAGCATGAACCCCTTGGCCTGTGGTCGGAGTAAGATGGATAGCGTTTGGGGTCGGCTGATGTGTCTTCGAGGTCGGATATTGCGACTTCTAATCGTACAAGCCCTCCTAAAATAGAACCCACGAGGTCGGATATTCTGTTTTGTTTGCAATCTTCATCGATCTTCTTTTCGTTACCGTTATTCAGTTTGACCTTATTATCTATATCAATTGATGTTACGCTCCAAACACGAGTACGTAAACGCGCAAGTATACGGTCGTTACAAGTAATAAAGTGATAAGGAGTGTCGAACCCACGAGGAATTGTTCAATTAATTACCAACTAACGTCTTGTTACTTCGACTTAGATTTGTAGGTTGAATACGGAAAAGTGGTGGTGGTAATGATAATAGGACTAAGGTAAGGTGATTATGGAAACTAACACTTGACTTAATATATGTAAAGGCTTCTAGGATTTTACGTCACCTAGTTCGATTCAAGATAAATGACTCAACAATTAACAACTACACTTATGTTTGTTGTTCAAGATTTCATAAATTATTCATACGTATCTTCCGATAGCGTACGAACCTACCAAAGTAGACTAATCCAATTTATGTCTAAAAGGATTATGCCTAAGTGATGCATTAGTTCCCAAACCTTATTAGAACATGAAATGACCTAGGTATATTCCTATCCTAAAATCAAATCACAACCTAGTTTTACAATCAAATCTTTAATCCAATATGCCTAGCAATTAAAGATCAATTCATTTCATCCTATGGTTGGCCTAACCACAAGTTGACAAAAGCTCAAACTACTTTAACAAACACTTGTAAGTAAAGCAACAACCATTAATTCATCATTCAATCATAGATCAAACATAGTATCAATAAAACCCAAGAAAAGCGGAATTATCCACTCATAACACTAAATAAATCATCCAATACATTAATGAAAGCCGTAAATGTAAATGAACAAAGTAATAAGAGTTAGAGTAAGCTTAGTGGTTGAGATTTTCAACAACTTCTCCCTCAAGCCTTCTTGTCTTTAATGGGGAGTCCAAGTGAGAGTTCTTCAATAAGGAGGCAAGATAATATATGTAAAATGAGATATGTTGAAGTTGTGAATGATTTCCCAACTTAAATACTAACCTAGTGAAATCTACAACCCCAAATGCCTAAGTTAACCTCCAAACAATGGAAACTAAGGCCAAAAAGTCCCACAAGATGCCTAAAAATACAAGTAGGATCAAAGGGGGATAATACAAAAAACCCCTGCCTTTCCCGCAGCAAAAAAATGCTGGTAGCAGGGGTCTCGCGGCCGCTATGTTATGCGTATATCTCGGTTAACTCGATTTTAGTTATAAGGATGGTGTAGTAATAAAAGTGAAAACTTGATATAGTAAAAATATATGGCTTGATAATAAATTTCGATAGAGTTAATGAGGTTATATGATTAAAAGTTGTGATTAATTTTGATTTTATAGTGAATTTTTGCTTAATTATTTTAAAACGTTCTTCTGATATTGGGTCTGGAATTATTTTTGCTTTTTCGTCACTATCAGTAGTTCACTATTTTTCGTCACTGTCAATTTTTTTACTTTTTCTTCACTATCAGTAGTTCACTCTTTTTCCCTTCCGTCCTTCTCTTTTCTCCACATGAATTTTTAATTTCATCTTAATTATGCAGAAAAATAAAATTGTTAATGGGCTTTCGATGATGGGCCTAGGGTTCTGGTAGAACTGTGATCCAACCCTTGTAAGCAGATTCGTAATATAACTAAGTGTAAAGTGTAAACGAGTTGAGTGATATGACTTAACTTAAAAGGGCTAGCAAGGGTTGAGTTGAGTGAAGTGATATTACCTAGCTGTTAAGTCATATCACTCAACTCGTTTACACTTTACACTTATTTATATTACGAATTCGCTTACAAGGGTTGGATCACAATTCACCAGAACCCTAGGCCCATAATTGAAAGCCCATTAACAATTTTATTTAATAACATAATTAAAACAAAATTAAAAATTCATGCGGGGAAAAGAGAAGGGGGGAAGGGAAAAAGAGTGAACTACTGATAGTGACGAAAAAGTACAAAAAATTGATCGGAAGGAAGATGTCGTTGGCGGCATTGGCGCTTCTGGTACGAAAAACTTCACGGGTATCTTCGATTGCAGACGGCGGCCTGTTAGGCCTCGGCGTTGCCTTTGTGGCATACCGTTGCAGCTGCGAGTTCACCACCGCGTCATCTGCCACCATTAAAATTAACCACGCGCCATACATAAAGCCATTAGACCTCAACTCTTTCCTTTGCGACGATAGTTATTATCGCGGAAAGCTGGTGATTGTTAGGGGTACAGTGGAGGTGAAATCTGTTGTCGTAAAAAGCTTGAGGAGTACTAGAAATGATGTCGTTGTCTCTCAATCTGGTGATAAAGGCGACATGTTGAAGAATATACAAACTGTGAGTTTAAATTTCTTTTATGATCCATATTTGTGTGTTAGTTCCGAATTTTTAATGGCGTTAAGTTGTATTAGCTTCATATGTTTAATTGTGTCAAATTGTAAGTTTCAATTTTTGTATGTTATCTCTGTAATATTAATGGCATCAAATTGTATGTTATCTCCATATGTGTTTATAATTTAGTAATTCTATTTATTACCTAATATTGATACTCAAGTTTTTGCGTAGTTTCTTAGAATGATTTTTTGTAAATCAATTTGGAAGTTGAAATTGTGATTGAAGGAGAAGGAAAATTGTAGGTTTGATAGAATGATGTTGAATTGGCGGTTCATATCCAATTATTGCTAGTTTGATAACTGTTAAAGATATATCTCTGTAATTTAATGACTTACTACTCGCATTAATTGTGATCTACGGTTATTAAAATCGAAGTTCGATGTTTAGTCTTTTATTATTGGCAAACATGTAGAATATATATTGAAGAAGAAATATGTCCATGAATTTTGTGTCATGTGATGCGAAATTGCGATTCCAATTTGTAGGGCTTGCCAACTTGCTTCAGTAATTATGATCATGGTTCGTATAAATAAAAGTTGTGGAAAAGCAAAAAATAACAAATTATATTTCAATTTTGCCAATAATTTTTCGGTGTTTGGCTCGTGTTGTGAAATTGTGAATTGCTTTCTTTGAAAACCAATTGGTTCTAATGAAATTGTGAATTGCTTTCTTTGAAAACCAATTGGTTCTAAAGTAAAACGACAACGCAAGATGTCCATAACATATCGAAAGTTAGTATATTACCCGAGAATCCTTCACTGCCATAATTCAATGAGATAAAAAGAGATTTCCGCGATTACAGTCATCCTGCTCTTAAAGGAAGAACTGACAACTTTTTCCTTTACATTAATTCTTGAAGTCGGGAACGTGAGCAATTGTTTGGTCTAGGGAGTTTCTATCAAAAGTCTACGAGGATACAACATTGAGTTGGCCAATTTTTCTAAATAACCATGATAGTATTCAATTATATCCAACTTGTCCGAAATAAATGAGTTTACAAAATCAAATCAAATTTGAAAAAAAAAATCCAAAAAACCAATCCATATTATGCAATCATATCACTCAACTCGTTTACACTTTACACTTATTTATATTACGAATCCTCTTACAAGGGTTGGATCACAGTTCTACTAGAAACCTAGGCCTATCATTGAAAGCCCATTAACAATTTTATTTTTCTGCATAATTAAAACAAAATTAAATATTCATGCGGGGAAAAGAGAAGGGAGGAAGGGAAAAAGAGTGAACTACTGATAGTGACGAAAAAGTACAAAAAATTGATCGGAAGGAAGATGTCCATGGCGGCATTGGCGCTTCTGGTACGGCAAACTTCACGGCCGGGTATCTTCGATTGCAGACGGTAGCCTGTTAGGCCTCGGCATTGCCTTTGTGGCATACCTTTGCAGCCGCGAGTTCACCACCGCGTCATCTGCCATCATCAAAATTAGCCACGCGCTATACGTAAAGCCATTAGATCTCAACTCTTTCCTTTCCTCTTTCCTTTCCGACGATAGTTATTCTCGCGGAAAGTTGGTGATTGTTAGGGTTACAGTGGAGGTGAAATCTGTTGTCGTGAAAAGCTGGAGGAGTACTGGAAATGATGTCGTTGTCTCTCAATCTGGTGATAACGGCGATATTTTGAAGAATATACAAAGTGTATGTTTCAATTTCTTTTATGCTCCATAATTGTGTGTTAGTTCAGGATTTTTAATGGCGTTAAGTTGTATTAGCTTCATATGTTTAATTGCGTCAAATTGTATGTTTCAATTTTTGTATGTTATCTCCGTAATTTTAATGGCATCAAATTGTATGTTATCTCCATACGTGTTTATAATTTAGTAATTCTATTTACTACCTAATATTGATGCCCAAGTTTTTGCGTAGGTTCTTAGAATGATTTTTTGTAAGTCAATTTGGAAGTTGAAATTGTGATTGAAGGAGAAGGAAAATTGTAGGTTTGATAGAATGATGTTGAATTGGCGGTTCATATCCAATTATTGCCAGTTTGATAACTGTTAAAGATATATCTCCGTAATTTAGAGAAGAGAAGAGAAGAGAAGAGAATGGGAGACCATGCTTATAGTCAGCAGTATGTCACGGACTTAGACTTCTCGAAAGTATCCGTGCGGCACTTAGCCACGAACGCCTTTTGCGATGTTCCGCCCCTCTGTCGGAAATTGGCTAAATCAGCCTCCCTTGTCCCTAAGAAGGTTGCTAAGGAAGTGTGGGTGGGAAAGTTAAGTGTGCTAGAGAGAACTTTAAAGGAATGCTCTTTATTCACTTGGAGAAAGCTTTACAACTTGGTGAGTTTACAAATGAGCTATCACCTATTTATACTACTTGCCATCTCAAATGGACGGCTAGGATTTGTTTGATCTAAGGGTTGAGAACAAGTCTCTAGACCCTTCTACTACTTCCTACACACACTAGAACATTATACAAGTTTCTAGAAATGCCTACTATGTACAAGATGTGTTCTTGAGCCTTCCACAATGTTCTTGATCCTTCCGGCACATTCTACACTTGTGTAGGCTCCTCCGGTTGCTTCTAGTGTCTTCCGGCATGCTCCGGACTCTTCCGGATCCATCCAGCACCTCCCGGCTTCTTCTTGGCCCTTACGGAACTATGCGGAACCTTCCCGATCTCTCCCGAACGTCCCGAACTTGCGTAGAGCTCTCTAGAATCTTCTGGAACCTCATTGGGCCTGTTTGATGCTCTAAATCGCCCAGGACAGCCCCTGGGATGCCGTATTTCCACCCGACGGGTCTTGCTTCGCCCCACGGTCTTCCCGTCGGCCGCACATGTCCCTGCCTCACCCGGGCCGCGCCCCGGGTGCCATGATGCGCGTCCGGCAAGCTCTCTAGCCTTGTCGGCAGTCCTGTTATGTCCCTCTTGGCCCTTGGCTCGGTCAAATGCCTTGCTTGCTCGTAAAGATGAGGGTCAGCTCAGGTCAGGTCAGGGGATGTTTGTAATTCGCATAATTAAGGTCCACCGTCATGTCAATGTGAATGATCCCATCATCTTAATTAATACTATCACATAAACACACACGCTAATTAATTAATTAATTAATTAATGACCCCCTCTCTCTTTGTACAGTATAACACAATCAAATATAATCATAAGTACTAGACTACTACATTTAATTTAAGTACTTAACAGTGCGTACCATGATGAAGCCATATACGTACGTACGTACGTACTCTAAATGTACAAACATTATTATATATATTCATCCCATTTCTCAACAACTCATATTTCACTTTTCACACATATCTCTCTTTACACCTAAAAACTTCTAAAAAACAAATTGTGAAAAAAAAAACCAAAAAAAAACACCTTCAATTCTTCTTTAGAAACCCATAATTAATCTAATACAAAATGAATGGAAGTTGCTTGGACGATAACACAAGTACCGACTCCACATCAACAACTCTGCCGTCCACCGCCTCACCGGGAACAAAATCTCCTCCGGCAAAACTCCTCCGTGTCGAAAGCGGCACTAGTGCAATCACCGACGCTGAAAATGACGTCATGGAAGCCGAGTTACGGAAGCTACCCTCCTCAAGATTCAAAGGCGTTGTCCCACAGCCTAATGTCAGGTGGGGTGCCCAAATTTATGAAAAACACCACAGAGTTTGGTTAGGCAGTTTCAATGATGAAGTAGAAGCCGCCCGAGCTTACGACATCGCGGCTCAACGGTTCCGAGGCTGCAACGCGGTCACCAATTTCAAATCATTGTTGGAAACCGACATGGAAACGGCTTTCTTGAATTCGCATTCGAAAGATGAGATTGTCGACATGCTTAGGAAACACACGTATACTGACGAGCTCGAGCAGAGTAGGAGAAAGTACGGTGATGGGACTACATCGTGCAATGATGGTTGTCCCTTTAGCTTTTCATATGGTACGTGGAAGGAACAGTATTATTTATTTGAGGAACGAACCCAAATTAACTTCATGGTAAGTGTAATACACTTGTTTTAGGATTGGATATAACTTCCACGAGAGTGACCAATCACAAAGCAAGTGCAATACACTTACTTAGTGATTTGATAGGTTTAGTCAAGCCAGACTTGGACAAGAATTTTCCATTTATTTGTGTTTATTAAAATTTATTATCTACTAAATTTCTAATGATGGACTTATTTCAATTGATCGGGTATGACATATGTTATATATATTTTGTCTGTAATGGGCGGTGAGTACAGAGAAAATGCCCGAGAACAGCTATTCGAAAAGGCTGTAACGCCAAGCGATGTGCGAAAACTGAACAGGCTTGTTATGTTAGGAAATTTTATTTCCTAATCCTAATTGGACTATTTAATCAATTATGATAGCTATTATAAAGTTATTGGATTAACATTAAGTGGTCTAATTAGTTACCAACTCCAATACGAATGTGGACTAAATAATGGGTAAATACCTATTTAGGAGAGTTTTAGGGAATTATGGGAACTCTATTTCTCTTCCTATATAAAGAGCACAAGGGTTATGGTCCCCAACACACCAAATCAATATACTATTCTCTTCTCCCCATCAAGAAGACGATCTTAAGAAACTAAGGCGATTTGGTTGAGGAAGACCTCGTACCCGATCGATCCAATACAACTAGTGATCGATTCCATAAAATTCCGCATCAGACTAATCGCTCACTATGGATACTGGTACGTATTTAATTTATTACATATAACTCTTAATGATTTAGTATGAGATAGATCTATGGGGATATATTCCAACAAGTGGTATCAGAGCTACTCTCATGCTATATCATTAGGGTTATTCAGTTTCGTCAATTTTGTAGATTTATTTTTTGGGTTTTTTGTTTTCTTATTAACGTTCGTAGATTGTTATATCAAGAAGAACACATAACTACTGTGGTGAAATTTATTTCATGTTAAATCTATGGATCTGACTCGGATCTTCATATAATCGAATTGATTTTTTGATTGTCATGTAAAAAAAAAAAAAAAAAAAGATTCAAGTTGCTCATATGAAGCGAAATAATTATTGATTAAAGCATGTTTTGGCTTACTGTGGTACTTGATTTCTGAAAGTGAATTTCTTTGATTAGCACAAAATTAATGGATAATGATTAATTTCTATTGCCGTGTGCTTCTTTAGTAAATTGATGGATAAAATCTTTAGATGTTAAACAAAAGGTTAAATAATTGTAAATCTTGCTTCATGCTTCTGTATTGCCGCATTGTGGGGAGTTGACTTTGTTCATGTATTGTCAAGGAATTGTTAATTGGATTCAAGATTTCTTTTTGGTTTTCGGAAGTTATCAAAATTTCAGAACCTTGATTCCTTTTATTTTAATTTTGGCCATGATATACGGATACCTTAATGCATGGCATAATTAATTTCTGAAAATTGCGTGCTTCTATATTGTCCTGAAGTATTTCTTGTTCATGATTTCCTGTCCAAAGAATGGAATCAAAAGTTTCTTGAAATTAATTTAGTTTCGTTTAGACGCGAAACAATTAATCGAAGTGGGTTTGATCTTTCGATTAAAGCTTGCTAATTGCTTTCTACAAATGTTTACCTGTTACATCATGCTTTGAATATGTGGATTCTGAATGGCGAAAGTTGGTTTTCTTTTACATTTTTATTCCAATTCGATTTTTCATGAGATCCAATCTGCATTCGGTTCTTTTGGGTCGGGTGACCCAAATATGGTGCAAAAGTTTTGATTTTGAGTCGACTAAAGTAACAGATATTCGACTCAAATTCTATTTGGTTTTGGATCAGGATATATTTAGTTAGAAGTTTTGAATTGGACCTGGGTCGAATTTGCACCTATTATGTGTCTGATCTTAACTTGAATCTTATTCTAGCTTAAAGTCAATTCTAGACATGTTCAGGACTGAATAAGGAACTGGCTATGTTAAGGGATTTTTTGGCAGCATATTGTTTAATATTATGTGTTGTCTCTATGTGTGAAAATATTTATGCTAAAAAAAAATTAAAAAAAAAAAAAAAAAAAAAAAAAGGTTTATGAACCTTGTTTTGGTCTTATATATTGCCGTATACTATGTGAAATTGATTTTTTCCGTTTTCAGCCATCTGTAAATTTTATTTGGAAAATTAAAGCATGGATATTGTCGGGTCATTTAAAGTTTCTTGATTTCAATTGTGATTCTTTTTATATGAGAATATTTGTGTATGAAAAATAGCATGTTCGATTAAAGTAGTTTTCAATTATTCTCATGTCAATATTAATTATTTATGTGAGGCATAGTCGGCCCAAAGGAAGGCTATGATTTGACCAAATAATAATATTGATGTCCATTATTTATGTGAGTCATAGTCGGCCCAAAGGAAGACTATGATTTGACCAAATAATAATAGACTTCTTCCTTAAAATTAGTATATTTACTGTTTATGTGATCAACAATCGGCCCAAAGGAAGATTGTTAATTGACCGAATAATAAATATACTTGCGGTAATAAATATGTGATAATTATCAAGTTTCCATGTAAATAATAATCGGCCCAAAGGAAGGTTATTGTTTGACGGGATTTATTCTCAATATTTGACTACTGCGTTAGGAGTACCACTTGCAAATTGACGTTTCTGCCCAAAGGCTAAACGTTAATGTTGTGTTAGGTATCCTGAGATGGATTCCCTATATGAAAATTTTATAAATGTCATTTTTACGACATGCATGTTTATGTGAGAGTGTTTTCTCTGTATAGTTGTTTTTTCTACTGCCACAAATGTTTCTGCTCAAATCAGCAATATCACAATGCTGAACGGGACTAACTACAAACTTTGGAAAGATACCGTAGAAATTGTTCTCGGTTATATGGACTTGGATCAAGCACTACGAGAGGACCGACCCATTTCTACTTCGAAAGACCTCAATGAGGTCAAAATAGAAAAATGGGATCGATCCAACATGATGTGTTTGATGATCATGGAGCTATCCATTATGGAAGCGTTTAGGGGCTCTGTTACTGAGGACAAGAGCGCTAAAGAAGTTCCTTGAGGAAACTTGAGGCAAGTAACCTCTTAGGAAAACTTGTCTCAATGAAGTATTAAAGTAATGGGATCATAAGAGAGTACATTATGAAGATATCTAATCTCGCATCAAAACTAAAGTCACTAAAGTTAGAGTTGTCCGATGACTTACTCGTGCACTTGGTTTTGATTTCTCTTCCAACACACTTTGGGCAATTCAAAGTGATTTATAACATTCAAAAGGACAAATGATCCCTAAATGAGCTTATATCTCACTGTGTGCAAGAAAAAGAAATACAACAACGAGATAAGATCGAAAGTGCTCACTTAGCCTCAACTTTTCAGAACAAGAAAATAAAGAAAATTGATGTTACTGTGAAAGGATCTTCTCTGCAGAAGAAAATAAAGAAGCAGGATAAAAGTATTACCTGCTACATCTGCGAGAAGTTGGGACACAAGAAGAGTGAATGTCCCAAGTATGCCAAGTACGTCATCTGGCGTACAAGATGGGGTTATCTGAGGAGTCGACCGCCAACTGATGCTGAAAAATTCATCTTTATGGGCAACGACAATAAAGTTGAAGTTTAAGTCATAGGAACTTTTAGATTATACTTGAGAACTAGTTTTTTATTTGAATTTTTTATAAAACTTTAGTTGGATCGTTTGTTTTTTTGGACGTAATTTATTATAATTCTGGAGAAATAAAGTTTTTCTTGTTCTTCTAAAAATAATAAGTTTTATTTAGAATTCAAATTTTCTTGGTTCTAGTTTTTAATTGATAATCTTATGTATTTGGAACTAGTTCCTAAGCGAAATTCACTAGTTACAAAATAAAACTTAAAGTGAAAATTTTGTCAACTTATGACACAAGCATTTGGTTTACACATTTTCAGAAAGTTTATAGGCTTTTGTCAGATATGATTCTTAGTCCCATAATTTGACAGATTTTTATAATTTTGTCAACTCAAGAATGCAGTATACATCATTAACAGTGACATATCAAAAGCACTGTCCAACTAAGGCATGGTCTTATAGACCATAAAAGAAAATTGGATTAAAGATGGTTAGCTGTTAATTTATTGGTAAAATTAAGTGCTCTCAAAGCTACAAGTTTTAAGATCCCACATAAAGATCCTTTTATCGAACGAAAAATGTGATTTTTCTTGAGGATATTGAGTTTGGGGGGAAGGAATTTTAAGGAATGTTGTCTTTGAAATAGAATCTGTCATGTACAATGATTGGATTGTTTCAATACCTAATTGTTGTTCGAGATTCAGTTTCATCTCAAGAGAATGATAATCAGGCTCAAGTTTAATCCTGAAATTTTTCTACAACAAGATAACAATGAAGTACCTATAAAACAAACTCAACAACCTCAAGAATTGTTATTAAGGAGATCATCTTATAAGACTCGTCTTTTAGGTAGGTTTCCTGTCAATAGTATCACAATTTTCTTATTAAGTCCACCTCTTATGTTTATGAGGTGAATTTCATTGATAATTGTGAATATCTCAAGTTCAGTGGGAGTAAGTATGTGTTTCTTGTGGTGATAATGAGCAAGTAAAATCTTAAATAGTGCCCCAATAAAGATCCTTAAAGAAAAAAAAAATATACATAAGTTACCGTTTGCATCGAGAATGAGGAATGTATGCTCAAGTTTGCACTCAATTCAAACATTTTCATGAAAATGTTTGGGTTGATACTTGAGTTATTCAAGCATGGCAATAAAAGTAGAGAACTAAGGCTTACATTTTCACATTTAGGAGATCAAATATTTTAGAGATTATATGATAGTTCGAAATTTTATTTTATTAGTATATATGTTACTCATGCGATCAAATTGATCTGCCCAAAGGAAGATCTTTGATTGGCTGAATAACACGTATACATTTGGTGATAAATATGTGACAACTTTATTATCCATGTAGATAGTACGTCGGCCCAAAGGAAGGCTATTATCCGACTGGACTTATTGTCGGTATTTGATCACTACACAAGAATTATCATTTACAATTGATATTTATGTCAAAAGACTAAATATCGATGTTGTTCTAAGTGTTATGTGACTTAATGTCAAATAAAGTTTCAGAGTTTTTCAAATGTCAATAAAGCATATAAGTATAAGAATTTTGGTTAAAGACTCATTCATCGAAGGTTGGCCCCCTAAGGTGATTTTGTGAGGATGAAACTCTTGCAGACATCATCAAACTTTATGATGTGTCTGTTTAGTGGGAGTTCACTTTGGTTTAATGCTTTTCATGACATGTTATGGTTGTTTTCTGTACAGATTTAAAGTTTATGGTATGAATTAATTTCATGATTGATTACTCTGAAAGTAAAGTAAATGACTTTCTATTGTGGTTTTACATATAGTTAAGAAAGTACGTAAAGAAGGACCAATTGGAAATAGACATGTATAAGACCACATTGTATGTAATTTCCATGCTACTCATCCACATTTGATCTATGTCATTGAGTATATTAGTATGGTGATCATCGGGGTTTAGTCGCGACTATACTGTGATAAAAGCCGCGGTAATTTCATTGCTAATATATAAGATGTACCAGATTGTTTAAGTAAGTCTAACGACAAATAGCATACGGACGCGCGCTTAAGGAAATTTGTGACATAATTGATTTAAGATTTATAAATAGCCCAAGTGGGAGATTGTTAGGAAATTTTATTTCCTAATCCTAATTGGACTATTTAATCAATTATGATAGCTATTATAAAGTTATTGGATTAACATTAAGTGGTCTAATTAGTTACCAACTCCAATACGAATGTGGACTAAATAATGGGTAGATACCTATTTAGGAGAGTTTTAGGGAATTATGGGAACTCTATTTCTCTTCCTATATAAAGAGCACAAGGGTTATGGTCCCCAACACACCAAATCAATATACTATTCTCTTCTCCCCATCAAGAAGACGATCTTAAGAAACTAAGGCGATTTGGTTGAGGAAGACCTCGTACCCGATCGATCCAATACAACTAGTGATCGATTCCATAAAATTCCGCATCAGACTAATCGCTCACTATGGATACTGGTACGTATTTAATTTATTACATATAACTCTTAATGATTTAGTATGAGATAGATCTATGGGGATATATTCCAACATGTTATCCCCAAACAACACGCGGAAAAGAACTTCCCGATACAAATTACTACTACTACTACTTCTTCGTCAAAAGGGATTCTTTTGAACTTCGAAGACAGGGGAGGTAAGGTATGAAGGTTCCGATACTCGTACTGGAATAGTAGCCAAAGCTATGTCTTAACAAAAGGGTGGAGCCTATTTGTCAAGGAGAAGAATTTACGAGCCGGGGATGTTGTCACTTTTCAACGCTCCACCGACCCAGTAGGCCCGAATAAGCAGTTGTACATTGACTGGAAAACCAAGAATGACCAAGTTCAAATCATTAGGCTATTTGGTGTCGATATATTTGAGGCGCCAAGCAATGCTGTTGGTAAAAGAATGAGGGAAATGGAGCTTTTGGGATTGGAGTGTAGCAAGAAACAAAGGGTTATTGATGCTTTAATTTAATTTTTTTTTTTTTGGGTTGTAGTTGGTTTTGATTTGATTTTTGAAGTGTTAAACAAAATGTAGATGTTTCAAGAAAAGATCCAATTGTATAGTACTTGGACAAAAAAATAAAAAAGGCGGCTAGTTGAAGTGAGCTGAATTTATTAGGTGGAGAACAAATTGAAAGACAACAACTATGATTTAGCTTTTTTTTAAGACTTTCGAACTTGTGATTATCTTCATTGATTTCTTGTACGACTCTGAATTGGTCACCTTCCTTTCTACAATTAGTGCTTTTGGAATATTTGTTGATTTCCAAAAATATCTATTTTGATTACATGCCGTATAATCCTAATCCTGATCTACAGTATTTCATTTTGGAAAAATTATTGTCCAGGGTTTGAACACACCCAAATAACTACATGAAAAGTGTAACGTTACACTTATTTTGGAATTGGATAAATTTTTTAGGAGAGTGACCAATCACAAAACGAGTTTAATATATACACTTATTATGTGGTTGGACAAAAATTTAAGTCGTTTTGATTTTACATTTTGATTTTACATAATTAATTTGTATGTGTAAAAGTCCACATGAATTTTAATTTTAAACATTTGTGAATAATTCTATCTGTATAACATAAAAATATGACATAAAAGTGGGATAAATGACCCGATGCCTCACTTATCCAGTTTAGCAAAAATTATTTAACCTCAAATCGGCTGGAACCAAATCGTTGACAAGGCATTTTCAATACAATTATTTGTATGTTAACATAACTTTCAAAAGGGGAAACTACAATTTTAGTCCCACGTGATTGGGTATTTAAGGGCTATTAGGATATTTTTGGCTAAGTTTGGTTCCGCTCCAAGTTTGGTTTGGGAGTTTTAAGTTAGTTCAATCAAATTATTTGGTCTTCATAAAAAAATTTATAAGTATATATTAGAATGTTAAAATTTTGTCTGGATTTTCATATCAATTATGGAGGACTGGAGGTAATAAACATTTTAGTGACGAAAATGGAATTAACCGTATTTTTTGCTATCCGGCCAGATCGATACCATGTGGGAAATAAAAGACAACTTCCATTCATTTTCTTAACAATCAAACAGGGTTGGTTGAGTGGGGACTAGAGTTGTTTAAAATTTGGGTCGTCAGTTTCTCAATTGGGCTGGGCCATTAAACCAAATTTAGGGTTCAGATAGGAACACATGGGTAAACTCATTGGGCCATTAATTGTAACCCTTCTTTCTACATGGTGGCCCAATCTAGACTTTGCCACCGGAATGTATAAAGGGTAGGGGTGGGCATTGGGTTCGGGTAACCCAAACCCGACCCGTTCCGTTTTTAAAATACCCGAATGGGACGAGTGTTTATGAGTTTGGGTACCCGAACTTGAATATCCGTATTTTATTACGGGAATATGGGATGTGTTTGAGATTGGTCTCTCCAACCCCGAATACCCAAACCCGCCTATATAATCTTATTATTATATAATTTATACACTTTACTTATATAATTAATTAACATTATGTAATAAATGAACTTTTTTACTTTACCCTAAGATTCCTATTAAATCTTACATTAGTTATTAGTAATTAATATTATGGATCATTGTATGATTTTAGATTTTTAGTTGTTTTAAAAATTTATAACTTTTGTGTAATATAAGTGTTGGCTTGGATAAATTATTTTGGTATCAACTATAGATAGTGTTTGGATTGGATTTTTCTTATTGAGACTCGATGTAGATCGTATTTTATCATTTGATTATATGATTTCAGTATTTGATCGTATTTGAATATATTTGAAATAGTCGTTATGATGAATTGATGATATGTTTTTATGTAATAATGAGTTAAAAGTGATACGATTTAGCAAAAGAAAAATAATGAAATATAATTACGTAATATTGTTATATTATTTTGTTAGGTGGATGAAGAATTGATGAATAAAAATTATATGGGATCCGTCCCGTCCCGTCCCGCAATAATTCGGGTACCCGCTTTCGGGTACCCAAATTATTACGGGGCTAGCGGGTACCTGAATTATTGCGGGACGGGTTTGGGATGAAAAGTGTCAATCCCAAAATTTATTATACCCATATCTCTAGCCCCGAACCCGTCTCAAACCCGCCCCGTGCCCATCCTTAATGAAGGGTATCGAAAATTTGCTGTTCCTTTTGAATATTGGACTTGTGTGAAGGATTTTTTTCTTCTAAAATTAAGTTCTATGAACTTATAAGAACTTACCCGAATTACAGTCATTTTATTCAGTGTAGTGTATGACACATGAAACCAATTTTCTAACTTTTCCCAAGAAAATATCAAAACGTTTAAGTTTTAAGAAATGGGATGTCTATATATTCAAAATGGGATATCTAGCTATTTTATGCTATCAAAAGTTTACAGGGCGAATATTGCTAATTTTTTAGGTGAATAGAGGTATCTTTGCATTTTATAATGGGATATAATTGTCATTTTTTCTGTAAAAACGTACTCCAATTTGGGAGGGATTTTTTTGCTAATAAATTATAATAATATTGTTAATAAAAATAACATAAGATTTTATATTTTATATTTTTTGAACAGAAGATTTTGTTTTATTTTAAGTTAGGCAAAGCATAGCTGGTAAATAATTTGCGTTTACTCGCGCGATTATTTTATGTCAAAATTAGGAAAAAGTTATTTAAAAATTAAAGAAAAAAACCTTGTTACCAAAAGTCAAAAACAAAAATCTAATTTCGAAACAAACAGGCCGAACGTTAGTCAACCCATATAAGTATAATAGTAAGCGGAATATTCAAATCACCACCTATCCGCGACGCCCCGACCTCGACATCTCCACGTTTCCTCCTAAACTTCGTATTAGTAATTAGTTCAACTCTACATTTTTTTATAATATCCCAACAAAAATATATAACTTTACATATATAGAGACTTGTTATAAAATAAACTAAAATATAAACAAGTAAAAATTAGAGAGTAGAGTAGGGAGAAAGGATTTCATTTTATTGATATATAATACACAATATAAATTCTCTATTTATAGGGATATACAAGACTATCAAAAATTATAAGTTACATAAGTTAAGAAAATTGATTATCCACTACCTAGCCTCATTACAATAGCTCATTAAAATGAGCATCCACTACTATGATATTTTGTAACACTCCCCATTGGATGTTCATTTTATTGCCTCATTAAAAATCTTACTAGAAAAAACCCATTGGGATAAAAAAAAACCTAGTTAAGGAAAAAAGAGTGCAATATGTCGTTTACTCCCCCTGATGACAAAATCACTTAATCTCTTTAAGTCGGCACATCCCAATTCCATTGATCAACTTCTCAAACGTGACAGTCGGCAATGTTTTGGTTAACAAGTCTGCCAAATTTTCACATGAACGAATTTGTTGAACATCTATGTCACCATTATTCTGAAGTTCATGAGTGAATAAAATTTTTGGTGAAATGTGTTTCGTTCTATCGCCTTTGATGTACCCTTCTTTGAGTTGAGCTATGCAAGCTGTATTATCTCCATACAAAATTGTTGGGGTATTTTTGTCGAATGGTATACCACACATCTGTTGGATATGATGTGTCATCGATCTTAACCAAAAATATTCTCGACTTGCCTCATGCATTGCGATTATTTCTGCATGATTTGATGAAGTGGCAACTAAAGTTTGTTTTGTAGAACGCCATGATATAATTGTTCCTCCGCTAGTAAATACATAGCCAGTTTGAGAGCGAGCTTTATGTGGATCAGATAAGTACCCAGCGTTAGCATAGCCACTCAATTGTAATTTTTCATCATTCCGATAAAGTACCCCATATCAACCGTTCCTCAGAGATATCGAAATATGTGCTTAACTCCATTTCAATGTCGACATGTCGGAGAAGAATTAAATCTTGCCTATAAACTTACAGCAAAAGATATATTCGGACGTGTACTATTAGCAAGATACATCAATGCTCCTATAGCACTAAGATATGGTACTTCAGGACCTAGAAGTTCTTCATCATTCTCATGGGGACGGAAAGGGTCCTTTTGTACATCAAGCGATCTTACAACCATTGGGGTACTTAGAGGATGTGCCTTTTCCATATAAAATCGCTTTAAGATCTTTCCTACATAAGCCGATTGATGAAGAAAAATTCCGTTCAATAAGTGTTCGATCTGCAGGCCGAGACAAAACTTTGTTATTCCAAGGTCTTTCATTTCAAATTATTTCTTTAAATAATCAGCCACTTTTTGAAGCTCTTCTGGAGTTCCAATAATATTTAGATCATCGACATATACAGCAATTATAACAAATTCTGATCCGGATCTCTTTATAAAAACACATGGGCAAATTGGATCACTTTTATAACCTTATTTTGACAAATATTCACTTAGTCGGTTGTACCACATACGCCCAGATTGTTTTAATCCATATAAAGATTTACGCAAGCGTATTGAATAATTTTTCCGAGAATTTTCATATGAAATTTTAAGTCCATCAGGGATTTTCATATAAATTTCAGTATCAAGCGAGCCATATAAATAGGCTGTAACAACATCCATTAGACGCAAATCAAGTTTTTCACGTACTGCCAGACTAATCAGATATCTAAAAGTAATTTCATCCACCACAGGAGAATACTTCTCCTCATAATCAATGCCAGGTCTTTGTGAAAACTCTTGTGCTACTAGCCGTGCTTTATATCTAACGACTTCATTTTTCTCATTTCGTTTTCGCACAAATACCCATTTATATCCAACGGGCTTTATTCCTTAAGGGATTTGGACTACTGGTCCAAAAACTTCACGTTTTGAAAGTGAACTTAATTCTGCTTGAATTGCGTCTTTCCATTTTGGCCAATCATTTCTATTTCTACATTCTTCAACTGATATTGGTTATAGATCCTAATTCTCATTTAGAATTTCAACAGCAATATTGTATGCAAAAATATTGTCGACAACTATTTTATTTCGGTTCCATCTTTTTCTCGTAGTGACATAACTTATCGAGATCTCTTCATTTTCATTATTTTCAGGTACCTGAAACTCTTTTGAGGTGTTATGATTAGTTATGTCATGCGACTCATCATGAGCGCTCGCCTCCACAATATGACCATCTTCATCTTTTGCTCATTTTCTTTTACGAGGATTTTTATCCTTGGAACCGATTGGTCTGCCACGTTTTAAGTGTGGCTTGCTTTGATTTGCACTAATAGATTGTCCTATTGGGACGTCAATCTGAATTGGAGCATTTTCAGCTGGTATATGAGATTTAGTAACTCTTTTTAGATCAGTAAATGCATCTGGCAGTTGATTTACAATATTTTGTAAATGAATTATCTTTTGAACTTCTTGTGTACACTGGCTTGTTCAAGGATTTAGATATGATAAAGATGATGCATTCCATGTTAATTCTTTTACCAGCTCTTTATTCTCCCCCCTAATGTTGGGAACATTATTTCATCAAAATGGCAATCAGCAAACCGTGCTGAAAATAAATTCCCGGTTACTTGTTCTAGATATTTAATTATAGAAGGGGATTCAAAACCAACATATATTCCCAACCTCCTTTGAGGACCCATCTTTGTGCGTTGTGGTGGAGCAATTGGAACATATACTGCACATCCAAATATCCTTAGATAGGAAATGTCTGGCTCTAGGCCGAAAGTCAATTGTAATGGGGAGAATTTTTGATAACTTGTTGGCCTGATGCGTATAAGTGATGCTGCATGTAATACATCATGTCCCCATGCTGAAACAGAAAGGTTTGTTCTCATAAGTAATGGTCTAGCAATTAATTGGAGGCGTTTAATGAATGATTCGACTAGACCATTTTGGGTATGAACATGGGCAACTGGGCTTTCAATTGCTATTCCTATAGATATACAATAATCATTGAAAGCCTGAGATGTGAATTCGCCAGCATTGTCAAGCGAATTGTCTTAATTGCATAATCTGGAAATTGTGCTCTCAGTTTAATTATTTGAGCAAGTAATCTCGCAAACGCCAAGTTGCGAGTTGATAATAAACACACATGTGACCATCTAGTAGATGCATCTATCAAAATCATAAAATATTTAAATGGTCCACATGGTGGATGTATGGGCCCACTATATCGCCTTGAATGCGTTCCAGAAATGCTGGCGATTCTATCCCAATTTTAACCGGAGACGGTCTACTAATTAATTTACCCTGAGAACAAGCAACACATGAGGATTCTTGGAATTGAAGTATCTTCTGGTTTTTTAACGAATGACCATGTGAATTCTCTATGATTCTACGCATCATTGTTGATCCGGGATGGCCTAGCCGGTCATGCCAAATAATAAATGTCTTAGGATTAATAAACTTCTGATTTACTATAGCATGTGTTTCAATTGAACTAATAGTTGTATAGTATAGACCAGAAGATAATGCGGGTAATTTTTCTATAACATGTTTCTTTCCTGATATAACAACTATGATATGTAAGTACTCCTTATTATTCTCATTTGTAGTCTCAATATGATATCTATTTTGGCGGATACCTTTGAAACTTAATAAATTTCTTTTAGACTTACTAGAGAATAAAGCCTCGTTCACATTAAACTTTGTCCCTCCGGGTAAAATATAGTAGCTTTTCCGGAGCCTTCAATTAGTTTTGCACTACCTGATATGGTATTAACGTTTGCATCAGTTGCTATTAATTCATAAAAATATTTTTTATCTTTAAGTATAGTATGCGTTGTAGCACAGTCTGCGAGACACATGTCTTCATAATTGATCTTGAGTCCAATAAAAGATATTGGAAAATCCATATTCTTCAATAAAGAAAACAATATAGTATAAGAGTCACTTTATTCATTGGTGAAACGAAAATTACAACTAAAATAAAACTAACAAATACGAAATAAAATGCATAAAGTAAATAACATTGATAATTTGACTTCAAATATATATAATGACTTAATTCTTCTTTTCATTTCCATCCTCAACTCTCCCACCGAGAGTCTCGAAAAAATCTTCTACATCCATATGAGTAAAATCAGCAATGTTGTTATCCTTGTAAGCAAGATTTTCTTCAATACTGACATCATCATCTTCATAAAAATTGGCATTTGCATCTTGAAATGTCAAGTTAGTTTCCACATTCTTTTCTATTGATGCTTGATAAAGTTTTACGAGATGCTCGGACGTACGACAAGTACGTGCCCAATGCCCTTTCATACCACATCGATCACAAATTTTCAGTACCTTTTGAAGGATTACTTGGACCACCATTTCCTTTCACTTCATCATTTGTTTTCTTTTGGTGACCAAAGTTATTGTTGCCACCATGATAACTGTTATAATTATGTCCACGACCGCATCCACGTCCACAACTACGTCCATGGCCATGGCCACGACCACGACCACGGTATATTCCTGGTTCAAAATTGCCATGTAGTGCTACATTCACTTCTGTGAATGGAGCAGCACCAGTGGGTCGAATTTCATGGTTTTTCATCAACAGTTGGTTGTTTTGCTCAGCCACCAGAAGGCATGAGATCAATTCAGAATACTTTTTAAAACCTTTTTCACGGTATTGTTGCTGCAGTAGCACATTAGATGCGTGAAAGGTTGAGAACGTTTTCTCTAACAAGTCATCATCAGTTATCTTTTCTCCCTATAATTTTAATTGAGAACTGATCTTGAAAACTGCAGAATTATATTCACTTACAGTTTTAAAATCTTGTAGTCTTAAATGTATCCAATCATAACGAGCTTTAGGTAATATTACTGTTTTTTTTTTATTGTCATAGCGTTCTTTTAAATTATTCCATAGTTCAAGCGGGTCTTTTATTGTTAAATACTCCGCTTTTAATCCTTCATGTAGATGATGACGAAGGAATATCATTGCTTTTGCTTTATCTTGATTAGATGCTTCATTATCTGTTACAATTGCATTTCCTAGACCCATAGCGGCTAGGGGAATTTCAGCATCTAATACCAATGACAGATAATTCTTGCCCGAAATATCAAGGGCGGCAAACTCGAGTTTCGTGAGATTCGACATAGTGCAAGCTTAAATCAAATTAATATAATTGTTAGAATAATATATTATAAATATTAAACCAGTACACTAAAATACCTTTTAAATATCTAAATAGTATTCATTATACAATCTCCAATAGGCATGATGTTCAATAATCCTCCGAAAATGCATTAATATATTGCATGATTAATAATCTAATCAAATGGATTTTATACTGATGATTAAAAACATTTTCAAGCAGACAATCATTATAAAATTCTAACAATGTACTCATATTTTAAGACAAGTGCAAGTAGTCTTTCAACAACTATTAAATAGCAGACTACACAAGAATATTAATTGATAAATTTTGGCAAGCTCATACTTTGTTTAGGTAACATTCAACAACTAACAATTTTATACCTTTGTAAAATATCATATAGATATTATATTCAATATCAAAGCAGAATCAGAATTTTCTAAAACATATATATATATATATATATATATATATATATATATATATATATATTTTAATATATACAGAGATATACAAAAAAAACTGGAGCAGAAATATTTTAAAATTTTCTGTAACTTTTGAGATTTTGAAATACTCTAGAACATAATCCAAAAACAATCTATTGAGCTGTATCGGAATTTGAACAACATGAGAACCAATGAGCAGAAAAGTGAAACTAAATAAAACAATATAATAGTACACGCCCACTTCAATTAATTTGAAACAAGGATGCTCTGACTATAAGCATAGAACATGCCTTTTGGATTGATTTTTCTTTCGAGAGAAATTAATACTTTAACGAAACAAATTATTATTTAAGAAATCTTCGTATGTAAACAATGAACTTGAATGTTTTACCTTAGATCAAATGGACAAAAAAATGCTAAATGAATTAAGAAATTCGGGCGGAATCGTGCTGATAACGTATTATAAAATAAACTAAAATATAAACAAGTAAAGATTAGAGAGTAGAGTAAGGAGAAATGATTTCATTTTATTGATATATAATACACAATACAAATCCTCTATTCAAGACTACCAAAAGCCATAAGTTATATAAGTTAAGAAAATTGATTATCCACTACCTAGACTCATTACAATAGCTCATTAAAATGAGCATCTACTACTATGATATTTATAACAAGACTGAAATAAAACCTTTATTATTTTCTTTTTTTTTTCCCCAAAAAAAAGCCGTTCTTGCTTCTATATTCAGTTCAAGCTAATTAAATTTCTGCATATATTGTATTGTACCTATAAATACAAGAAAGACAGGCGGGCGGTATTTATGTAAAGTATTTTTCTTGTGCACAAAGTTTATTCCGTACTATGTTTTTATGTTAAGCATCATTTCCTCAATAGATCTCTTGTTTCCAACCCCATTTAACTTCATATAGGACGTACGGAAAATTAAGGTGAAAATAAAAATAAAATCCAAGATCGATGATGATAACAGATCAGAGAAATTGCAGATCAGAGATCAAGAAGATTATGTTGGAGTCTAACAATCTGTGCACTTATATGTTTCACAAAAAACATAGAACATAATAAATAACATTCTAACAAATAAATTCAAGCATTATTAAAGTATATAGATCATACTTACCTGGTTAGGATTAATTTGTAGAACACTTTAATCACCACATAAAATAGGAAATAAGACTGAGGCTTGCCGAAATAAATTTCCTTAAGACAATATTTTCGGGGCTGCCACGGTGCATACATTTGATTCCCGGTAGTCTCCCAAGATACAACAGTCTGTTGTTCATTATTTGCACAAATAATGAACCCACGGCGAACTTAAACAAACAGAAATTTCGGACTAAATTTTTACGGAAGTAAGAGAAAGAGAGAGTAATGTTTTTTCCTTTTGTTACTATATTTATTGATTCAGAATTAGCCAGATTCTATCTCATATTTATATACGCAAAAGTGCCTCTTGAGAAAGGACACAATGGTTCGGTCTAAAGGGTACCTCTTCGGACCGAATAGACATATCTCTTACTTTAATTAATTTCATTCACACATAAAACCCAACAATCCCCCACATGAATGAAATTGTTGTTCGAGTTCATTCACATAGACATATCATGTCGAAATTTCTTTAGGAATAATACCACATCTGAATAGGTGAAATATTTCATCTTGAACCTTCCCTAGTTAAAGCTTATCGGATTTACTTAGCCAATCGGTGAAATATTTCATCTTGAACCGTCGGCTGTTTGTGTAAACCAAGACAATAAACTTAACACAGTACTAAACCGATTTGTTTCAAGTTCTCGGTTGTGTTCGTTTTGGCCCTGAACATTCTTGGTTATGCGAGTGCTTTAGAGAATTCTAGCCTATAAAGAAATTCCCAACGAGCCGACCCAGCTCACACTAACATAGGTGACCGCATCTATCAAAAGGATCCTACCATACTCCACTTGTTCTTGACAAGGTATAGACGTCATTAAAAGCGTTTGCTTAACCTTATAAACGCGGTAGGCTTGCACTTATTGCATCATAAGAACGGGATAGAGTTACACTCTTAAGTGCTTTCTTTTAAGTTAGCCAAGACTGGTTGTCCTATTGAACCTGGTCCGTGGGATCTCCAGTCGCCAGGTTAGGTTTCCGTACGAGGTAACTTAGTCTACTTTAGGCTTTAATCTCATTCCCCTCGATGCACATACTACTCTCTAGATAAACCTTTAATATCCGGAATCAGGATTATCTCTTAACTTCATAAAGTCCATTCTATTTGAAAGTAGATGTGTCAACGACAACGAATAATTCGTGACTTTACCATTATACATAGAGTTTGTTGAGCTCTGTGTATCACCGCTTGATTATCGCATTTTATGTATGACTAACTCAATTTTCAGTCATATTAAAATATCTTACATGAATTTTATGAAGCCACTCAAATTCTTCACTAGCTTTATCCAATGCTATGCACTCTAATTTCACAGTGGATTGAGCTATATACGTTTGTTTAGAAGATATTCAAGTAATTGTGGTGCCTCCTATATTGAATACATATTCACTTATGAACTTCAATTCCTCTAAATTAGAAGTTTCATTTGCATTACCATATCCCCATGGATCGTTGGATTTTTTCAACGTATAATGCACATACACATGTATTCTTTCAAGATTCAAGCATTCTCATTAATGCATCCCAACGAATCTTGCAAGGATTGCTCATGTGTCTCCTTAGTTTATTGACCAAAGAGACGATGTCTAGCCTCTTGCATTTTACGATATATGCGTGACATCTAATTTTATGAGCATACTCAATTATGATACTCTATCACATTTGTTCTCGTATAGTACACAAGGTATGAGTTAAATAGAATTATGAAATCCCTTTTCATAAGTATTAATCTATCTATAATTCATCCACGTAATGTGCTTGAGATAGTTTAATGTCATCTCATGACCTCTTAATCATGATTGATTAAACCTAAGTTTTTCATATCATGAGTTAATATTTTCTCAATGGATTTAATACTCACAATATTAGTCTCAAATATTGACATATCATTTGTATATAAACAAACTCTGATACTCAATTATCCAGTTAGTTTATATAGACACACTTGTCATATTTTATCAATATGACAGTCAAAATTTGTTAGTGACACTATCACATTTTTCGTGTCATTGTTTAGAAGTTTGTTAAAGGTCAACAAGAAAATACATAAGTTTCATGTCATTGTTTAGAAGTTTGTTAAAGGTCAAAAAGAAAATACATAAGTTTCGCAAATTATGTTTTCTTTTCATTTAACAACTAAACTCTCTGGTTACTCCTTGCTATTAGAGCTATTAACATTCAAATAGATGTTATCCTAATCGCTAGTGAATATGAGTTAAAGAAGTAAAACTATTTATTTTAATAAGGCAACTTGTCTACTCGTCTAGCCTAGTTTTTATAGACTTATCAAAATTTTTGAACTCTTGAGCTTAAAAACTCATCTATATCTAATTGGTTCACTCCTCGAGGTCTACCAATTTTATGAATGTAATTCGCTGTCAATCGTCTATTTCCAATCCACGATATTGGAATGTGATATAATATGTTTGAGGTTGATCCTCTACATATAAGTTAGAATATCTTGATCGAAGAATTTGGAGCTTTTAGCTCATTTGTCTCTTCAACTCTTCAACAAACTCATCTTCAAGTAAGAGATTCACCTCTTTAGATATCGATTCATATATATATTCTATCAAAATATTTAGTTGATCCTCTTGATCAAAATCAATTAAATATTTTCGCAAAATATTCTATAAATTTTTTTTAAAAAAAATATTCTATTCTAAAATAGGTTAGACTATAGTGTTTATTCTCACAGAATAAATAATTTATAATTAACTCTAATTATAAATTGTAGAAAAGTTTATGTAAGTAATATAATAAATAATATTATTTTATCATATTTTAAAATCAGTAAATCACACTTACTGAAAATAAATCTAAGCCAAGAAGAATAATCAATGTTATAAGAATTGATTCCAAATCCTTCTTACATTCTCAATTAATGTTACATCACGTGACTCAGTTCACATGATTACTTTTATTTCAAATTTAAACACCAAAAATATGAACTGCTACTATTTATCGCATAAACTAGTGGTAATTAATATTTAAGTTGTTTTTCTTTTTCGTGGTGAAACCGAAATTTGACCCAAGTACCCCCACATTTTAGGTATTTGGTTTTTCTTCCCTTCCATAACTCATATGGAATGATAATTGACTTTCTTGTATGAAACCCGACTTAGTATGTCTCTAGACATCTAACGAGCTTTCCCCCACAAGTTGTCAAGTAAACCTGAATTTAAAGATTAATGTTTAACCACATCTTAAAATTCTGTTATTTTAGCAACCAAATTCAACTGAGTCGAGCTAGGTAAATTATTTGACGAATTATTCCTAATTTAACACACTTTTGTGTAAATGAATATATTCGTATTTACCCCCCACAATTTAAATTTTCTTATTCCATTATCCGAATTTGTATTTCACAAATGCATCTCTTTGTATTTAGCAAATACATTTATTGCCTTTTATTTATTATTCAATAAATAGCGCAATAAAATATATGTGATTAAATACATTTTAAACTCCACGAGTTAGTAATGATTTAAAATCACATAATTAATTTGGATTAGTTCAAAATTTTTGAACTTTTACATATTTATTTAGCAAACAAATAAATTATAATTATATACTTATTTCTCACAAATAAATTATAATTATTTCACAAATAAGTTATAAGTACAATCAATATTTTCTCAATAAAATATTGATATTCATTTCTCAAATAACTTATAGTTATTTCTCACAAATAAAATATTATCAATATTTGCTCAATAAAATATTGATATTTATTTCGCGAAGAAATTATAAATACAATCAATATTTCCTCAATAAAATATTGATATCATAGCAAATTATAATTATTCTAGATTAGTTCAAATTGTTTCGAACTATTTTATATATGGGAATTTGTTTCACAAACAAATAATTTCAAATAATTTATAATCAATATATTCTCAAAGAACATATTGATATAAAAATAAATTATAATCATTTCACAAACAGATTATAATTATTTTTCTCAATTAAATTATCAATATTTCCTCAAATAAATTGATTTGAAAATAAGTCATATTTATTTCGCAAATAAATTATAACTATTTTCACACGTAATAATCAGTCTCAAATAGAATATTGATATGAGATTAATACTAATTAATCCCTTATCTCCACATAAAGGGTATTAGTAAATTTATATACTTTTAATATGCCTCGCATATATATATAAGTCGCACTTATTAAATAATGTACACGAGCTATGAATAATATACTCAAATAAGATTCAATGCTAATGTCATTAAAAACTTTACTTAAATCATTATTTACATGTAATGACCCAATAATACAAGTATAATTTACTTCAATCAATAAAATAAATTAGTACACCACTAAGATATATATATAAGAAGTAAATTTTTTTTTTAAATATTTGTAAAGTGAAGTCGCATACTCGTATTTAATTAATAGTCATATGAGAGTCGTAATCGCTTATTCTGAAACCACCGTTTCAAAATACAAAATGCCCATTAAAGAAAGCACATCTTCATGTTTCAGTTTATGTCTACTGTAGGCATTTGTTTGACAGTATAATTTCGAAACAATTTTCGTCATTTTAGGGATAAAAAATTCCTATCAGTGACCAACCCAAAAGGTATCTATTTGATGCACTGATTCACTTGACGCACCAATCCAATAGTTTTTACATAAAGTATTGACTCTTCAAATTGGATTGCTCGTTGCAGTTATCAAGGAAATGTAAAGACACGCCTATTCATTTTAATTAGTTTTCTACTTCAATCGAAAGAAAAATTCAATTTGATTAATCTGATTTTCTTTTTAATTAAAGGAATAATGTTTTACACTTCTACAGTTCTACATCACGAAGGGTGTAGAAAGTTGCCAAATCATAATTGTTTAGCAATAGGAATATATGTAGTTTAAAGTAGAAGGAAAAAGCCTTTTACACAAAACACTGGAACACACGCCACTTCACACTGCAATACACACACCACTTCACATTGCCAAATATTTAAGTGGCATAAAGTTTTTGGATTGAAGAGGGAATGATTAGAATGTATTGTTCCAGATTTTCTTTTCTAATAAAATTTTCCTCTACAAGTATACACAACTTAGGAATTGAAATATAATTAATTTACTCTTCATGATCTGCAACCATATTTTATTTTTTATTTTTTTAAGCCACCGATTCAGAATTCGAAAGAATGCTATCAATGATCGCACCTCTTCATTTCATTATCAACAACCGAGGATACTCAATCACATACGGCATATAATGGATTATTTCCATGTGGTTAGGATTTAAACATAACACTACATGAGATTTTGATGATCAGTGACACAGAATATATCTTTCAGAGATTAAATCCTTGATTATTTTGTTAAAAGGTCTGTCAAAATTTACACTTACAAAGAAAATGATGCTTATCTTTTTCAGCACTCAAATTAAAAATATGATATATGTAATATGACGACTATTCACAGATTAGTTAAACAAGATTTGATATTGTTTTAAGATTGTTGGAGTCTAACAATCTGTGCACTTATATGTTTCATAAAAAACATAGAACATAATAAATAACATTCTAATAAATAAATTCAAGCATTATTAAAGCATATAGATCATACTTACCTGGTTATGATTAATTTGTAGAACACTTTAATCACCACATAAAATAGGAAATAAGACTGAGGTTTGCCGAAACAAATTTCCTTAAGACAATATTTTCGGGGCTGCCACGGTGCATACATTTGATTCCCTGTAGTCTCCCAAGATACAACAGTCTGTTGTTCATAATTTGCACAAATAATGAATCCACGGCAAACATAAACAAACAGAGATTTCGAACTAAATTTTTACGGAAGTAAAAGAAAGAGAGAGTAATGTTTTTTCCTTTTGTTACTATATTTATTGATTCAGAATTGGCCAGATTCTATCTCATATTTATATACGCAAAAGTGCCTCTTGAGAAATGACACAATGGTTCGGTCCAAAGGGTACCTCTTCGGACCGAATAGACACATCTCTTACTTTAATTAATTTCATTCACACATAAAACCCCAACAGATTATATACATGATTTAGAGGAAGAACGTCGTAAGATTCAAGTTTTCCAACGTGAACTTCCACTTTGTCTTGAGCTTATAACACAAGGTATTAATTTTTTATATGTATATATAAATGGAAAAAAACTTGGCATTAACGACGACATAAACATCTACGAAATAGTTACTGAATATATAGAGATATTGTGTAGCTTTTTTTTTTTTTTTTTTTTTTTTTTTTCCATAGTGTTGCCAATATTTTTTGTATATAAAATAAAGTTTTTTTATCAAACGGGGGTTGAACTAATAGAAAAATTAATCCCTACAACATGACAACCCATACTCGTTTTATCTTGTTTAGAAAGAAATTAACTATGGTGTATATAAAGACCTGAATAAACATGAAAAATTAAGAAAAATAAAAATTTATTGATACCCCTTTGTTAATTTAATTTGTATATATATACAATTATATTGTATTTTGGAATTTTTATTTTCTGGTATTGATAAATTTTAATTGAGAGAATTTCACTTTTCATATCATAATTTAGCCTACTTTAGGGATTTGGTACCACATTTTTTTCTACCGACACATTTAATACCATAACTCAAATCAACTCGACACATTTGATACTTCCGTCAAATTGGAAACGGAATTGTCACGTGATTGTCACGTGGCCGTTAAAACTTTGCACATTTGATACCATAACTTATGTTGACTGATAATTTTACCCCATAACATTTCAGGTTACAACCACATCTCCAAATTTAGTGACGACTTTAGTCCACATTGTTGCCAAATTTCCAAATTGACTCGAATAAGACCACGTACTGACCAATTTAGAAAATTTTACTTATTTTATTTAAATAACTAATTTAATTTATAAACAATATTAATAAATTAATAATACATTAACATAAATATCACCAAAATTAAGACAACATATTCTTTTTAAATATAAAATTTATATAATAGAATTAATATATTTAATATTTATTAAAATAATAAATTATATAATTAAAAACTATATAATATTTATTAAAAAATTAAATAATAAATAATTATAATTTAATAAAAAAAACCCCACCCCACCCCACCCAACCCAACCCACACCTCCCCCTACCCCCGATTCCCGAACAGAACCCAGGCCGGCGGTGGCCTGGGACAGAAGACCCATGCCGCCGCCGGCCTGGGAATCGGGGGTAGGGGGAAGGGTGTTGGTCCCAAGTGGTCAGATGAGGTCTGTAGGGGGGGAGGTCAATAGACCTCTGAAACTTTTTAGTCAAATTTTTACTTAACTGTAAACAGACTAAGCTGATACAGATTAGTAAGCTTTTAAGGCTGATCGCGAACAAATCTTTGAACAACTTTGTTGACCACTCAGATTTTGTTAAAATCAGTTTTAATACTAGAGTACTTGCAGCGGATTTTCAAAGTTTTTTTCACAAGTAAACTTAGTAGTCTGAAAATTTTGTCCTCAGTTTTGTAAACTCCTTTAAATTAATTTTCAAACAGTTTAGTAATGTGTTTTATGCAGATTTGAAAATATGCAAGTAAAAGGCAATGTAAAAACACAAGAATTTTTATAGTGGTTATATGGATGTAAATATCATTTAATCCACTCTTCCAAGTCACACAGATCTTGAGTTATACTAAGAACACAAAGTAATTAGTACACTCTGCTTGTGCTTCACAACAAATGATCAGCCACAAGTTCGCAATAGGAAATCACAAAGAAACTCCTATTCTACGAAGTAATATCACTCACTAAGATGGATATATACTTCTCACAACTCTCTCTTTTTACAGATTCACTCAGAAAATGTTTTCTTGAACTTCAACGGCTTCTGTCAACAAATGACTCTCAGCAGACGAGTGAGCTGTTCTTGAGCTTTGAGACTTAGAAAATATTTAGCTTCGAATTCAGTCTCACAGAAGTTGTGTTCTTCTCTCTTCTCTTCGTCTCTTCAGCTATTTATAGTCACTCTTTGAATTATGTACGTTGAAGAGAGACACAATTCAAATTTCTTGATTTCTGGTCCTTAATTTCCGCTAACGGCTTTCTGCACAGTGACAGTACTGCGAACTGTACTTTCTGTCAGGCAGCATTAAATGCACCGAGCTGATACGAGTCTTTTCTTCAATCATTTGTCATTAATAACCTTAGACTTCCGCATTTATTACTCCAGTGGCATTTATTACCGTTTGGACGACTTCTTGATCTTTCCACTTGGCTGATGAGAGAACACGTCTGATGATGAACAGAGCTGATCTCAAACTTAAACAAATCTGATTTGAGTCGGCTGATTTACACCAGTCTGATTTCTTCTCTTCAGCAGATCAGTAGTCTTTTGGACCTTGAATATTTGACCCGTCTGATATGTCTTCTTACTTGGTCAAAATTCTTCTAAGGGATTTCAACTAAGTTGTCCTTACTTAGCCGATTTGAAGTTTTGGAAATCATCAAAACCTCCCTTAACAAAATATACTTCAGTGTACTTCATCTTCATCTTTATCCAACAAAGGGTGGGGAGGTGGTGGGTGGGGTGGGGATTTTTTTTTGAAATTAAAATTATTTATTATTTAATATTTTAATAAATATTTAATAGTTTTAAATTATATAATTTATTATTTCAATAAATATTAAATATATTAATTCTATTATATAAATTTTATATTTAAAAAGAATATGTTTTCTTAATTTTGGTGATATTTATGTTAATGTATTATTTAACATGACACCTGGAACTAGTCTCCCTCCAAAATCAGATTTGACGATAAATAGCGGGCACGTGAGATTCTCGTGATCATTCCGTCATTAATTTGACGGAAGTATGAAATGTGTTGAGTGGGTGAGAGATATGGTATCAAATGTGTCGGGAGAAAAAGTTGTGGTATCAAATCCCTAAAGTAGGTTGAGTTATGGTATCAAAAGTGAAATTCTCTAGTTGCCACACCTAAGCAAATTAGGGAGATGATGAAGATTGATGGGCTCACAAATGATGAAGTTAAAAGCCATTTACAGGTTTATTTGTATTTTTCAATTTTCCAATGGTTCAAGTTTTCTTGTTTCATATATATAGGATTATAACATTTAATTTGGATCTTGTACAAATTTTCCATGACTATTCTCCTTCTGTTTTTCTTTTTTTCTTTTGAGTAACTCCTAGCAAGAAACCCAAGAGGAAATTCATTGAATTTCAATATCATCCACTTCAAAATTTGCAATTAACTTTGGGAAATTGTAATTCCTAGCTAATTAATTAATAGCTATGATTAGGAAAATTCTAGTTCAGATTCAGTTTGATGGCATTCACCCTGCAGCCTAGCTAGTTTAATTCTAGGGGTGGGATCGGGACGGGTTTTCGGGAATTCGGGTATTTCGGGACGGGATTTCGGGTTTCGGGATCTCAAATTTAAGTCCCAAAACCCGGTAGCTCAACCAAGGTCCCGTGAGTTTCGGGTACCCGATTTAACTTCGGGATTTCGGGACGGGTTCGGGTGTCCCGAGAATCCTTGAATGTACAACTTTCAGCTCCTCCTCCTCGTCTCTTTCCTTTCTAAGCTCCAAACATTCCTGCTCCTGCAGTCACAAAAGATCCAAACCTCAGCAAGAGTTCCTTAATTCAATCTCTGCAGAAGATGGATTTGTGATATGAAAAGCTGAATTGAAGAATCTTATTCTCTTTTACTATGCTTAATTACGTTCTGCATCTTCTTTATTCTCTCTGGTAGGTTCTCTATGACTATGAGAAGATAAAAAGGAATTCACTTTTTTTTTTATATATAATACATATATATTTGAATTCCAATTTTTAGAACATTCTCGGATTCCAGTTGAAAATCAATGAATCTTGTCCGTTAAATTTTAATTTGATCTTAGTGGCAGACAAAATATTTACTACTATATGTGATTTCAATGAGTAAGGCATAGGCCAATTATTAATTGATAAAGTCAGATTTTGTGAAGCCACAATGTCAAAAGAATTAAACTGGTTTATCTCCTTTCATTTTTCCTTTTAGCGTCAATAGAACTAGTTAATCGGGACGGGTTTCCCGATCGGGATGGGCTCAAAACCCGAAACCCGTCCCGGTTTTTTTTGACCGGGTTTCGGGATGTCCCGAACCCGGAAAAAACCCGTTTTCTTCCGTCCCAAATGGGAAAACCCGATCGGGACGGGACGGGTACCCGAAACCCGGTCCAGCCCTATTTAATTCTATCTTCCAATGCCATATATATAAGACGACAAGCTTTCATGAAAATTTGAGTTTCCTGAGAGTTTTTAGAGATTGAAATTATTTTGAAATGTCCTCGATCTTGAGTATTTGAAAAACTTAATTATTTGATAATAGTACGATGTTAAATATTTTTTTTATTGTTTTTACTCTTCATATTACGTGAGGCCATGAATCTAGTTTTTTTTTTTTTTAACAAGTCGAATCTAGTTGTTAATTTTAATTTCTTGTCATTCATTGCAGAAATATCGATTAATTGCACTCGAGAAGACCAAATTATTCAATCCACAACAACAACTACAAAAAAAACAATACACAAACACCTCACTTTGTGGTGGTTGGCGGAATATGGGTACCACCGGAATATGCTGCAATGGCACCTACAACCACCACGTCCGTGGAGGCTCACAGTGGTGCAAACACTGCCGGAATATACGCTCCAATCGCTACATGGCCATTAACTTTCCAAGGAAAACAACATAAGATATCAAACATAGATGATAGAGGCGAACATAGTACTGAAGGCGCTGATCAATCACATTCTTCGACTACATCCTCCTCCATGCATATGAGTAACGCCACACCATCTTTTTGAATTTTCCTTAATTTGTGGGAAAATGTAGAAATATTAAGGACAAATATATATGTTGTATATTAGTTACATTAATATATAAAAAAGGATATATAATCGAGTCAATTTTTGGTATTTTTTAACATATATGTATTCCAAGATTAATCAATTTCAGTGTGACTATCATGTGCATGGTTCCAATCTATATATATATATAATAAAATACAAAAGTAAAGAGCTTGCAGTGTGTTGGTATATTATATATATATAGAGAATTACATTTTTGGTACACAGCTATAGGTCAATTCCCACTTTTGGTACACAGCTTTATGTGTCCAACACATTTGGTACACCTCTTTAACAAAGTTCGACACATTTGGTACAACCGTTAAATAAATTGCAAAATCACCATTAATTCCGTTAGTTCGACACATTTGGTACACCTCTTTTACAAAATTAGCATGCGCATGGCACATGGCTGCCCAGAAGAAAAAAAAAAAAAAAAAATTGAAACTTGATAAACTTTTTTATTATATTTTATTCTTCTTCCAATATTAAACTATAAATGACATTATAGTTTATTATATTTTACATGTCATATAAATAATAAATACATATTTTTTAATAATTTTTATAAATATGATAAATTAAAGTAACTTGTTTATTATATTTTATTCTTCTTGCAATATTAAACTATAAATGACATTATATAGTTTATTATATTTTACATGTCATATAAATAATAAATACATATTTTTTAATAATTTTTATAAATAATAAACTAAAAAAATAATAAACTATTATTATAAATAATTTTAAAAAATTGAAACTTGATAAACATTTTTATTATATTTTATTATTCTTCCAATATTAAACTATAAATGACATTATATAGTTTATTATATTTTATATGTCATATAAATAATAAAGACATATTTTTTAATAATTTTTATAATAATAAACTATAAAAATAATAAACTATTTTTATAAATAATTTTTAAAAATTGAAACTTGATAAACTTGTTTATTATATTTTATTCTTCTTCCAATATTAAACTATAAATGACATTATATAGTTTATTATATTTTACATGTCATATAAATAATAAATACATATTTTTTTATCATTATATAAATATGATATGATAAATATAATAAATACATATGATAATTTTTATAAAAGTTTATCAAGTTTAATTTTTTTTTGGGCAGCCATGTGCCGCGCACATGTCAATTTTGTAAAAGAAGTGTACCAAATGTGTCGAACTAACGGAATTAACGGTGATTTTGCAATTTATTTAACGGTTGTACCAAATGTGTCGAACTTTGTTAAAGAGGTGTACCAAATGTGTTGGACACATAAAACTGTGTACCAAAAGTGGGAATTGGCCTATAGCTGTGTACCAAAAATGCAATTCTATATATTTGTATGAATCAATGCCACCATCAAAGAATATTCCCATGTCATTAGAAGCATATATATATATATATATATATATATATATATATATATATATATATATATATATATCCATGATGCATCTATTTCAAATTAACAATTAGAAGAATTCTTCATAGATTAAACTCTATACACTAATGGTTAGTAATTATTTGATTGGTCAAGTATATTCTTAATTTGTTTATTTATATAATCTTTTAGAGGCGAGAGAAATTTAAATATTATCTTTTGGATCTTTCTATAATAATTTCCGCAATAGGACAGCATTGATTATAACTAAAAGATGGACGTTTGTGTCATCAACCAGTAAACTGCATAAACAACCCCGTGGTAAAAGAATTCTCTATGAAACTCCTTTCCCCACATGAAAAGTAATTTTTATGGAAAAATATTTAAAAATAACATTAACTTGTCACTTTTACATATACTAGATGAGAATCATTTAAATATCATCATTAAAATAATTTTTTAAATATATTAGAGATAAGATTGTTAAAGAATATCACCATTGATATTTAGTGATACACAAAAAAATTTATATATCAAATTGTCACCAAATTATTGTGACAATACTTATTGTCACTAGGTTGTCAAAAAACTTAAGGATATTTTTATTCACGATTACATGTGTCACCTTCATAATTGTGACCAAACTTATTTTTGTGACTTTTTTTTAAAAAAAAAAAAAAACTAATATTTTTGTCGTTATGGATAAAATACGCTACTCTTACTTAAGGGGAGTATGATATACTGTTGTTAAAAAGTTAAAGAGATGAGCGAAGAGGGAGTTCTGCTCTAGAAAATAATAAACAGGAGATTCTATACAATAAATTTTATAGAGATACCACAAAAAAATCTTTTATTTAGAGATCATAAATTTAGACACAATATTTTGTATTAAACTTATTTTTAATCTAATTTTGTATGTTTATTAAACTACAAATAAGTTTTCTTCTTTATAAAATGTATAAATTTTATTTTCTGTTTTGTCTCTGTTATAATGTATAATAGAACTTTATTTAACTTTTTAATACTTGTTTGTATTTATAAATTATATCTAGTCTTTGTTCTCATACACTCATAAGAACATGTAAATTAGTTTTAAATATTGAGGACAAGTCATGGGGACCTGTATGTTATATTCAAAGGGTGAGTTTCGCCTAGCGATTCGAAAAGCAATTATAGGATAATTAATTTTACTAAAATTGATTTTGGTAATAATTGATTATGATAATAATTAATTATAGAATAATTGCTTTTGTAAAAGTAACACTTTAGTTGCTTCTAAAATAAGTTGATTTTTTGCTTCTGAGGATCTCAAAAGTGATTATGATCTTGGGGGCCAAACACCATGAAAATCACGATTGAACAGAAGTAGTTTTTATAATCGGGACCAAACACTTCAAAAATCACAATAGAGATGTAAAAGTGATTTTAAGAGCTCCAATCGCTGGACCAAACTCACCCTAAGTTGATGCTCCATGGTCCTAATTTATTTTGTCTTGTTTCTATTATGTAACATTCACTACAGAAAACTGGGCACCATTGACGACAACCTGACTTTACCGACAAAATATTTATGCAATATCCACCATGTAGCATCTCCTAAATCTACTATTTCGTGGGTTATGTGTTAATCAAACATCGATTATGTCACTGATGCTCCTTGATTTTGAAGTGATTTCAAAATATATAAACTATTTTCTTAAATATATATTATCCTCTTATATAAACGATATACTACAAGAAAAGAGAGAATTTGAAAAACTATTAAATGACAATTAAAATTATCACTATTTACATATATTTAATGACAACTATTTGGTGTTTATCATTGAAATGGTTTTCATATACTAATAAATGACAATTACAGTAATTAATATAATTAAGTTGACACTATTAATATTTAGTGATTTATAAATTGTGACAATCAAAATTTTGTTATAATATTTATTGTCACTATATTATCACTAAAATAGCATCAGTATTGATAATTTAATTTGTCATAGACTTTATTATCACTTCCAGTAATTAGTGGCAATTTAAAAATTAGGTAAATTACGGATTTCCTCCTTGAGGTAAGACCTAATTACAAAAACCTCTCTCACGTATAGGCTATTACAAAAAATTCTCTCATTTTGTCACTTTCTTACAATTAACCTCTTGCCCCTAAAATATTCCAATGTTGCCCCTGAGTGTTATTTGTAATGTTTAGTATCTTATAAATGTTAAAAATTAGGTATTAATTGTTATATCTTATAAATTATAAAAGTGATTATCATATATTTACTACCAAAATAATTGATAAAATATATAATTGTTCACAAGTTTCAGTAAATAATGCAAAAAGAATAAAATTATTTACATATTTGTTTACAATTTAAATTGTATAACAATAAATTAAATAGAATTTTAATAACAAAATAAACAAATTGTTTACATATTAAGTTAAATGAATTTATTTTATTTATTAGTAAATTTAATAAAATTTATATTGTATTATAAATCAAATATTTCAATTTAATAAAGTTTATAATGTATTATAAATTCAGTATTATGCAACAAAAATATTTTTATTTAATTAGTGTAAATATAGTTTTATATTTACAAATTTTATTATTAAAATTTTATTTAATTTGTTATTATAGAAATTAAATTAATAATATTAAATATGTAAAAAAATTGCAATATTTATTGAAATTTATGGGCAATTATAAATTATTTTGGTAGTAAATATATGATAATCATTTATATAATTTATGAGATATAAAAATTAACACCCAATTTCTAAAATTTATAAGATATTATAAACATTACAAATAACCCCCAAATAGTAAAATTGGAACATTTTAAGGGCAAGAAATTAATTGTAAAAAGACGACAAACTTGAGGGAGATTTTTGTAATTACGTCTTACCTCAGGGGTAATCGTAATTTACCCTTGAAAAAATATTACTATTACAGTTTCCACAATTTTAATTTTGATAAAACTGATTTGTTGTCACTAAATACATGCAAAGAGAGATTTAACATGTTACTTAATACACAATATTGGATTTCAGCTGTATTATTTATGAAAACAAAAATGTAGAAGATACTTGAATTAAATTTTACTTTTTAAATTCTAATTTAATAATCTTTGCACCGAACCAAATGCCAACAGTGGGTGGAAAATGGGACTGGAAAAATAATACTACAAAAACTAAACAACAAATGGTCGTGCCGGGGGCGGGGGGGGGGGGGGGGGGGGGGGGGGGGGGGGGTGTTTGGAGTGGGGTGGGGTGTTTGGGGGTTAACCGGCCCTTCGAGTTCAAGTTGGCCAAATGTCTCTTCAAGTCACCTAAAGTTCAACGTTATTTCAAAGGAATTAGAATCCATTTTTAGTATGTCCGAAAACACAGCCATTTTTGGGACATTTGACGTCCTAACTAATTTGACTTCATGTATCGTGCCTATCTCGGGGTCAACATTTTCATAGTGTCCTATTAAGAAAGGATCTATATTGTGCTATGGTTATTATCTTTACATTATTAATTAATTCGCATGATTGGTTCTAAACAAGTAATATAATATTATAGATAATGGATAAAAGCAATACTTGAAGGCATATTCTTGATTAAAGGGTATAATTCTCTTCATTCTTTGGATATTGTGCACTAGTTACTTGATCTAGTTATATATTTTAACTTGACTTTTTGTGTTGAAAATAACACTCAGCCTATAAATGAATCATAAGTTACTGCATATGATTGGATTTTCAAAAAATATTATTTTATAATCGACAAGTGTTGCGAATATACTATAAAAAGTATATAATATAAGGTATACTTCGTCAAAATTTTACATGTCTGTCTATGACAGTCTTTCTATACTATTATCGTGAATCATTTCCTTATAATATTTTACGTTGAACATATCTATATATAGCACTGTTATTCTGATTATTATTCAACACGATAATATATTCTAAATTCGACTTGGCTGAATTTTAGAATTTTAACTTCATCAACTATTGTTGAATGCCAAAAAAAAAAAAAAGTTTGTTGGGGAATTCTAAGATACCAAATAGCCAAAGAGCTAACCATTTCTAGATTCTAACCCATGTTTCCTAGGTAGATTTATTCAATAAATTTGCGCATAAGCATACATTAACTAAAACATTTTATTTTTGTGTTTCGATCGGTTGAAAAACTTTTTGGCTTTTCTAAAGCTCCTCAGGTTCTATGCATCAACGTGCTCCATTATTGCACGTAACTTCCTAATCTTTGATAAGGTGTGCATGTACATATGTACTTATTTGAGTTACGTATTCAAGTCTGAGTTGTTAACTTTTCCATAATTACAACACTTTTAAATACTTATATATATTACTTTGTAATTTTTTTTTAATTCCTTAGTCCATCTTATAGGCTAGAAGTGTATTGTAATTTTTTATGAGTAACTCGAACTCAATCAAATTAAATTTGATCCTAGATTAGAATTTTTGTTGACTCTGGTGTTTTTCCTAAAGACATTAATTATTAAATATATCAATATATGACTAAGTACAAATAATTATAAATAATATAATATATTATAATCAAACACTAGTATTAAACTAGAAAATTAGAGGAAAATTCACGTTTGTGGGAATTAAACCCAAAATTTATTGATTTGGGGCCTCGATTTTTTGCTAGTAAACTAAGCTACGGCCTCTTTAATGCTAATATTGCATATAATAGTTAAATCTGGACTCGATCAATTATAACAATTATCCACTTCAATTCATCATGCTTAATATGGTATTTATCTCTTATCTAGACAAAGATAGTGCGTATAGTTCGTGGCTTAACATTTTGACATGTCATGGAAAAGAAATTTCAGTATTCGTTTCTTCTAGGGTGCCGTCACGTCATGTGACGTTAGTTTATTTTAGACCATTAGATTCAAACTATATAATCACAACCATAAATATTTTTTAATTTAAAATAAATAAAAATTAAATTAACAATTGGTGACTTGTATAACCGGTTAATTAATTTTAGTATCTATCACAATCTCTCTCCTTCCTACTCTCTCCACTCTCTCCATCGCCTTCCACAAATCACCATCGCTTTCCACAAATCACAAATCTTCTTCCCAAAAATTGTGAGATTCACAACCTTCATAAAGGAGATACGAATTGATTCTAGAATTCTCAAACGGTATACAATCTCTATCTCCGAAAATTGATAATTCTCCCCAAACCAATCCCGTAACCCTCATCGCTCATGTTCGCGTTCGCCTACCATCGGAAGAAATTTGCGTTGTCCTCTGCTGCCACTGTGTGACTGAATCGACAAGCCCACTTGCCACGAAGTTTTATTCTTGCTGAATTTAGGTATTTCTTGCTTCTATTTCTCTTTTATTAACTCCAATCTTTTATCTTTTTGTGTTGCTAGTATTTATCTTTTACCCCTTCTTTAAGAAAACTGTTTGGGGTTGTATGAGTTTTCATTCTTCGAATTTACAAGTATGGTTTGCTTATGAGAAAAATTTTATTTTCTTTTGCTTCACCCCTGTGACATGTGTGATAAGAGGTAAAAACTCAGGGCACTTACATTATGTGGTATTCATTACTTTATCAGATCTTTCTAATTCATAAATCATAATCCCCATAGAATTATTCGACGAGGATCAACGGCATGCAGGTACTTAAAACAAATGAACTCTACTGATATACTTGGAGTAATAATGTTTTAGGGCAGTATATTGGTTTTAAGTTGTTAGTAATTAATTTGTTAGCAAGAATTATATATAGACGTGTCACTTCTTAATATGTGTTAGTAACATGTCCAATTTGCGGTCAGGGAAACATGTTCATTCTCCCCGGGTGTTTCACCTGTTTTCTAAACTTAAAAATGGGGTATATTTGTTGTGTAGATATGTACTTTCGTATAATTCAAAGTTAAATTAATATTCCTAATTGTTCTAAAACAGAATTAGATAGACTAAACAAAATTGCTTATCAGAAACCAAAAAATTTAGGCATGGAGAATGTGTCAAATTTAAATAGCACAGTACAGATTGTAATTAGGGCTGGACTCAGTCCGCCTATTATAGTAATGGGCTACCAAATGCCACATAATGAATGAACGAAGATCAAGATTTAGCATTTTCCTTAAAGGAATTCATGATGGGCAAGAAATATTTGATGTAAATGAAAATTATCAAGAAATATTTCATCTTTTCGGCTTACTCTGTTTGTAATGAAGCCCACACTTGGTTATAGTTTTGCACACAATTGGATTCGACTTGATGTTTATTTTATATCATGTATTATGTTTTTTTCCTTAATGTTAATATTGTTAGTTTTGTACATGGATACTTATTCATCTTTAATTAACTGACATTTTCATGCCATTTCATTTCCGAGGATTTTTTTTAGTTAGGGTTGTCATATTCTTTAACCGCGTTTGTGCAAATTCCATTATGACCTCTCATTGCTATCTGGTGAAAGGTTGCTTTTGTGAGCCAAATGAATACTAGGTGAATTTTGTTATATGGTGATGTGTGTAATATACAAGGTTTGAAGGATAGTGGTATAGAGGTAAGTAGGAATGTGACATCTCCTGTAATATCAGGAGCTTCAGACCATCTCAAGTTATGTAATTTAAAAGTTGAATTACAAAATATGAAAACAGCGGATGAAGACTTCAAGAGTAAATTTACCCTATTTATATTGGGCATTTTTCTTTGTCCTGTAGTCAAGGCTGAAGTGGATATGGGTCTCTTATACATTGTAGACGATACTAGCAAAATCTCTGAAATGAACTTGGCAAAACTAGTATTCACTTGTTTGGTTGAGGGGATACGAGAAAAGCAACATACTGGAAATAAGTATGTACGTGGCTGTTTGGCTTTTTGATGGTAAGTAAGGTTTCATATATGCTAGTTTTAATAAGTATCATCTAATTATGTTTTAAAATATTTTTTTTTTCATGCAGTTATTTTATTTTGAACATGTGAAAACAAATTTTCAGTCTTGGGACAATCGTCCATCACCTAGCCTCAATTTTTGGGACCAAAATGCAATCAAGCAAATGATAGGTGTTATAAAAACATCAAATTGGTATAAATTGAAAGAAGATTCAATTGGCATGATCAGGTCCCACATATGTAAGGGTGATATTCATTCTGGTGCTAAATTCATGGAAGACGAAGATGGTTTCAAAGATGAATCAAAAGATGGTAACGAATTTCATCAAGATATCGGTGGAAGTGTAAAACCAAATGATCAACTTTCTAGCATTGTGGAGAGGTTAGATAGACTCGAGAAGCTTAATTAAAGGTTTCGGTGAAAGTGTAACACCGACGGATCAACTTTGTAACATTGTAGAGAGGTTAGATAGATTGGAGAAGTTTATAATTGCGTCAATTTCGTGAAAATATTGAGCCCTAGAAATAAAATTTGATCATGGTAAGTTTGGTTAAGGGAAGAAGAGCTAATTTTTCAATGAATGGAAAGAATTGCAATTTTTTTTAAACGTAATAGTTCCAAAATGTGTAAAATCAAATTATTTCTCAAGAGAAATAAAGAAAAAAATCAAACTAATATTTATTAACTGTTTTAATTATTTAACATTTAATATTATTTTAATTATTTATAAAGTAATAATAAATATATTTTTAAATTTTAAAAAATAATTTTTATAAATTATAAAATTTAATTATCTAAATTTTAATTATTATTTAAAAAAATAATAATAATTATATGTTTAAACGTCGTTATCTTCCATTTTCCCTCCAAAATCACTTGCGTGATTTGCACGCCTGCACATGATCAACCCCTTCACGCTCAACATGATGCTTTATCCCTAACCCTATTAGTACTAACCAATTTTCTGATAATTTGTCACATAAATGGTATATATCTCACATGTAGTAGTACAGACTCACATTGCAAGTATTGACTCCACAAACTTAGTACGGTATCATATTAGTTGTAATTAGCCACATTGTGAAGTATTATCATTAGTACTAACCCATGCATATAATTCATCACATTATATAGTATAATGTCTCACATGTAATAGTATTGACTCTCCATACTTAGTATGGTTCATATAGTATTAGCATTAGTAGTGACCAATTTTATGATAATTATTCACAACACATGGTATATGTCTCACATGTAGTAGTATAGACTCACATAACATAGTACTGACTCCACATACTTAATATGGTCTCATATTAGTAGTAATTAGACACATTATGAAGTATTATCATTAGTAGTAAATATTGTATATAATTCCTCACATTACATAGTATAATGTCCCACATGTAATAGTATTGACTTCACATACTTAGTACGCTCTCATATTAGTAGTAAGTAGTCACATTATATAGTATTAGCATTAGTACTGACCAATTTTCTGATAATTTTTCACATTACATGATATATGTCTCACATATAGTAGTATGGACTCACATAACAAAGTACTGACTCCACATACTTAGTACGGTCCCGTACTAGTAGTAATTAACCACATTATGAAGTATTATCATCAGTACTAATCATTATGTATAATTCTTCACATTACATAGTATAATGTCTCACATGTAATAGTATTGTCTTCACATATTTAGTACGGTCTCATATTAGTAGTAATTAGTCACAGTATATAGTATTAGCATTAGTACTGACCAATTTTCTGATAATTTTTCACATTACATGATATATGTCTCACATGCAGTAGTATGGACTCACATAACATAGTACCGACTCCACATACTTAGTACGGTCCGTACTAGTAGTAATTAACCACATTATGAAGTATTATCATCAGTACTAACCACATTATGAAGTATTCTTCACATTACATAGTACAATGTCTCACATGTAATAGTATTGACTCCACATACTTAATATGGTACATAGTATTAGGATTAATATTTACATTAGTACTGACAAATTTTCTGATAATTTTTCACATTACATGGTATATGTCTCACATGTAGTAGTATAGACTCACATAACATAGTACTGATTCCACATACTTAGTACGGCCTCATATTAGTAGTAAATAGTCACATTATATAGTATTAGCATTAGTACTGACCAATTTTCAGATAATTTTTCACATTACATGATATATGTCTCACATGTATTGGTATAGACTCACATAACAGAGTACTGACTCCACATACTTAGTACAATCTCATACTAGTAGTAACTAGCCACATTATGGAGTATTATCATTAGTACTAGTCACTGTATATAGTTATTCACATTACATAGTATAATGTCTCACTTGTAATAGTATTGACTCCACATACTTAATATGGTCCATAGTATTACATTAGTACTAACAAATTTTTTGATAATTTTTCATAATACATGGTATATGTCTCACATGTAGTAGTATACAAGGATTAAAATTTCCATCTTTTCCATCGAAAACATCGAAAAGTTTCCGTTTTTGAATCAGGCGAAACGAAAACAAGATATAATTCCGAAACTATTTATTTTTCTTAAACTCTGTTATTTTCCTAAATTTAGTAACTTTTTTTACAAATTTTCCTCAGTGTTTCCGAAACATTTCCGAATAATCTCGAAAAGTTTCCAATATTTGATTGACCGAAACATACATTTGAACCGAAATTTTGATCCATGGTAGTATAAACTCAAATAATATAGTATTGACTGCACATACTTAGTACGGTCCCACATCGTTTATTATAAAATATTATTTACAGAATTATTTATTTATTTTATAATAATTTATTAATTTATAATTTACTATTGATGTGATTAAATATTACAATGAATGTGGTCAAATAATAGTATAGTACAACTACTTATAGTAATAGTATTATGACCTGTTAGTAACCTGATAAATAGGTAACTTATTAATGATGTGTCATTATTCTATTGGTTATAACTTATGTCATGTGACGTGACGTCACCCTAGAATTTTCCGTCTTTATATATATATACTAGGGGAATGCACCGCGCAAGGCGCGGTGCTGTGTGCCCAGAAGCTTTATTAATGTTGTGTGATTAATCTTGAACTAAATAATTTGAGGTTTAGTATAAATGAATTATATTAATTTTTGTTCTAATAGACTAATCAATGTTTGATTTAGTTTTTAGGTATTTTACATGTAAGTTTATCAGGTGAGATTTTAATGGACTAATCAATGCTCAGGATTTTTTGATAACATCTTGTGGTAGAATTATATAGGTTCTAAATTTAATACAGCAAATACGATAATTGATTATACGGGAAATAGATAATTTATTTATATTAGATTTAAATAGTAGTAATACAAAAAAGGAAACCAATAGTTTGTAAGAAAATCAAATTCAAAATAGACTGTAAGGGTGAGCTAAGTTTGTATAAAAGTTTAACAAACTTGGACAAAAACACAAAAACAAGCTAATCAGTTTTAACATCTGGCTGAATTACATCTTCAACAGGCTGGTTGTCCTTAACCTCAGTAACATATGTAATGTTGGTATTATCATTGGACCCAGATGCATCTTCAATGATCAGACTGTCTTCAGTCCTAGTAACAGTCTATGTGTTCAATTGAATACGTTAAGTTTGTTTAAACCTAAAAGGTAACATGTTTACATAAGTTATTTAGGTTTGTTTATGTACCTGGAGGGAATAATTCTTTTGACACTGATAAGGTGGCATATGTGATAGCAGTGCTGCAACCCACATTGTTCATTGCTTTCTGAAAATAGTTTGCATGCATACTCTCCATTTCGGCAAGTTAGCTACAATTTTCGAATACAAGGGGTAAATAGCTTCAATAAAATTTTACATAGGATAAATTGATTTTTTTTTTTCAAATTATAGAGAGGTAGATTGAACACTATATATTTTACAGGGGGTAAATTGCCATTAATTTCGCAGAAAAATTGGGTTGGGTACCAAAATTGCAATGAAAACCTATCATATGGTACTAAATATGTATTTTCGTATCCAATTGTACAAAAAGTGCAAGTTAGTCTATCCTATGGTACCAAAAAACAATTTTTCTTTTATAATTGGAACAAATAGTAAAAAACAACAAGCATTCGTAGATAGTTAAAATAAATGAGAGGTTGAGAAAAATTTATAATATTTCAAGCATAAATGAAATGATATAACTAACTTGAGAATGCATTTAGGGTGAGGTTGGCCTAGCAATTCGAAAATCAGTTATATGAGAATTAATTTGACTAAAATGGGTTTTGTCAAGAATTGATTATGATACAATTAAATTATAAAATAAATGCTTCTGAATAATAGCTTTTGCAAAACTAACACGCTAGTAGCTTCTAAAATAAGTTGATTTTTAGCATATAGAGATCTCAAAAGTGATTATAATATTGGAAGTCAAACACCATTAAAATCACAATTGATTAAAAGTAATTTTTATAATTGGGGCCAAATACTATAAAAAATCATACTGAGGTACAATGTTATTAAAACCCGACCGGACCGGCTGGTCCGACTGGTTGGACCGCGAACCGGAGGTTGGTCCCGTCCGATTTACCCCCTAAAACCATTTACTACAAAACATAGTTTGAACCGGGTTGAACCGGTCCGAAACCGCCTAACCGGTGAACCGGTATGGACCGGTTCAACCCGGTTGTGAATTTCTTTTTTTTTTTTTTTAAATTTTTTTTAGTGTTAAAAATTCTTGTAAAAGTTAGAATTTGAACACCTAACCTTTAGAGTGAAACATGACTTCCTTACCATTTGAGCTACATCACTTTTGTTGAACTATTAGTACAAATTAAAATATATAAATTACAGAAACTTGTAGCCAAATTTATTTATAAATTAGATAATTAACTCAAATACATATTTTACACATTATGAATGAAAATTAATACTCAAATAATAAATTTTAATAATTTATTCTATAAAATATTTATTTTCAATATTATTTTTAGGATAAAGAGTCAAATCGATATAATATGCAAGTTTGACTTTGAATATTAGACTTTTATACATAACCATATTTTAAAATTTATGAATTTCTTAGTTTGTTGTATTTTTAACTTAACACTTTTAAATTTTTAGAAAGAAATATAATCATTTACATGAGCATACAAATTAGTTCCATATTACCGTTATGATATAAGTTAGATAAATATTATATGATTTAATTTTAGTATAATATAACAAATTTTATATTTTTAATTAATTGTGGGATAATGTTTAAATTTTACGCACATTACATATACTTTAAAATTAAATATATTTATTATATTATTATGACGTCATTCGGTCCGACCAATTATCCAACCGATTCGACCAGTAAAACCAGTAATCAGTCGGCTCACCGGTTCACTGTCTGGTCCGATTCTGAAAACATTGCTGAGGTATACCTCAATATACATATAGACATAGGTTTTGGTTCACATGCTGTAAATTTAGTTAAAAATAACGCAGAAGCTCACTATGTGCAACTCTATACTACCTCAGTATACATAGAGACATAGGTTTTTGGTTCACATGCTGTAAATTTAGTTAAAAAAAACGCAGAAGCTCACTATGTGCAACTCTATACTAAGTTCTAATATTCTATAAAAGTTAGACAATAATATTTGGAAATAATTAATTTATAAAATAAGTTTAATATCAGGACAATATGGAGTTTGTTATTTTAAATAAAGGAAAGGTTTTAAATTTATAACATTTTTTTAAGTATAAGTGTGTTGATATATCTGCACATTATAATGCATTAAGGCTTGAAAAGACTCTAAACTGATCGTATTTAATGATTCTCTAAATTCATTGAACCTACGAATATAAAATTCCCCAATAGGATAACCATAGACCGTTGATAAAATTACCCATTTGGGGTACTCGAGGAAGTTTAGTAAATTTTGACGCTATTTTATAATTGGAGATTTTTTTTTTCATAGGATATACCTACTTGCAATTTTTGTATAACTGGATATGAAAATACGAATTTACCCCTATGTGATTATAAAAAGAGCATTTTACCCCCTGAAATTTTGTAAAAATTTACATCGCCTTCCTGATATTTTTATAGACGGCACTTTATCAACTTTTATCAAGATAATGTGGCATTTTACCTCTTGTGTTATGATAAATATGACAATTTATCCCCCTATGTTAAAGAAAATAGTTTGCATGTATACTCTCCATTTCGGCAAGTGAGTTACAATTTCCGGCTAAATGGGGTAAATCGCTTCAATAAAATTTTACATAGGATAAATTGATTTGTTTTTTTCAAATTATAGAGGGGTAGATTGAACATTATGTATTTCACAATGGGTAAATTGACATTAACTTTGCAGAAAAATTGGGTCTGGTACCGAAATTGCAATAAAAACCTATTATATGGTACCAAATTTATATTTTCATATCCAGTTGTACCAAAAGTGCAAATTAGTCTATTCTATGATACCAAAAAAGCAATTTTCACTTTATAATTGGAACAAATACTAAAAAAGAAGAAGCAGTCGTAGATATTTAAAATTAAATGAGAGGTTTAAAAAATTTATAATATTTTAAGCATAAGGGAAATGATATAACCGACTTGAGAATGCATTTAGGGTGAATTTGGCCTAGCAATTCGAAAATCAATTATATGAGAATTAATTTTATTAAATTGAATTTTATCAAGAATTATAAAATAAATATTTCTGAATAATAGTTTTTGAAAAGTAACACTTTAGTAGCTTCTAAAATAAGTTTATTTTTAGCTTATGGTGATCCCAAAAGTGATTATAGTATTGGGTGTCAAACACCATTAAAATCACAATTGACTAAAAATAATTTCTGTAATTGAAGCCAAACACTTCAAAAACCAAATTGAAGTATACATGGAGACATAGGTTTTGGTTAAACTCCACACCTTCACAAGAGAGTTTATTAGGTGATCTCGGAAACGACAAACATGTAAAAGTTAAATTTAAGAAGACAAACATGTTTTAAGAGGACCCGATTCCATATGCATGGAGTAGATATGTGAACATAGTTAGAATCTGCCAAACCTTATAAAAATCAAGTAATTCAGCCAAGGCTGTTTAAACAAGCAGTGTATATATTAGTCATCACATTTAATTGTGCAGGTCATATTGAAAGCTTGATTAAATTTAACACAAACAAGAATAATTTGTAATGGTACTAAGTTTGAACAGGAAGCTGAAAAAAATTATGAGCTAAAATTGAACTCTACAAAGATAGTCTAATATGCGAAACCAATGTAATATGGCCAATCAAATTCTCTTAAAAGATAAGAAAAGAAAGACCCGATAAAATAAACAAATCGGCATATAGTTTTACAGATAACCAAAAAACGAAGAATATAATCTAAATAATAGTTCGACAACAATCTACATTGTTGCCAAATACATCTTATTGAAAAGAAACAATCAACAAAACGTCCAAAACCTCTAAAACCAATACAGAAAACTAACCTCGAAAGATCCAAGGTAAACAAAATAGAAAATTACAAGTAAAAGTTCAGCAATTATCCGAAAAAATAGGAAGTCCAGAGCACAATTCAACATTAATCGGTATCTCACGCCCAGTTATACTTCTAGTCATGGATGTAGGGGCTAATTTAGAAATGGACCTACTTACAATAGAACTCCATAGTTCGTAGCAGCATTAAAATGTCATTCAGGAACTGGTAAACCTGAAAAAATAAGGACACAAAGAATTAATAAATGTACAATTCAGCAAAAGAAGGAAAAAAAATATACCAGCTAATAGAAATATGTCACGGAAAACAACATTTCTTGTGTAATCTACTGGCACGCCAGTCCTTGCTTCTGGATGAATGAGAATTTTTTATGGATCTCGAACACTTTGCTCTTGAAAGGTCCACATACAATAGGCCATGGGAAAAAACGGGCTCACGTAGAGTCGTAGATAAATTCCAACAAAATCCAGGGCCTGTCCTTGGGCCCTGTTTATAGTCATTACAAAACAAGGCCTCACGGGAATTTGCATTCTCTTGAAAGGAATAGGGCACTTAATTTTGTCGGAGGACTCCAAAGGAATACGCGGAATGAAGACGATGTTTCCTTTGAAATCCGCAAACTGTACGCAGGTGGAAGAAGCGAGATCAAATAAAACCGATGTGGAAGAAGAAACAGACTGAATAGACGGTGCCGGAACATTATTCCTCGAAGCAACTAAATTTGGAGACGACCTTAGTAAGGAGCGCTTGTGACGTTGTTTGGCAAGAAACTCGGCCTTCTTATTCGGATTCATAGTAGCGTACCGGGCACGAGCCTTCTCATTACGAGCAGACCTCCGAGCATGATCAGCAAGAACCAAAGGCCGCGGAACTTGAACATCAGCAAGCACATGAGGAGCTAGGAGATAGAAGGAAAGGATAAAAAACAAAGACTCCAGCATAAACAAAGAAGTTAATAGGAAATAAAAATTAAAAAGACCATTCCTCACATGATATGGTGAATATAAAAATACAAGGAAGAACCGAACAACAATTATCCACACAGGGAAAATCCCAACAAATAAGTACCTGAACGAGCAAAAGGAACAGCTTCACTCAAAGATGGAGGAGCCAAAGGAATAACGGACGCCGAAGAAGACGACGCAGCAGGAAGCAAGCGCGAAGCACGTTGAAGACGCTTCTTGGCAAGTAATGATGCCTTCTTCTCGGGATCCATGGCCGCATACTTAGCCCGCATCTTTTACATAACAAGTCTTTTAACTTGGTTAGAAAATATCTGCATGATTAATTTTTCTTTCATCTAAACAATAAAAGATTTGTAATGACTACAAAGATTTCTTTATGCATTACCAAAATACCAAAGACCAAAGAACATGAAAATCAGAAAACGTATTCATTTCCCCACAATCCACGTACACAGAGATTTTAAAAAGAAGGAAATGAAAAAGAGTGCTGCCAACCCTAGTATTTTGCAAATCTTAATCATGTACCTGATGTCAAGATCGAGTAAAACGGAAGCAATTAATAGAATTGAATCTGCACCTTTGACTCGAGCATAGTAGATTTGCCATGCTATTCTTTTAACGGATTTATTTTTAAAATTGAAATTCAGCGCCCTTTGTTGTGTAAAGGATTTGTTATGCAAAAACATAATGAAACCAAGCGTACATGTACTCCTAAACTCCTTATGGAGCCTAAATTTTCAAAGCTTCCCTTATCCACCAAAAAGTAAAAATTAGTCTTTCATATAAGTGTTCTGTAAATCAAGCAATCTATCGTAAATCAAAGACGATTCAAAAGTTAGCTCTCACCTGAAAATACTTCTCATCAGTCAAAGCACTAAGACGGGCTGCTCCACCTTTTTCATAAGCTATAGCAATTTCAACCTGTCATGAAAAATGTCACGATCTAAATTCCAAAAGGAAGATGGTATTCACATTGTTATAAAAGGCAATCAAAGAGTCTATACACTTACTGGATCAAAATTTGAAAATAAAGCATAAGATCAATCATACCTCCAATCAAATAGAAAAACAAACTGCACAAAATGAAAAAAGACAATATTAGAAGCACACACACATAGAACATTGAGAACACACATAGACAAAGAATCATACCTTGAAGAACATTGAATGAACTCACTGTAAAATGAAAACAGAAAAGGTTAGAAAATGCAGGAAAAAAAATTTATTATTGGTATTTACCTAGTCAGTTCTAGAGAAGTATCAACCCAGCACCAAGCCTACACAAATTCTGACTCGAACCCATCATAATCTCTTGCAGCAAACAAATTCTCAGAATCTGAAATTTGCATCCCCAAATTCCTAACGCAGAAAGAAGGAAACCAAATACAAATACACACACATCTGAATTATTGTGGAATAATTGTGAAAATCTCAAAATAGAAAAGAGGGGAAGAGAGGAAGAAACATTTCTTCATGGGATTTCAATTCTGCAAATAAGATTAAATTAGGCATGAGATAACAAAAGCCAGTGGTAGCACTAAGTCTTCGGCAGATAATAAATTGTAACGGAAAGACCAAAGAACATGAAGTCAGAAAACCTAAGGAACAATATAGTACTACATATATGGAAATCCTTTATGCATTACCAAAATACTAAATACCCAGGTTGCAACAATGTATCAAAAATGTTTATTGTTAGGGATGTACAACACAATAAAATTGCATATCTGAACAAATTTCCTCCACACACTTAAATTTCTTGACTTGACGAAACCATAAATAACCACAAGAACGCTGCTATTTCATGATTCTGAAGACATTAATATATTACATTAGGAAAACTTCTCTGTTCAAAATTGAAGGACATTACAAATCAGCCAAAAAATCAACTGCATTCTATTTTCAGTACAGCTAAAAAATAACCATTAAGAATTATTTCAGTACAGCTAAAAAATCACCCGATAAACTCAATAAAATGTTAATTGAATTCCATCCACATTCAAATATCCATAAAACTTAATCTTATAGGAGCACTATCTCAAAATTTACTACGTATACGTCATGTTTGCAAATCTAACTTTGGTTTTTTTAACCCCCACTATTACACACATAGTAATCCAGTTGTATAACAGAGTCAATTGTTCTTTTCCATAGGGTTACTAATAAAATTGCAAATTTCCACAGCTTATCCCAAACAGACAAACAAATACCAAATTAGTGCATCAAAGTACACCAACCATGAAAAAAAAAACAGATATTTTAAGATCCAAACATATACTTCCTCATACTCTTCCATCATAAACAGAGCTCACGAATTATGGATAATCCTTTTTTTATACCAAGTCTAAACTTTAATTCAGGTTCTCTTTGAAAAAGTTCTCATTATGGGAGAAGCATATACCTCACATTCATTATACAAATATATCATGTCTAAGATGTAATTAACAATTTAACATGAAAAGATACGAAGCCTAATGAAAAATATTTGTATAATATTAGTACTAAACCAATTTTTTGAAAATTCTTGCGAAGGGAGGGGGGTGTTGATATAAAAAAAATGTAAGAACATAGCGACCGCCAAAATTCAATGAACAAGCTTGTGTTTGGACCTCCTCTTATCCCCTGTTTTATTGTTTTATTAGACAACAAAACTGTGGAACCCCCAACTCTAAACAAACAATTAGTTATCAACATAGATTTCTTGTTCACAAAATACAAGTTTTCTATAATATTTTCAGTACTAACCACAAAGGCTTCAACTGAAAAACCATAAGCATGTCCAAAAAAGAATTGATCTTTGAGATCAGAGATCACAATTTGGATACAGAAATAAAATTTAATTGATCCAAGTACAAATAAATCTCCGAGATACCTCAAAACAATTGATCCAAGTACTCTCCTGTCTTCAATGGAGGCTTTCAAATCCACATGTATATGTTAATCCCATTAATTCAGCCTCCTCAACCTGGAATATTGGAATAATCACACATCCAATTAAGAATTTAACAAAGTTAAACAGCCCAAAAGTCTAAAGTATGAAAAAAACCATACATGAAACAATTGCAATCCAAAATTGGAAAATATACATCACTGTACATTGAAACCAATTACACCCGTGCCAATACACATCTAAATCAATAAAATAATGAAAAATTGTACCCCATAAACCAAGGTTTAACAAATTTCGAAAATCAATTTCTCAAAAAATCAAGCTTTAACAAATTCCAAAATCAACTTAGTACCATTAATCAAACCACCTATCTCTCAGGACTATGTGGGTGTATGAATAGCAAAGAAGGAACTCATTCTGCTGCCACTTACTACTTAGAAAACTTGGGACAAATTAATTCATAAATTATAGAAAGAACTGAAGCTTTAACTACAAATACCAAGCCGTAATGCTTGCTCAAAGCTTCAAGGATTCAGAGAATCATCAATTCCTCCTACATGCTTCGAGAAGCCTCTGACACCTAAAGGTGCATCCAATTTCCTTAAAGGGAGTGAGAAGGAGATTGATTAGACCCGTAACAACTTTCAGGTAAACGTAATTGTCAAGTTGTTGAGGATTGAGAATATAATCCGACATTTTGCAGAAGGAAGAAGAGGGCGATGATAATTCGTAACAGAATTCTGAACAAAGAGATGAAATAATAGCTGTAATAGACTGAAATTAGAAAGGAAAAGAAGGAAGTGGATCCCACAGAGGAGTGGAACACGATCGATTCTCAGCCAAAAATAAATGGATATGAAATTAGTGTGTAGTTGAAATTGAAGGAAATAACCCCAAAACGACGTCGTTTTGGGGTTAAACGGCAAAAAAGAAAAAGGAAATAAAATTAAGGTTACTGTTTCCACTTGCCATACAATCTTATATAGAGTAATATATATATATATATATATATATATATATATATATTGATAAATTTTCTTTCTTTTACAGTACTTTCTCTTTTTATTATTTGTCGCTTTGGTAAAAAATTTATTTACTTTTATTTATCGTTTTAGAATTTTAATGTAAAATTAAATTGTTTCTATCAGTATTACTCTTCTTGTTAATGCTTGTAAATAATGATAATTTATGTTGTTATTAAGTGATTAAAAGAGTGTTTTGGACTTTTTTCTTATAAAAATGACTATTTATTGTATTTCTTAATCCACGTGCAATCCTCTAAAACGACAAATAAAAAATACGGAGGAAGTATTTCTTTAGTTTAATGGATAAGATATATATATATATATAATAGCATTACTCCGGAACTGAAATAACAAAAAGAGAGTCTACCACAAGTTCAACTCAGAAGAACACGTCTGAAATTATTAAACAAGTACTTTTACATATGTTTATAATTAATGGTTCTTACATAAGTATCGCACAAATTTGGGTTCACCTTAAGCTAAAATTAACATTTATCAAATCGTCGTGAATTTGATTACATATAACCTATTAAAAAAAAAGTCGTTTTAGTTGATCATATATAATCCAACTAATTCAATAGGCTAGCGATATTGCCAGAGCAATAATTGTTGCTGCCAGAGCAATTTTTTGTAGTTTCCTAATTTACCCCTATTGGTCAAAAGCATTAAAATCTGAATTTGTTAATTTCTATAACATTCCTTTATTTAATTAACAACTCAACTAAACACTCTCTCTCTTATTAATACATTATTAGCTTTTTTTTTTCTCATTTCTTATTGAATCTCTCCACATAGAAATTAAATAAATTGGTACTTTTTCTCTTATTCTCAATTAAAGAAATGTTGAGGATCATCATTTTCTTTTTCTTTTTCTTTTTAACTTTTTTTTTCAATGGTATCATTTTTATTTTCATTAGTTTCTGGCAATTATTCGTCACAATTTTATTTTCCGTTTATTGTTTAGCTTTCCAAGCATTGATTATTCATAAACTTTGTCTAATAATTAAGTAGGAAAATACTACATATAAAGCAATAATGAAAGAGGGCTATACTAAGATGGTGAATGTGGGTGTATTATTATTTAAAAGTTACTTTATGTGCATCTAACGTGGTGTTTAATGTAGATAATTCAAGAATGCATTCAATTTTCTGTATTATATGTCTTTTGATAATATAAGACAATATAAACTAACTACAATATATTATGAAATTGATATTTTTCACTTGTTAATTTTTTAAATTAAGTATATTTAAAATCATGTGTAATTGTTAAAAAAAACTAGTATAGTGATATATTTTTTGTTAAGCTTGGTTAATTTTTTTTATCGAGCTCAAAATTGTTGATTGTTAGATAAATCGATCTCAAATGAGCTTTAATCAAATCAAACATGAATCATAATTGTACAACTAAATTATATATATGTTATTTTCTTAACTTTTCGAACTCGAAATAAATTTCAAATTTCAAAATCAAATTGTTAAAAGATTTTTTTTAAACGATCTTGCTTGATTTTCTGCCTAATTAATTGAGTGGAATAAGTTGGGAGATTTTCAAAATTCAAAACTACTGATTAATATATTTTATTCAATACTCTATATGAATTAAATAATTATCAATATTCCATGTTTAAAAAGCACACAGAAAAGAAAACAAGTATTATTTAATATTAATGAATTGGGAGGAGAGAGAAAATTAAGTATTTTTCAAGTTATAAATAGGAAATAGAAGATATAATAACTGTCAACTTGGGAGTAATTAATATAAGAGAGAGAGGGGATTATAGGTGTTGTGAATTTGACTAGAAAGGGCACAATAGAAAATTAAAAAAAATTGCTCTGGCAGCAACAATATTTGCTCTGGCAATATCGGTAGCCAATTATTATATATATAGGAGAATGGTCTTTGACTTCAATTGGACCAAATTCTCTTTTTCTAGAATTTAGAATTATCTTTATTAGTGTAATATTTATGATAGATTAATTGGAATTCACAAATTTATTAAGTTTATGAATTGTAGTTTTTGTAACTTAAATCTAGATTAACGTTAATTAATGAAAATAAATAAGTTTTCCCAAATTGTAGGCTTAATGTTAGGGAAAAAAAGTTAATGTAATATACATGTGCATGCAACTTTAATTTTCGTTTTCTAAATATTGAATTTTGGTCAAAAGTTTCAATTAATTGTCATGAAATCCTAAGAGAATATGCTCATTTTACTAAAGAATCCGTAATCCTTCATATAGCCCATAGTAATAGTAAAATTTATTTTGAGTTGACAATTAATTAAAATTCTTAATTCGTACCCAAAATTTTGCCTTAGTTAAAGCTAATCAATAAATTTTGCAATAATTCTACATAATCTTCAATATCTTTCCTTCGTGTGTGTATATATATAATCAATTCTTTAGCATAATGACATTGCTCTCAAGCTGAATCTCATTTTCTCCACACCTTTGACATTTTTCTTAATCTATTTGGTAATTTCATTTCTATACTATTATTTATTTGCTCACATGAATTTCTTTTCTTTGGATTGGATCGGTTTTAACTTCTTGATGATATAGATATCTTAAAAGAATTGTCAAGTGAAGCTATCTTCCGCTGATTTAAAGCATCAATAGGTTTGTGATTGGTTTTTTTTTATTTATATTTGTCAATATTTTATTTTTATATTAACATGAAATGTGAATTGTATGCAACTAATTATGATTGCTTCATTTTATAAGTTTGAAATAATTTAAAGTTTTTTGTGCAGGAAATCTTGAACAAAGTGAGTGATGTATGTAATTATTAAAAAAAAATGTGAGTGTGTAATCTCGGAAGAATTGTATTGCTGGAAAGTAACTATTTTGTCTTGATTTGTTTCTTAGAAATTGTGTTTGTCAAGTTCCATTAAAATTTTAATTGTGTATTATTTATTAGAAGCGAAACATGAACTTTTTGAATCCTCCTCCTGAAACTTAAACCAAGAGATGGTATTTCAATTGCCAAGAAACTTGAACTAAGAGTTGGATTCCCGACTGCGATGAAGATATTGAAGCTCCAGTTTTTTGAAATAAGCGTTATAGATATCAAGAAGTTTCAAGTTTTGATTGAATAACAAAAGTAGATGGTCTTGCTTGAGGACACATTGTATTTAGTGTTAGACTCAACTACACATGAAATATTTATTATATTTTTGTGTTGATATACATTGAGATGGTTCGTATTCTTTTATGATATTTTTGTGAGAGTGAATGGACTTTAATTTGAGGGGGATTTTTACAGTGATATTACTTAGCACAAAATGTTGCAAGCATGTAAGAAAATTTGTTCCTTCCTTTTCATTATTTGGATTTGTTAGATTAATTTCAATCTTATTCAAGTTACTACACATTGGTGACACGAGGGCTAAACGACCGAAAATATTTAACATCAAGAAGACATCAATCAGACATGTAAAGAATATATAGAAAAGCCCTTAGTTTTTTGTATTGATTAGGTGAACTCTTTCTCTCTCTCTCTCTCTCTCTCTCTCTCTATATATATATATATATATATATATATATATATTCACATTTATTAAGTGTTTTGATTTTGTAATTATTAAAACTTTTTAGGATATTTTAAATAATTTCAACTATAGTCAAACAATATGTAAAGAATTACTCCTTTTTACTATAGTAGTTGTAAATCGACAATCAAAATATGTTAAGGATTACATAGGGCAATTGAATCACATTGCTAAATAGAGTTTTTTTTTTTTTAATTATCCATGGCTCCTTGATTCGGTTCACCAAGTCAATTATAAGGTGTTCCGGTAATTACAATTAATATTTTTCATAACTATTTATTTTATGTAAAGAATAATATTTTTCATAACCGTATTTGAATAAGTAATATTAATAATCTCATTCTAAAGAAATTATTTAAAATATTTTGATGTGATTTATGCGTAGCACGGGAATAGGCTAGTTCAATATATATAGGTAATTTTACTCTTGCCCAAATCTCCTTTTCTTTCAGGCAAAGATTTAGGTTAGACCTAATTCTAATTTGGATCCATTTATATCAAGTCAAACCTAGATCTAGTCTGAAACTGATATTTCTCGGTCCATTAAATATTGCTTAGATTCACTCAAATTTCAAATCAAATAAAATCTCAACTTTTAAAGTTTCACCAATATTTTTTTACTACAAACTTATTAACATTACATTTTCATTCACTTTACACATGCTCAAACTTTATTCAAATAGTCTCTAACATAATAGTAAATAAATAAATAAAATTGACACATTTAACCACCTAATTAAAATGATTTAGCAGTAGAAATAGCGGAGTTGATATTAATGTATCAATAAATTAGTGAGGTGAAAACGTGCATAAAAAATTGATAATGAATTAATTATATTTTATGTACATAAAATTGGCAGGCCTTTTATTCACCAGACATTCACAGGAAACGAAGGTTCAATTCACCAATGTTGTAGGTATTCTTTGAACACTAGATTTAACTTAGTATATGAAACATTACACAATAATAAATAGAGTAAACTGAAAGATACCATCAATTGACCCGTCTATGTCAAAAAATGGTACGGAAATATATTAGACGAAGCTTATACTACCTATCGAGACAACCACAAGAATCAGCAGATTGCTCTGCTTTTCTGTTTCTTCTTCTTACTTGACTATCGTTTGTTGCGATTAATGTGTATCCTTGACAACAATAAGTTAGCTTCTCGGGTCTGCATGTGATCGAAAAAAAGAAAAAGCCAAGAACATTTCTATTTCACGTCCATTTGGGCGTTATGAAATGACTGTTTACTAATGAAATGCACTTCATACCCACACTTCCCAATTTTGGAGTTATTACGATTCAATTGTCGAAAGAAAGGATTGAATTCCAAAGACAATGAAAAGAACTCCCCCAGAAAGTGCAACCTGCATCCAGTACATGCATCTTTGCTGTTAAATCATTAGGACGGGATAAGAAAGGAAAACAACAAATGTAAGTATAGAAACTTACAATCTTTTCTGATATTTGTTTTGCGAGACTCTTTCCTCCCAGGACAGCAGCTGTAGTACACAAAGCTTGTCCACTGACACATAGCAAACAAATTCAAACATGATTTACTAAATTACAAAAATAAGTTTGCCGTTTATTTTGTAACAACTGAATTACATTATGAAAAAGAATAATTTTCTTGTACTGCACTCAAGTACAAGAAGACTTCAACGATCTCAACGTTGTACAAGTTGTCACATAGTATGTATTCTAAAAAAAGAAAGAAGTCTACATGTTAGATGAGAGGTAAGGGTGTTCACAATTCAGTTAACCAGTCAACCAAGTCGAATATTTTGGTGCATACTGAACCACACCAAAATAATAGATTTTGGTTTTCTGTTTCCATGTCTGTGAAATTTTGGGTTAGTTTCCTTTTTGCCGATGAACCAGAAAGAACCAAAAACCGAAGTTTTTACTATTATTTTTTATTTAAAATTTATAATAATATAACCTTAACAATAAATCTTTGTTTTGTTTTGTGTTTTTATGCTATGCAATTCTACTTGATATTTGAATTGTTTTTAGATGCTAAATTCTTGAAATCACTCTTTGGATGCTAATTTTTTTTAATTATATTTATTTTTTTGGCCAAATCGGGTTACCGAAACCAAACCAGATTGAACCAAAATATTCTTTTTTATACCAAAGACCATAACATTCAGTTGGATTTTGTATTTGAGAAAGTAATGAACAAATTTTGGTTCGGTCTGGACTGAATGAACACCTCTAGTGTTCCTTTATAAAATGAGAAATACCATAGAGAACTTATGAAGAAAAAGTAAACAGAATCCTGTCAAACTATCTGCCCTAGATGATTCTACAAATAAGTAGGAACACAAAAAATGAGGGTGGAAGAGATATTGTATTCATTCCTGAAAAGCGTGGAGTTAGCATTTACTTACAGGATTCCACCAAGAACAACACCCAAAGAATTCTCATCTGCAGCCAAACCTATTGTGGCAAGCTGGAAAAAAAGCTGTGCTTGTCGTTAAATTGGAAAGAAACAAGCTCACTAACCAAACATATGTCAATTCCAATGTCTTTACCTGACTTTTATCGCCTCATTCCCCAAAGAAAGTAATGGAAAAAGCCTACAGAAAGGGAGTAATAGATTCTTCATTAATGATATGTGTTTGCAGAAGTTGATTTGTAAGATGAATTTATAATGAACCTTCAGCAAGATAGGCGAAAAGAATTGAGTAAGAAAAGGCCGACTTTGCTTTTTCAGATCATCTGCATCCTGGAACAACATAGAATGGAAATATAAACATTCAGTTTGTTAATTATGGTTCATTGTCAAATCCCAGACTCAATAACATGCAACACTATATAAACTATATATACTACCAGAAAACGATCGTCTCTATTATAATATAGTGATGTGAAACCATCAAACAGAGCATGTGTATTCCTTCAACGAAGTCACTAAAAAGATCTTACATACTTAAAAAACATGAATTTTACTGCAATAAAAGATTGAATAGTGAAGCACAGGACCAATTTTGATTTAACAAGTTTTCTGCCAGTGAGTTTTGAAATTCTGAAAAAGGCCATCGATTTAAGTGTGTCTTACCTTATTATTCTTTTCTCCATTGCTAGTTTTCATATTAGCATCCTAGCCACATCATAAAAGTGAAATCAGCATATTTCATAATAAATTCAAGGAGAGTCATACAACACAAGAAACTAACCAATTCTTTTTCAACTTCAGCTAAATCTTCAGCTTCCCTGTTCAGAAAATGAAAAAAAGAAATTTGAATATACTACCATAATAAAGGACTTTGATAATAAAATGGGCACGAGGGCGAGAAAGTGAGGAAAAATAATTTGCTACCCTTCATTAAATGCATCCCACAGAGACCACAGCCCAAACCCCAGGAACAGTACTGTTGTGATGTGATGAGTCCACTTACGGGGGATCTGCAGAAAATAGAGATTCAATGCATCCATATGATTATTAGAAAAAGGAAACCCAAACAAAGTATCAGGGCGTAATTACACTATCTTTAGGCCAATCTCAAATTATATATAAATTTTATATAGTCTTTAAGAAAAAGATTCTAGTCTCCTGTGAATACGAGAATAACTTGTATAACAGAAATTTGTCAATAATATCATCAATAAACATAAATAGTTTATTAAAAAGGGAATAACAGGTCAAACCAAAAGCAAGTGTAACAGCACAAACCAGAGACAAGAGGGGAAGGAAAACCTTTTTGTTAGGACAGAAGTAGAAAATATAAATCATGTTAGTTCCCCGATGTCTGAAATTGGAACTTAAACCTGAACAATATATCTTGCTACATAGAGAGTTTATACTTACCGGATTTGGAGCAGCCCAGCCAACAACAACTGATAAGATAGTCATAACCTAGACATCAACAAATATTATAAGTCACTTGTGAACCACAAGATGTAATCCAAACATCTTTTAAGTCACAGAAAATAAAAATCTTACAATCAGAGCTCCAAGGCAACCTGACAACACAAGTCTTCTGGGGTATCGCATTGCCAATATCTGAAACCAGCCCGATTGTCAGAATCTCTAATTATTCTCATTCATTTATGAATGATCAAATTCTAGATATTCTTACTGGGTTCAGTTAGAAGAACAAAGCCAGTTAAGGAGACCTAAAATCATGATCCTCATCCAAAAAATAAAACCCATATAAGAGAGCACTATAAGTCGTTCAAAAAATAAAAGAATAACATCCCAGACCAAACTGATAGATCAAATGGAGAAACATATAAGATAATCTACCATTTTCAGAAAGAAACATATAGCGACCTCGTCTTCAGCACTTCTACTTGTAGCTAAATTGTTCCCCATTTCCCAATCAATTCAAAGAACAAAATTTATTTCACTAATTTACAGTTTCATTAAGAGGGACAGGAAAAATATGTATAAAAAATGTTATTAGATTTCTTAACAGTATCAAATTCTAATTTGCAAATAAAAAAAGGAGGTACCATTCTTTTCAACTTGTTAATGTGTATATGTACTTAATTTTCATCAAAATCTAGCATGTTTATTTCAACTTAACCGAAAAATGGATGGAGCAGCCACCAGGGCGACAATCCACTCCACCCACCCACTCTTCCTCCAAAGTGTCATTCTCAACCTCTTTAGTATTACTATATTCTGATCATAAAATTTGGTAACACACTTTGCAGCCCCACAAAAAGAATAAGAATAATAAATAGCCACCCATACCATTCACTTTGACCCATATCAAAAGCAATATGCCTGGAAACATGAGTTTGGTAGAAGTGAGTATTCGTCTTAGGAAACAAATCCGTAAGATTAGACTTGATTTTCAATCTTTAAGAGACTACAATTTAAACTGAACAAAATTGATAGAGCTAATTTCACATAAGAGAATACTGTTTAAAGTGAACAAAATTGATACAGTAGTTGATTTCACATAAAAGAAAATACTTTTAAGCAAAAAATAACAAGCCTCCTATCCTCCCTCAACTCCAACTCAAGGAGAAAAAAGAATACTTGTACCCCCCACCCAAAAAAAAGGAGAAAAAAAAATACATGAATTGTTTTAGTCCCATAAATTCATCTCTTAATCTGTCACAGCACTGATTACCTACTGCAGTATTTAAATTCGAAAAAACTAATAAAGTTGAGTTCATAAACACATCTGTCTTCATTGAGCTAATTAATCTCCTAATTAAAATAATTGGTCAACTACTCAAAGCAACTTAATCGTTAATTAATCACAACTAAATTTCATCGAAACAACAATCAGGATATTTTTTCTAAAATAAAAAACAGTAATATGAAAATCTACTTTTCATCAACGAAACTCCTGGAAAAGTCAAAAGGTAAGGAAAAAAATTACCGCAGCTGCAAAAAAAGTCTTATCACCGATCTCTCATAACACCGTCATTGCCAATGACTTCGTAAAACCCAGCCAAAATCCACAACAAATAGAAAAATCAGATTCGATTGAAAACAGATAGTCACTACTGCAAATTTAGCTCAGAGTATTTACTTGAATAACAGAGACACCCATTCTTTTGTTGCCTTTTTCTCCGTAGAAGTAAAACAAATGAAAAGGAGGCTAGATCGTTGGGGAGATCAAAAGAGTATTATATGTACTGATCGGCCGAATCTGTGGATAACTCGGTAGCTGGCGTGGAGACGCAGATCCACAAGTGTGTACGCTATGTTAAATTATGATACTATTTGTTATCAAATTATTAATTAATGCTCTAATTGTGGTATCTTTCAATAAAAAGAAAGTCAATGACATTTTATCCCTTCTAATATACCCCTTTAAAAAAACTAATAGATATTTATTTATTACTATTAAGTAAAAAATTGCACTTCATCACTTGAGTTATCAGACCTAAAATAAATAAGGAATTAATTATCATTCCTCTGTGGTCTTCGCAATTTTCGACTTGTTTTGATCCATTGATTTTAAAAACGCATTTGACTCTCTAAAAAATTTTACTTGATCAATTTACCTCTTTTTATTGGAGATTGTAATTCACTCGTTCAAAAGTAAATATGAAATGAAACAAGAGTTGTGTAAAAGGATAAAATTACAATATTTCAGAGAGTAAAGTATTGGTCCAACATAAAATAATAATTTATATATCGAGTAAAATATCACATATATAATAACATATGGTGAAAAACTCACACGCAAAAAATAATGAGTAACTTGATTCATATAAAACAACACATACCCGGTAAACAGGCCTTTATAAAATAAGACAAGGAAATATAATGAGGAGATAACTTGAATCTTTTATAAAAATATAGAAATGTAGTTATTCTTTTCAAATATAAAGGAGATAAATTAAATATTACGAAAATGACATCAAATAAATTTTCATCGACTCTTAGAATACTATTAGTTCATAAAACAACAAACGAAGTAAAATCCTCAACTTCCAATAATTTTATAATAAAGTATGGAGTACTGGATTAGTTGGACAGCCATCTTCATGGTAAATTACAGTAATTTACATTATCGGGAAAATTGCAAATTTGGTATCAAAGGATAGGCTGACTTGCACTTTGATACCATTGGATACGAAAATGCAAATTTGGTATTATAAGATAGATTTTCATTGCAATTTCGGTACCAAACCCAATTTTTCCACAAAGTTAATGGCAATTTATCCCCTATAAAATGCATAATGTTCAATTTATCCCTCTATAATTTGAAAAAAAATCAATTTACCCCCTGTAAAATTTAATGAAGCAATTTACCCCCTTCAGCCGGAGATTATAACTCACTTGCCGGAATTGAGAGTATGCATGCAAACTATTTTATTTAACATAGGGGGGTAAATTCCCACATTTATCATAACACAACGGGTAAAATATCACATTATCATAACAAAAGTGGATTAAGTGTCGCCTATAAAAATATCAGGGAGGCGATGTGAAATTTTTACAAAATTTCAGGGGGTAAAATGCTCTTTTTTAAACCACGAGGGGTTAAATTAAATATTATGCATTTAATAGGGGGTAAATTGCCATCAATTTTGTAGAAAATTTGGGTTTGGTATCAAAATTGCAATGAAAACCTATCCTATGGTACCAAATTTACATTTTCATTTTCAATGGTACCAAAAGTGCAAGTCAGTCTATCCTATGGTTCCAAAAAAGTAATTTTCCCTTACATTATCACACGAAAATCTCATGAGGTAAAATGAACCACTTACAGCGTGTTTGACTTGAGACTTGAGAGACGTGATAATACAAAAATATTGAGATTAAAAATGTTCCAACGTACTGAATTGAATTATAAGAACAAGTTCATCTTATAGGGTCTATTTAGAAGAGTTTTGGCTCGATCTTACGGGTTTGGATTTCGAAAAAACAGTTTAAGTAGTTTCAGTAAAACCTTTTAAACCCCATTTGAATTATATGATTTTGAAAAAGTTGAAACCTCGTTTGGATTAGGTTTGAATGTTGGGATTTGAGGGAAAATGACTAAAAAATAGGTGGTAGCTGTCAAATCAGTTTTTTTTAATAGAATTTGAGAGGGGATTAGTGGTATGTGTTAAATCAATATGTTTCAAGAGATCATTGAGTATGATTTTGTAAATATATTTAAATTGAGTTTCATTTGTTTTGTCAAACTTCATTTAGATAAGTTTTGACTCAGTTTCACTAAATCCGCAAGACTGGGCTAAAACTTTGCAAAATAGGATCACAATGTCTTGGACAATCATTAGCTCTTAAGTTTTTTTTTTCTTAGCATTTTTGTCTATCATTCTTCTTTTGCAGGCAAACAATTTCACCCTTGTTTTCCTTTTTCGCCTATCCGCTACGCTAGTAGCCTCCATATGACCATTCTTCATATGCTATGAGCACATCTAGCGACATGTACATGTGTTGTAGTTCTGCAACTGTCTACGGCTTGCACCGTCCATATCCCAACCCAAACTCCTAGGATTTGTAGTTTCGAAGTAAAGGATATAGATGTAATCTTCCCTTCTTTTAAGTGGTAAAGGAGTGTTTTGATGTATTGAAGATGATAATATCTGGTGAATTGATTGAAAGAAGCATCTTATATAGTTACTAAGGAGAGATTGTTTTTATTTCATCTTTCTATGACGTGGTGCATCAATTCAGTCAACACAAGTCTGATTCAATTAATATATATTTAATATTTCAATAATACAGTTTTGAGAAATTATTTTTAATTGATGAAGATAACTTTTTCATTAAGGCTATATTTGATTTTTTTATTTCAATAAGTAAAACGCTAAGGAAAATATTTTCTCTTACGTCAAAGGAAACAATTTTAAATTTTACTTTTTTTCATTTAAATTAAATTTTACTTATCATTTTCCTCGCTCAAATTTATAAACGAAACATAGCTTAAAAGTTCTTTACTTGTAAAGTGTTTGACCAATGATCACAAGCATATGAAATAGTAGCTTACACAATTATATGTCCTCACTCCAAAACATTAATCCCTCTTAAATACAAAATACTACACTACATTGATAAGGAGGGAAAAACACTTTTAGTCCCAAACTTTACCCCTGAAAACACATTTGATACCATGCTTTGCAGAAAAACAGATTTGGTACCACAATTTAGAGAGCGTTGACACATTTAGTCATTCCGTTAAATTTCGGACGGAATTTGCACGCGTGACCGTCACGCGCCCGTTAAGTTCACGAGTTTTGCACGTGACAAATCAGTCAAAATACTTTTGGTCCCAAACTTTACCTCAGAAAACACATTTGGTACCATGCTTTGCAGAAAAACAGATTTGGTACCACAATTTACATATTCTTGACACATTTAGTGTCCCCGTTAAATTGAAAAAAATCACATATAATGAACAGACAACAATTTCTCTAAAAGATCTTATAAAAATCACAAAGTGTACTAAAATCTTTGAAAATATTCTTAACAAAAGTACCTTGGATACCTGACTTGGTGCACTTTGACTTGCACTTGTATCCATGGATCAAAATTTCGTTTCGAATGTATGTTTCGGAGAGCCAAATACTGAAAACTTTTCGAGATTATTCGAAAATATTTCAGAAACACTAAGGAAAATTTGTAAAAAAAAGTTACTAATTTAGGAAAATAACTGAGTTTAAGGCAAATAAATAGTTTCGGAATTACATCTTGTTGTTTCGTTTTGCCTGATTCAAAAATGGAAACTTTTAGATGTTTTCGATGGAAAAGATAGAACTTTTGATCGGTGCTTGTATCAACATTGGAATACAAGTGCAAGTCAAAGTGCACCAAGTCAGGTATCCAAGGTACTTTTATTAAGAATATTTTTAATGATTTAAGTATATTTTGTGATTTTTATCAAAATTTTTAGAGAAACTGTTGTTTGTTCATTAAATGTGATTTTTATCAATTTAACAGGGACACTAAATGTGTCAAGAGTAGGTAAATTGTGGTACCAAATCTGTTTTTCTGCAAAGCATGGTACCAAATGTGTTTTCTGGAGTAAAGTTTGGGACCAAAAGTGTTTTGACCGATTTCTCACGTGCAAAACTCGTGACCAATTTGAACTTGACGCGCGCGTGACGGTCACGCGCGAAATTTCCGTCCAGAATTTAACGGAATGACTAAATGTGTCAAAACTCTCTAAATTGTGGTACCAAACCTGTTTTTCTGCAAAGCATGGTACCAAATGTGTTTTTTTGGATAAAGTTTGGGACCAAAAGTGTTTTTCCCTCCATTGATAAGAGGATACAAAAAATTTAAAATGGACGAATGTGATATATTACATTGATAAGAAGGATCAATCTGCTACAAAAAAAAATAAGAGGGACGAAAGTGTAAAAATTAATCCATAAGGATCAAAAGCGCGATTTACTCTTAAGATTTAATCACTCTTTAAAAAAATAGGTAGGTGATGCTATTTGCCACTGTGACAGAGAGTGACCAAATACACCCTTCTTTTTTTTTTTTAATTTCGAAAAAGTGATGTATACAATTTCGGTTAATCATAAATCAGTCTGTTTTGATCGGATTGATCTGTTACAAGACTTATAGCTTGTCAGGAAAGTGAGGAAAAATTATAGAAAAAGAAAGTTATTTTCCTCAATATGTTTGGTTGTGAGGAAAATTCTTTTCTTGTAATTGTTTGGTTGTTAAGAAAGTTTAGTAACAAAATATTTTTAATTATTAATTACGTTTCCTTAATTATTTTTTCTTTGTATGAATTCATTATATTAACTTTATTATAAATTAATTTGACGATGTTGTATATTTCAAATTTATATCAATCTTCAAAGATAACAGAGAGTTATTGTCAATTTTTAAAGTTAACAGGGGCTACTGATAATTTTATTAGGTAAAAGGTGTGTTTTTGCATCATTTTATGGGAGTTTAGTTGTTATATGACTTGAAATGATTTTTTTTGTTAATAATAATAAATAAGCACAAAGGTACTTTCGGTAAGAAAAAAAATCACAAATGAAGATTTTGATAGTTATACAAAGTCCAATAGGTGTTTTGCAATTAAACTAAACATCAGTTCATCTTTTCTACCCTCTTGTAAATTCTTCCTCTTTCATTCATTTTCCTTCCTGCACCCATATTCAGTCACCAACTTAATGTTAGTAACAGAAGACATTAAGCAAGCAACAAGATGCTATATTTACAAAATGTTTCCTTCTTCGTCTCATTTTTTCCCTCTCTTTCTCTTATATATGATTTGAGACAGGATTATAGATAGGAATTGAAATTTTAACTTTTTTAGCTATGTTTACATTTTTATCATGAAAGTATTAATTAATTGAGACATATATAGTAGCTAGTGTCAAATCGTTGGATTTTATTGGGGAATAAACTTGTTTCAGAACGTTCCAAAAAGAAATAATATATAAGACCATGAATATATAATAAATAGAAGAACATTTACTTGGTTCGTTCTTTCTTCTAGATTGAACAAGTTGTGGTATGAAGACACCAGTTCCATTATTCCCTGTTCTCCACAAATTCAATATCCATGCAAGTGCTGCACAATCTTCCTTGGGTCCGGGTCCGGGCCAATTGTAATAGCATCTCGGTTGTCTTACACTACACGGGTTCTCATTTGGGCCTCGTTTACGAGCTTCTACCACCATGTTTGGATTCTTGTTTTCATATACATATTCATCATTTTCTTCATCTTCTTCTGTCAATTGCAAAACTTGCCTTTTAAGTTCACTATAGTAATCATCATCTTCATTTTCAAATTCGTCACACGAGTAAATATTTCTTGTATGCATAATTTCTAGCTGATTATTATTTATATGAAGAAGATCCATGGGAAGAATATATGAACTGAATAACTGAGTAAAAAAATAGTCCTATTCCATTAATGAGAAAGGGGAGGTGGGTTGGAGACCACTTTCTTTTTTGTACAGCTGGAAACAGAGGGGGCCAGTGCCGAATGAGTAAAATTAAATTTGGGGGACTTTTTCCTATTTCTAGTTTTGAAGATGGTTCAATTTTTCAATCATGTATTGTAGTTGACAAGGCCATAGTGTAAGAGATTTTCTGCTCGAGTCCTATCAATATGTGTCTTTTGTTTTCTCTAATTTATAATTAGTTTTAAATCACAAAATAAGTGTATTCTTATTATTTTAGTTAGATATCAATTGTGAATTCACAGACATGTATGAACACACTAGAGAAGAGTCAAACTAGGGAAGAGTCAAAATGAAATGTAGGAGTAGGGGTAAATGCAAAACTAGCACGAAACTATTATGTGATTTTTTTGTTACACAAAAACTTCTTGTATGTATAGAAATTCTGTATACAATACCTAGTTGGTAAAGAATATGTCATTTGAATCGACACATATATTTCAAGAGAACATTTTTAAAATACTCTACGTTAGTCCCTATAACTTTTCACGTAATTTTTTTTTCCTGGTTAGTGTTCTTTGGTGGTTGATGTGCTTTTTTCTACTTTGGACCATAAATCATCTATATCAAATTGTTTTTTAAGGTGGTTAGACATAATGTTGCTATGCTGGTTTGAGAGAACTCCCTTATTTGAGCCAACTTTTACTCCGCCTACATGCATGACATGAAGTCTGCACAGTGATTATTTCCTTGAGATAGTGGGATGTGCACTAACTGTAGAGGGATGTCCCTAACTTGCACGTGCCTAGTGGTGATTTAGCCTCTGTAGATTGTTATATATTCTTGCAATAATAATTTAGATTTTTGGTTTCTTGGGTTCGTTTAGAAGGTGGTTTTAAGGCACTGCAAGGCATATCAGGTCCGCAGAGATTTCAGATTCACAAAGCATATGGAGGGCCTGAGAGACTTCCATCAGCTCATACCTGGTACCGAGTGTATGATATGATCAATTTCTAATGATTCAACATTTATATTCTTTCAAATAGAATGGATAATTTATGTTGCAATTTATCCTGTATATTCATTTGTCTTTACTAACCAGCTTTAACAAAAAAGAACAGCTTCAAGTACTGTCAATCCATGAAGCCAGTGAAGGATTTGGATTTGGTTAAAATAACATGGTTCTGAAAAATTGCAGGTTGATTGTGAATACCAATGTACATGTAATAACCATAATCCTGAGTTTCAGTTCATTATTGGTGGCATATGTGCACACTACCTATTTCCTTCCACAAGCATCACAAGTTTAAAACTGTTTGATCTAATTCAAAAGAACAACACACCCCAACTCCAACAATGCCCATTATTTCACACAACCTCACTTTCCCAATCCCCTTCTCTCCTCAGCAATCTTCTTCTTCTCCTCCTCAATAATCTTCATTTCCTTATCAAGCATCTTCTTCTCCTCCTCATTCTCTTTCTTCATTTTTAAAACCTCAGCAATCAACTTCTTCTGTCCTGCAGCAATCCTCTTCTTTTGTTCTGCAATCTTCTTCCTTTCTTCAAGGATCCTCCTCATTTCATTATCAATCTTTTTCAGTTCTGCAGCATCAGCATCCTCCTTCTTCTTTTGTAAAACCTTCGTAAAGTTATCCATCTTCTCCGGTATTTCTCGGAACGCGACATAGAATGCCGCTACCTTTCCACAAACGTCCAGAAATGCAAACATTGTTTCTTTATCCATTCTGCAAACAGCAATATAACGAAAAAATTTAGAATTCTGTTCCATAAGTACTATAGCTCTCCTTTATGATTCAAAATTGGATTGACTGCAGGAAGGAAGCATGTATAAAGGTCATCACCTTAAAAAGTAAGAAACCAAAATATATATATATATATATATATATATACAAAAGCAGTAATCTGCCCAACTAATTTTATTAGTTCTGATGTTTATGCATTTCATTATCTCATGCGACAAAGATTTTGCAACTTTTTTAGAAAGTCAATTCAAAGGAATCTATGCATATGATAAAACAGCTAAGTAGTTCTATAGAAATCTGTACAAGTTTGATTAAATACATAAGCCCAGCATATATATATGTCTCCTACTTCTTATGAATTATGACATGTGCTAAGCACTTAATTACATGTAACTAATCATTTAATCAGTATGTGTATAACAAGGACAAGAATTAAGACGAGAATATGAGCACAGAACTTTGCATATTTTGCTAAATAAGTGTCAAGAGCATTAAAACATAACATAATGAATACTCGACAGCATTAAAAATTAACGGTTACGCTCTTTTTTCAGCAGTCAATTACACATTAAATCAACTTATTGACATAATCAGCATTACGAAAATAAATACATCGACATGCACTGATGTTCCAAAATGATATCAAATTGCAGAGTTCAGGCACTTTAATTGAAGAGTTGGAAGCTAAGCACTTAATTACATGTAACTAATCATCTAACCAGTATACTTATAACAAGGACACGAATTAAGATGAGAATATGAGCACAAAACTGATATTCTCATTAACAGTTAACATAACCAATTACACCATTAACATTAACAGTTATTCTCATTTTCAGCATTATGATTCCAACTCAATTAATGAGTCCGGTGAGTTATTCTCATTTTCAGCAGTCAATTACACAATTAAATCAACTTATCGACATAATCAGCATTATAAGAATTAATACGTCGACATGCACTGATGTTTCAAATTGCAGAGTTTGAGGCAATTTAGATGAAAAATTGGAACCTAAAACTGTAAATGACACAGAACTTTGCATATGTTGCTAAATCAGAGTCTAGAGTAAAACATAATGAATACATTAACAGTTAACGGCTACTCTCCTTTTTCAGGAGATTAAATGACATAATCAGCATTATGATAATAAATCAACAAAAAGTGATTTGAAATTTAACCTTTAATCCGATGAATTATCAATATGTCAAATCCTCAGCAGCGTTTTCAATTCTACCGAAATATCTGCAAAATCAAACCGCGAAATTCAAAAATGAGTACGATTATAGAACAGTGTGTGTTGTGTGTGAGATTGAGTGTGAGAGAGAGAGATAGTTCGTAACTGCGTGTGTGTGTTGTGTGTGAGATTGAGCAGCGTTTTCAATTCTACCGAAATATCTCCGAATCAAACCGCGAAATTCAAAAATGAGTACGATTATAGAACAGTGTGTGTTGTGTGTGAGATTCAGTGAGAGAGAGAGAGATAGTTCGTAACTGCGTGTGTGTGTTGTGTGTGAGATTCAGTGAGAGAGAGAGAGATAGTTCGTAACTGCGTGTGTGTGTTGTGTGTGAGATTCAGTGAGAGAGAGAGAGATAGTTCTGCGTGTGTGTTATGTGCAGAAAGAGAGAGAGAAAGATAGAAAAATACCAGCGCACTGAATAACTCTGTTTTTTTTAAATCTTTTTATAGGCGCAACCGGCGCCATTTTTTTTTTCCTTTTTTTTTTTCATCAAACAAATTTTTCAGAAGGCAAAATTGCAAAAATCGTTTCAAACTAATTGTTGATTTTGGATTTTCGTCCCAAATTATTTAATTTGGCGAATTTCGTCCCACCATAATTATAAGACGGAATTGCACATTTGCCGATGAATTATCACATGGCTGGTTAAGTGTCATGACATGGTAAAATTTAACATGAATAATTATATAATATTGCAGAGTTCGTCCCAAATTAATTTCAAGATTGAACTTCATTTTCATTAAATTAGAAATTTAATATTGGGACTAAATTCATTCAAAATGGTAAATTATGGGACGAAATTTGGCGAGTTGATATAGTTTGGGACGAAAAATCAAAATTAGTAATTAGTTTGGGACGATATTCCAAAAAAATATTAAATTACGGGACGAAATTCGCCAAGTTAAATAGTTCGGGACGAAAATCCAAAATTGCTCATTTTTTCATTCCCACCGAGGTAAATTGCCCATTTTTATATCACAAGAAGGAAAATTGTTCATTATTTCATTTCACAGGGAGTTAAATTACCTATTTTTATTTCACAGAGAGGTTAATTGCCCATTAGGCATATCCCAGGGAGTTAACTTGCAAAAAACCCCTCTCCGCTGAAAGGAGTTAAAATGCTTCTTTAAAATTTCACGAGAGAGTAAAGTGCTATTTTGTCAAACAATAGAGGGGCAAATTCAACATTATGCATATCATAAGAGATATACTGGGTATAAATTGAGGCACATAAGCTCTTTATCAATCAAATTTGACCTCAATTTTCAATATCAACAGGAAGAAACCAAAATACATAGCCTTCCCTAAGGGTTTGATTTGAGAGCCATATGCAACTTGATTTTGTGGAGCACAAACCAACATACAACCAGATATTTTCACAAAATAAATTCCTGTATTAAATGTTTCCCAAAAATCATTTTAATGAGTTATATCAGAGCAGCAGTTCAACACAATGAAAACCATTATCATACATAGATAATATTTTTGAATCTCAACAGGGCAAATAAAAGAAGTACAAGGTTTCTTCAGTTTGAGCAAGTGTAAAGAGAAGAGTATAGCTGAAGCTCTTCACATTTGATTTTATTTGTTCACGTCCTTGGAGGCACAAAACACACTGTCCAAAACATAAGAGGAGATAAATTAGATATTATAAACTCATTCTTACTCAATTTTATGTACTTCAGAGTTCAGATTATGATTTCAAGATAGCTTGGTGTCGAGATATATAGATATTTACGATTTTAATATTTACATATCTAAGCCGACCTAACAACTATTATCGTTCGAGAAACCTCAAAGTTAGCCTGTTTCCAACAGCTGAAAGGAATAAAGAATTTGGATGGACATATATGTTTACTAGCTTACAAAAAAAAATCATGGTTTTATTGCTACAGTGCTGCATTCTGAGAAATACACATAATAGGTCTCACCTACCTCTTCAAATGAAGATCACTGATCTGGAGGATAAACCGAGAGCTTAAATCCACTGCCTCTGGTGCTTTGCTCCACTTGCATCTCTCATTTTTTCTGCTGAATCATTCTAGCAGAAACAGCTGCAGGCTTAGTTGTACAGTACAAGTCCACAAACTGAAGGCTAAAAACATCAGCTAAATTTATAGGCAGTGCTTCAAGCTTATTACAATGCCTAAGGGACAAATGCCAAAGCCTTGGAAAGTGATGAGACGAAGCTCTCCAAGTAACCAAATTTGTCCTTCCAATATGCAAAACTCTCAAAGCACGAAAACCGCCATCATCCGGCTGCCACCACTCTCCCTTAAATGCGTTATCTTTCAACTTGAGTATCTCAAGATTTTCAAGCATTCCTAGAGTAGACATATACTTCCAATCGAGCAATGTATCCGATAAAGTTAGCTTCTTTAGATTTGGTGGAAACTTATACGTTTGAGGTAAGCTAGCTAATTTCCCTTCAGAAGGTGGGCGAGGAAAAACATCATTAAGTAGCTTCAAATTTTCAAGATGACTCAATTTCCCTAAACTATAAAATAAATTCAAGAAGTTTAGCTAATTGGCCGCAAATTCCCATATTCTTGAGGTTCGGAGCACGTGCGAACACATCTTCAGTGCAACTTTCAGGTGATATAGTTGAAAGCGTTTGCAGGCTCCCAATCATCAAAACTTCATCTTTACCTTTTCGGGATTTTGGGCCAGGCAAAGTCGTGGATGCATTGATTTTTACGTGCCTCAGTTGTATCATTTTCCATACATCGGCCTTGATTTCTAGTGTCCGCGAAGATGTTTCAATAAGGAGAGTTTGAATGTTCCATAGGCTAGAGAGAGCTGCAGGAAGCATCTTGAAATTACTAGAGATGACAATATACCGTAGATGAACCAGTTGAGTTAAATCAGTCGGGAAACGAGTGAAGATGATGGATTTAGCATCTAATACTCTGAGCAATTTATAGGATCCGGGTATATAGCAGATATGTGCTCGGCTGGTAAGATAATTTCTTCACCCGAGAAACACAAAAAGGAACGCACTCGAGGACCGACTGGTTTTGAAGAGATGTAGTTTAATACACGAGAATGAATGCAAAGGCGGCGGTACCTTTCTAAGGCAGGATTAGAAGATACAAACGTACCCGAATCAAATCTTTTTATTTCCTGGAAAAAATTCTCTTCTGCAGCTTCTTTTTTGCAAAACTCATGTAGCATATCGTGCACACGACACGTTTTGATTTTACCATTTGATCTCCAATCTCCGGCCATCACTAAATTTCGATTAACAAGATCGTCCAAGTATTCCTCCGCGATATCCTCCAAACTCATTCCCTCTTTTTGCTGTATGAATCCTTCAGCAATCCACAAACGAACCAATTTCCAAACAGGGATCCCAAAGTCTTCGGGAAACATGCCAAAGTAGATAAAGCATGCTTTTAAGTGATAAGGTAAATGATTGTAACTTAGAGCAATAAAATTGTCCATACGTTTCTCCGAATCCATAGCAATATATGCGTCTACACTTTTAGCAACTTTGTCCCACCAATCCATACCTTTTTCTAACAAAATTCCTCCGATTACCACTATAGCAAGTGGCAATCCTTGGCACTCTTTTGATATATGCATTCCATCTTGTATCAACTCTGGAGGGCAATTTTCGGCTCCAAGTGCCTTCCTTTGGAGTAACCTCCAACTCTCATCAAGCGTTAGAAAACGCAAATAATGAGGATCCTTATTTGGATTAGCATGCTTAGCCACTTTCTTTATACGACTTGTTATAAGTATTTTACTCCGTTTCATGTTCTTGGGGAAGGCGATTTTGAGGTCATTCCAAGCCTCTTCGGTCCATAAGTCATCCATAACAATTAAATAGTTATTGATATATCCTAGGCATGAGAAAAGAAATATTATTGTGCTGAATGATTAAATTCAAAGACTTTCTATTTAGCATTAATATTCTAAAAAGTAGTAGCTCAATGCATTATCACCAAATAACTTAACCTTCAAAGTGAAGTGTGTCTAATGTAATTCATGCATTGTTGTCTCAAAATGTTGTAAAATGTGAAGTCGTTCTTACATGACCTCGTACTAGTGTTCAAAGATAAAAGCCATAAGAATCACAAGGTGAAGTGTTACCTCACCCTCCTAATAGGCATAGCAACAATATTAATGTCTCTTCAATCTAGGCAGCACCAACATGGAAGCTCAATACTAACTCTAGAAACCTGTTGCCTGTTGGATGAGAAAGTATATTTAACATTAACATATCAACAAATCCACGAGAGAAAATTTAATTAGGTACTTAATAAAAAATTCAGTATACTTAAAATGCTCTCTCCTTTGTATTGCTTCAAGCCTCTAAAGTCTGCAATCACAGTAGATTTAACATGAAACGAGTTGAACAAATCGAAGAGGTAACCGCAGTTACCAACAACATGCAATATCCCTGATTCCATAAATATAGCAATATATTAAACTATGTCATAAATATATTAGTATAAGAAACTATGCATATGCATTCCTCTCAATGTCATCTATTACGACACAAAAACACCCAACTTAAAGGAAATTTACCTTTGATGGATAATCTATGATATGTATAAACTAATTAATTAGAGCCTGGATGATGTATCGATTTACAACATAATATACTTAAAAATCAATTTTGTCCAGCTCTAAACTCAATTACTTTAGATGCATATGCATTCCCCTCAATGTCATCTTTTAATGCCCAAAAGTACCCAATTTAAAAGAAATTCACCTTTGACTGATAATCTATGATATGTATAAATTAGTGAATTAGAGCCTGGATGATTTACTCATTTAAACCATAATATACCTAAAAATCAGTTTTGTCAACTCAATTACTTCATATGCATATGCATTCCACTCACCGTCATCTTTAAAGCACCCAATTTAAATGAAATTTACCTTCGACGGATAATCTATGCTATGTATAAACTAGTTAATTAGAGCATGTATGATTTATCGATTTACACCATAATACACCTAAAAATCAGTTTTCTCCAGCCCTAAACTCAATTACTTCATCATTTGATTTATGAAACTAAAGAAATATGTCAAAAAATTATTAAACGATATTCTAGTTTCTAACCCATAAATGAATCATAGATAATCAGTAACAACAAAGAAAGAGGTAAGAAATAACCCATAAGTACATATAGACAAGAAGAATAACCTGATTGTAATGAATTTCGATAAAACATTCAAAAATCTTTGTGTCGGCTAAGTTGATGCTTCATTATAATAATCTTGAAATTATGTCTCAAATAATCGATCTATACTAGCGAATCTGAGCGGCCGTGAACTGATTAAAGGATGTTAGTGGAAAAATTGAAGAAAATAGAAGAGCTTGAAGTACGGAGTTCAAGTTATTTTTTCTTTAATTATAAAAAAAAAAGAAAGTTATTTTTTCTTTATTCTTTTTTTTTTCAGTAAAAAGCAAAAAATTATGTTATTTTTAATTGCTGAAAATCCTTTATAAAATTTTTATTAGCAAACACTCTTATATGTTATAATTTAATTAGCTCAATTCACCCATATAAGAGTGAGATTTATTTTTAATTGCTGAAAATCCTTTGAAAAATAGCGGACTAATAATGATTCGAATTTGCTAGTACAGTGAGTGGACTTTTTTCGTGGTGATTGGTCTAGTAGAAGGGACTAATCATTACAAAATAAAGGACTCAGGTTCGAATCATTATTGGGAGATGTTCTCACTTTATGGCCCGACGCGTCTCAAAAGAGATTAAACTCTTGGGGAAAAAAAAAAGGAAAATGATATTGTTGTATCTTGTAACTTTCCTTGGCCATTCAAATAACATTTACAATTACAACGCTTGAAGCTCGTGTCCAAGTGGAAAACGGATGATTTTCTTTGACTTATTAAAGTGTGGGGTTTCTGCTCATAAAAATAATAATTTTTTTATAAATTAAAAATAACTCATGAATAGTTTTGCATTGTAATTGGTTTTTTTTTTTTATTTCGGTTTTTTGTTATTCAAGTTTTAATATACTACATATTTTGGTGGATAAACATATTAATGTTTCCTGGTCTTGTTTATTAGCATTTATTGTTGCTATTTGACTTAATGGGAAAAATAGCATGAATAATTGTGACTAAAACTTTATATCGCAATAAAAAAATGTAATTAATACTATAAAAATTACTTATAACAAACAATTACCTTTGTTACCAAATATGAGATTATTTGTAACAAGTTTCTCTTTTTTGTAACAAGTCGTGTATTTTGTCACCAAAGAAGATTTATTTGTGAGGACAATTTACTTTTTGTAATAAAATCCATACTTGGTTACCAAAGATGATTTATTTTTTAAGAAAATTTTTCTTTTTGTAACAAAATACTTAATTGGTTACCAAAGTCAGGATTATTCGTAACAACAATTTGTTTTTTGTGACAAACTTTTGAGTTTGTTACTTAATAAGAGGCTTTTGTAAAGACAGCTTTGTTTTCTAGCAAATAAGTCATGTTTTGTAACAAAATATGACCTCGTTATAAATATTTTTGTTACAACTTACAAGAAGTGCATTTTGTTGTAGTGTATGTTTGTGCTGAAAAATAGATTACTTGATTTTAATTTTTTTTTTCGAACACGAATAAAATGTTAGGTGCATTATCAAAAATTCCCTTGAATTTTCAGTGCTTTATTTCAGTGTTGTTAAGAAACTTACATGCTGCAGTCCAACCAATTAAGTAATAACCGTGGGTCAGTGTGTGATCATTCCTCATCATTAGAGCATCTGCATCTTCAGCAGATTGCATAAAAAAATACATCAAATCATTCTTTAATGCCTTTTACGGTGTTTTGATACCTGCATAAATTTTTTTTACTCCAGTGATAAACATAATGGAACATCATTTTAAATTAATTTAAATTCAATTTATCTAAATTAGGTTAAATTCAAATTAAATTAAAGCTTACTTAAAAGTAAAAAGTTTATATTTAAATTAAAAAAAATGTTAAATATTTGTGCCTTGCGTTAAATTATTTAGATAAGATTATTGACAATAATTTTATCTACATGTCAGTGTCTGATTCAATATTGTGATATTTGATAATGATTTTCATCCACAATTTTTTTTATCAACGTGTTAACTTATGATTCAACGTTAGATATCTTATAAGGATTTTTATCAATAAGATTTTATATCAAGGTGTCAATTTGTGATTCAACATTGAGATGTATGATGAGGATTTTTATCGATAAGATTTTTTTATCTAATATTAACTTTATCTGATTTTTTTTGCTCCTAATTATTGAACTTGTGTATTTTAATTGAAATATGTGACCATTTAAATAGTTGAAATTTTTTGTACCATTGCAAAATTCAAAAATATAAGTCGTTGGGGAGAATTGAGAAGGACAGTTAGCCGTTTTTAAATTCCAGGCAAAAAGTAATGCTCCTTGTCTGGGCATTACTTTTGATGCCAAAAAGTGTTGGACTTAAATTTGGATCTAGTGATAGTGCCTCTGCTGAAGCAGATTTTAGCATCATTTTGACAGTTAAGACACTATATTTAACTCTGATTCTCATTGTTGGAGTTGCTATTATATATTCCCATATGCATTTATTTTATCTCTAATATGTATTGCTTTTGATTAACTCTCCTCTTTGAATTGTAGTATAGCGATTGTTCATCTGATTAATAGCGCTAACATTAAATATGTAATTAAAGTATGACCAATCTAAAATCTAAATAAGCATGAAGGTTTAAGACAAACATTTCAATTCATTTTACTTTAAGACACACAAAAAACTCATAAAAGACACCACACATCAGCTCTCTCTAAAACCAATTTACACAAAGCTTTTATTAATAACCTATGGTACGTACTTGAAAACGTATCACATCATAATTGTTATCACAATCAATGATATGTTGTATTCTCAACAACAAGATCTAGAAAACATCTCGTAAATCTGGCCTAGTCAAGAATTTTTAATTTCATGCTTAACTAAGCACATACGAAACCAGATGGAGTTATTCCACACACATTAAGCAACATGCTTAGAGCAACCGGGATGTTCAAATTAATCCAGAGCACATTTGCCTTAAAGACAGTGCAAAGGCACGTGGCCGCCTCGAAATCCACCAGCCCCGTCAACACGGAGCAGCAAGGGACGGTTGGAGGTGTTCCAACCTCCGTTCCCACCAATCCACCGACTAGCTTTGCGCATACGCCTAGTTTGAGGGCATCAATCGGGCAAGCAGCTTCCGTTAGAACGTAGCAAAGAAGGCTCATGGAGATGACAATAGTTGTTATTGATGAGGTTTTGGGACTCATTTTTCTTAGATTTGACAATTATGTTGAAGAGATAACTTATAAGTATCATCCTAGATGGGAAAACAAAAACTGAGATTGAAGTGGAGAGTTAAAGTAACCTACTTTGAATGTTGAATAAGCGGAAAGTTTAATATTAGGGATAACTTATTATATAGGACAAAAGTTAAAAAGGAAAATTTGGGGACAAATTAAGTTCAACATATTATGAGATAATCAGAAAAGTAATAAGTATCTAAAGTAAAGTTATTTTTCTGTTAATTTTATTTTGAGCCGCAACTTTTTAAGAATGATCGACATTCGTGTCTAATACTTTCTCAAGGTTATTTTCTTAGACACGCAATGCGAGGTGTCTCAACGGTGTGTCGATGTCAGGAAAGTGTCAAACTCTACATTTTTACGTTTAATAGAATGTCCGTGCAACATAGGTGTTGTCAATGTTGAGGAAAATCAAATTGTTTATCATCCGATTTGAGGTTGGGGAATATTGTAACAAATGTGCTTGGAGTAAACTCATGAAATTGATGGGGAAAGTCTAACACTTGAAATTTTCATCTAACAAAATACTAGAGAAAAATACATGATACTACCCGAGACATTCTTCCCCGGACCTGGTCCAGGAGTTAACTCCTGGACCATGTGGTCCAAGTTTTTTCTATTTGTTTTCTTTTTTTCTTTTCTATTCTTCTTTTCTTTTCCTTTTCTTCGTTAATAACTAAAATTCTATTATTCAATTAAAAAAATTGATATATATTTTGTGTTGTAAATTTACAATATGATGTTTGTTTCTATCAAGATTATTATTTGTATTTTCCACGCAGTATTTCTACTTTAAAAAATTTTAGCGTTTAAATTAATTTTATAAAAAAATTTATCTTAATTATTTAATAAATTACAGAACAAAATGACACAATGAATTTGCGAGTGTGCATAATTTTCTGAAGTACAAAATATTTGACCCAATAAAAACTTTGACGGTATGCATGTTTCCCTTAATACAGGGAATATTGTGCATTTCCCCCACCAGTCGCATACATGGATAAATTTTTTGATCAAATTTTCCGTCAAAAAATCGAAAAGTTTTTATTTTTCAATCAATGAAAACGAAAATAAAGTGTATTTTTGAAATTCTAAATTGCCTTGTAATTTTCTCTTTTTCTTAATTTAATACAGTAACTTTTTTCATAATTTTCGAAAAGTATCAAATATACAACTGATCGACCAAATATATGAAACATATATCGCACATCAATCACAAACAAAATGATAGATTTGCCTTCCATTAAAGCAAGTGGGTACAAAAACGCACTCAAAGACCCAATGATACCATTGGCATTATAAAAGCAACTCGGACCACTTTTCTAGTAAGAAGCTGCGCAGCTGTGTTCTATTTCACCATTTTTATGCTTATAGAATCTGAGTGTCAGTCACTGTTAATAATAATAGACTTGGAGACATAGGACCTAATCATCATAAATGTTCCATACATTTTTGAAATTGTATTTTCAGTTCCATAGGATCGAACTCTTAGTACTTTATTCCTCATACATATAAAAAAAATTTAGTACGTAGTACCCTCAACTTTTAGAATATTTTGATAGTAATATAATAGTAAAATAATAGTTAGTGGATTTTGAGAAATTGTGATTTGGATTGAGTTTGGATGTTGGTGTTTGGGGGTGAAAAATTAACGACAAATATCACATCATAAACTTTATAAAAGTAAGATATATTATTAAATAGTGTAATAATTGAGATTGTGATTATATTAATGTTGTTATGATTGAGATGATGATTGTAATAATACTATTATAGTATTAATTTTGATAATTAATAATAATTGAATGTGGTTGTAAAATTAAATAATACTACATATATAATTTTTTTATATAATATTTAGAAAATTAATATAGTAAATTAGTAACAATAAATTCTGATATCTATATATAATAATAATGGTTAAACAATCATTTAAATATAATTTAGTAATGATAAACTTTTCATTGGTATATAATTAATAACTAATAGACAATAATTGAAAATAAAATAATATTTTTAATGAGTTTTGGAGATGAAAAAAGTTGGGTGTTAATTACATGTCTATACAATAGTCAATCGTGCAAGTGTGATTGTGAAGGGATTTCCAGACACTGCCATGTCTACGTGACTAATGTAGCCCAATTTTAATTTCAATGTTATTCCGAAATGTAGTCTCGCCCAGTTTGTTGGGTCAAACTCAATAATAATCGTGTTTTGTCTGTTCTGCTGGGTCATTTCCTTGGACGAGAACCAGCAAAATCATACCAAACGGGCCCATAGACTTCAATTTACGTGTGTTCTTTTTTGTGTTTTTTTCCCTATGCTAGGTTAATTTATTTAAGTTGGCTTTGCTATTGCAAGTAGCAGATTGTAACCAAATCAAGGTGTAGTGGCCCTGATTTGTTTAGTTCGGATTTTAATTTATTTAAGTTTCAGAGTACATTAGGCTCGGAGGAGGCTTCGTCAGCACAACTCCAACGAGTATTTCCATTAGTTTACAGGACTTAGAAGTAGGGCTGAAAATCAAAACAAGATACTTGAGCTCGAGCTCGTTCGTTAAAAACTCGTTTGAGTTCGGTTCGTCACACTAATCAAACAAGTTTGAACATCATTTTTTGTTCGATAACTTTTAAAGCTCGACTCGATAAGCTAAAAATTGATAAAATATACCTAAAATATCAAGCTACTCAATATTCGGTCGAGCTCGTTCGATTAACGCTTATTTGAGCTCATCTCCTTTAACAGTCAAACCAAACTCAAACACAAATTCAAACTTGATAAAATTTAAACCAAACTTGAACATTATGTTATTTGATACTATTCTGCTCGATTACACCTCTAACTAGTAAGTCAGATCTTGGAAAATTCAGGTCTCGAGACCTATATCCGCATCAAAGTACGCTTACTTGATTTCAAATTTTTTTGGTTTAAAAATTCTTAATTAATTAATTTCAGTCAACATTTATCTAATCTTCATACAGAAGGAAATATATATTTGAAGTAACAAGGATATCTTAAATTTAACAATAAAACACACATGTTCTCTGAAAAAAAAAAAAAAAAAGCAATAAAACCCACTGTACTAACATATATAGTCTTATGATTTTGGATTTAATTGCTTAGTATTTTTTCTCTTAATAAATTAACAAATAAGGGTAATAATTAATACCAGAAAAGCTTTCTTCTCAAATTTCAACATGTCTAAATTTTGTTTTTCTTAATTCACTTATTCCAAGCATCTTAAATAGGATTTGACAAAATCAACATCCCTCCAATATTACCAATCGAATCCGTGGGGTTAATTTCGTCAGTTTGTGTTAGTAACCAATGGGTATTGGGTGTTTTATGCAGGGTTTTTGAAAATATAAGGGATTTTGGTGCAAAAAAAAATTATCGTGTAGTTTTATGCAAGTTTCACATAACACAAAGTAATATCGTGTATTTTTCAAGATATATGGGCTGACAGTGACCACATTATTGTTTATTTATCATTTTTAATGGCCTGAGATTCGTTGAATTGATTATATTAATTGATTGAGCTAACCTACAAGAGCAGTAGTTGGTTATCTAATTAGAGTGGTTTACACTCAGATCTCCTCAAATTTGAGCGTATAACAAGAAACTTTGCGTTGTGTCAAAATTACAAGGACACTCCATTTAGTCTATATACAAAACAAAACCTTACAACAGACGCCAGCGAAAGTTTTATTGATTTTCCAAATTTACCCCTAGTCGAATATACCCACAGGGGATGCCTATATAATAATATTATACAACAAGGTGTGTAGTTGAAAGATTACTATAACTTCATGGATTTACTTGTAACCATCTTTATAATCGGATCATTTTTTTTAAATGTAAAATAAATTAACCAACGTGTGGCCAACAAATTTACCGTTGGATCTAACTGTTGGCCACACTTTAAAATGACATTTCGATGTTATTGTTGGCCACACATTGTTTCAAAAAATGATCGTTGGATGTTACTGTTTGGCACACGTTGATTAATTAATTATTTCTGTTCATATTTTAAGAAAATGATCCGATTATAAAGATCCGTAATCCGAAACATATGGAGCGAATATGAATTTAGGTCAATATGATCCGTTAAAGATCCGTATCAGATAAAAAAAATTGATATATATATATATATATATAATATTTTATAAAAGTATGTACCATTAATAATATTTCACTGTCAATTTAATAAGATAGTAATTTATAACTCATTTATAAATTTATTTAAACTAATATTTTCAACTAAAAATATGAATAGTAATAAAGGATGTTAGAACATGTGAGCTAAATGTCAATAAAATTGTAAAGTTAATAAACTTGTTTTAGAAAAAATATTCATGAAAATTTTGTTAAATACGAAAAAGATCTGATGTCCGACTAAATTCGACAAAGATCCATCACATTCAAAAAATTTAGATCTGAGTACAATTCGAACAAGATCCGATCCCGATAAAATTCAATCCGATATAAATGAAATCGAATATGAATAAGCCTGATCCAACCAGAATCCAATACATTCTCATTACGGTTACAGATAAATAGAGATAATTAATTGGGTTGGGGTTGAAAATTAGGCCCATTAAGTCTAAGGACCGGCTGGCGGCTGAACCTTACATGGATATATATGATTTATGAAATAAAGGTACAATTTTTTTATAAACTTATAATTACTTATGTGATGATAAAAATATATATTGATGATATTTCCCTCTTAAATAGATTTTTCTTTTTTTTATTTTAAATATTTCAAGTAATCAAAATATTGGTGGAGCCTTGGGCCAAAAATGTATAAAGCGTGCCAAGTTGTTGAGAACAATAACTTTTGTTGTGTGTGTTTTAGAAAGAGCGATAGATATATTACTCAAAGAATATACGTATTTATTAATTGTCTAGTTCAGACAAAATCTCTAATTTTTTGATTGACTTTTATTTAACTAATAATGAGCTACCCTATTACCAATCATACGGATAAAGTCAACTATAAACCACGAACAGTCGAGAAATGTTCTCTTGATATCAACAATAGGACCGGTAGTCGACATATCCTCACCATTCGAATTGATTTTCTTCACAATTGACAAACAATCTCCCTCCATCACAATTCTACTCCACTGTCTAGCCAGTTCGACAACAAATTTCGCAGCCAAAGCCACAACAACTTCTGGACCGAGTTTTTGCAAAATTATAAACTGTGTCCAGTCTCATTCCGAACCACTATACCTATTCCTATAAAACCTTCTCTATCAAACACAGCAGCATCGAAATTAATCTTAACCGCATGAGAATCCAGTGGTCTCTAGCGAACCAAAACATTATGTTTCGTACCAATGTCACCAGTGTCTTCCACTAAAATCCTCTCAATGGCCGATAGAAACCTCTCAAGAAAAGCACAAACATGTGGTACTATATCAAGCGGCATCCACAAGCCTTCCCCGAAGATGAGTTGGTTACGACCATACCATAACCACCATGAAATCACCAACACATATTCAACCTTATTCCCACTCAATTCCTGACGCAACTTGTTAAACCACAACATTGGATCCTCTTCGGCAAAGTCAATAGCAGCCCATCTAAGATTCGACATAGCCCACGTTTGACGAGCAAACGAACAACGTAAGAGGACATGCATGATAGATTCTGTTTCGGCCAAACACTATGTTCACACATCATTTTCACAAACCCTTCTCCTCTTCTCCTCTTCAGATTTCTTAGAATAACTTGGAAGAATGCCTAATAATATAATCTGAAAGTGTGCATAAGATTGATATTCGCCAATCCGACACTTATACGGTATTTATTACATCATCACTATCATATATGATCAGTATATGTATAAGAGTAAAATGTATCATATTCATTGTAAAGAAAAAATAGATGAAAACAATTATTTATTGTGAATTGGAGATTTATGACGCGGTTGTTGATAATCCGTCTCCATCAAATCTTCATGGCTAAGAATGGAAGAATCTCTAAAATTGACCCGCGGTCGTCTTGAAACCTACAAGGCATGTATGGAGTAAGACGAAAGTTTCAAACTCAAATATTGATTTATTGTGATTTAAAAAATGATTATATTCAATCAAATTAGATCAAATATTTTCCAATTTTAATTTTAGCAAAATTTATTTTGCTTAAAAATATGAGAAAAGAAAGTAATGTAATTTATCATATTGAAATACAATATTTATTAAAATGACTTAATATTACATTTATGTCCCTCTTAATTATAAAACCTTAGACCTTCTCTAAGGGACCTTTTATTCCCAAATTATAAGAGATTTGATAAGAATTGTGCAAAAAATCAACTCCAAGGGAGTCCTTCAAATTTGAGAATGTCAAAAAAATTTGAAATCTTAAAAATTGCTTTTGCAGACAAAAGTACAAAAATAGTACTTTATTATTATATTAAATAGAAATTAATTATATATCATTATTATTTAAATATAATTTCAAATTAAAAGTAATTTGTTAAAATATAAACGAACTGTTAGAGTGGAGTGGTGTTGTTTAGAAATAGAATCTTAAAATATAAAGAAGTTGTTGAAGTGCAGAGTAAAAAGTGAAAATATATAACACTGTTTATTTTTAAAATTTTAAGATAAGAAACCTGAATTTAAAAGGTTTATTGAAATGGTCTATTAAATCCTTTTGATCTCGGACTTCGAGGGAAAAATTGGAATTCGTTAAATACTTTGTCACATCACTGATCATGGAAAGGTTCTTACAAGACGGTCACACAAACCTGACCGAGGCAATGATAATTACCAAAAAAGAGACATCTAAATCTAATTAGTCATTTCATTTCGTTGAAAAGAAAGACATTTCCAATTTCCATATAGATAATGAAAGGGACAGGTGACAGGTCATATTAATATATTATAGATAACTAGGGGGAGTTTCTTAGGTCATCTCCAATGGAGCAGGGCTAGCCCCAGGTTCTGGAGCCCCGGGCCAGTCCCGAGCTCTGTTTGGTCGTCTCCAATGGTCGGGCTTCGTGGAGGAATTAATTACATTTTTTTCCTTTGTCCACTCTCACCTATTAATATTATAGTTTTAAATTTTTTTAATATTAATATTAATAATAGTAATTATATTAGTACTCGTAATTTAATTATTAATTATATTGAAATATTAAAATTAAATAGAATAAATAATTAAAGTAACTTAAAGTTAATACATAATACGCAAACAAACATTTTTATAACAAGGAAGAAAATACAACAAACAACAAAGGAAATACAAGAAATCGAAAATACGGAAAATACAAGAAAGGGAACACATGAAAATATAACATTTTATTTGTATTAGTGTTTATTTTGTACTTTAACTAATTTCGTATTTTAAAAAAAAAATTATTTGTATGAGTGTTTAATTAAATGGACTACTTCTATATTTAAGTATATCATAATTTTATTTATGTGTTACTTTAAATAATTAATCATATTATATACTATATAATTAAAACCTATCACATTAATTAAAATAACACATTAATTCAAATAACAAATTAATTAAAATAACACATTAATTACAACAATACAACACATTAATTATACATTATTAACCATACACACATTAATTATACAACAATAATCCATTAAAAAAAAAAGGAAAGAGCCAAATTAATTAGGCCAGCTGTTTGTCACAAATTAATTAGATTACTTTTTTCTTTTCTAGGACCCACTTTTTCCTCTCCCTTTCAAACTTATATAATAAGGAAATTAAAAAAAAAAAAAAAGAAGGGGCCAATCAGGGGACGCCACTTGGCGTCCCCTGACTTATCTTCTCCAATATACCGTTCATGTTCGTCAAAAGAAATAAAAAAACAAAAGAGACTCACGCGCAACCCCGGGCTGGGCTCAGGGCTCCGCCGAGCCCTGCGCCCCACCCGTTCCAGCCCGAAGGTCGCCCCGCCCCTGAGCTCTCCTCCACTGGAGATGGCTCCTTCTCCAGACCCCAACCCCGCCCCTGGCCCGGCCATCTCCATTGGAGATGGCCTTAGGTGGTATTTGTAAAAATAAAAAATTGTGATTGTGCTTAATTATTAAAATTTTATAAAAAAAAATTAAAAGTTGTAGAGAAGTCCAAAAAGAGCATTTTTGAATGTTTGTAAAAAATTCATTTTTGTTCATTTTTTTCTTTCCAAATGTCAGACTTAAAGCTAAAAGCACCTCTTCACAAGTTTCAACTTTATTTGTATTTTTTGACTTTTTTAAGAGAAGTAGAAGTAGAATTTCAGTTCACAAATACTGCTTAAGTGCTTATTTTTTCCTAAAAGTTGAAAACTATTTGTTTTAAGTTTTTGCAAACACCGCCTTAATTAGACATGATATACGAATTTTTTTTAAATTTTGTTGGTAGTAATGCATCATATTATTCATTATGAAGTATGACATGAGTATAAAAAATAATGTGGTTCATTTTTAACCAATTTTTTAAAAAAAAATCCTAAATAAATAAAGGTCATTTTAGACGACAAACATGAGAGTAAACTCCTAGAATCTTTTATAGATCAATTGTTTGGCAGTTTGACAATATTTGGCTACAGAAATTAAATGAAGCGATCGCATTGTTGTTGCTCTTTTTTTTTTATTTTTCTTTTCTTCTTTTAATAATGGGCATTGTAACATTTGTTGTACGTGGCTTTTGGACGGTAGAATTATCTTCAATGTCTGAATCAATAACTAGAGATACTTAAATTAATTATTATACTATATATGATCAAATATGTGACAATACAATGTGTTTAAAGTTATATTCTTGTACAAAAAAAAAAAAAAAAAAAACCCGATAATAAATTAATAATAACGCAACTCAAAATTTTAGATTATTTTCAACAACCAAACCTTGATGTTTATACAGTTGCTGAATATGTCATTCGTCACGAAATTAATTGTTTTCAATCTACCTTCCCAACAATCGAGATATATAGCTAGCTAGCTAGCTAATTTTCTTTACTTTGATAAAGGGTGAATTAGGAAATTTTCCAATTAAATCTAGCCTATGTGACCCTTTCATACAATATATAAGAATTCTCCTTCATTTTATTACCTATGCTTGGTTTCCGAAAATAACCTAATTCGTCACACGCTCATAAATTAATCTAAACGACTGCACTTACACTATATAGATCACTTGGTGGACTTTCCATAAACTTACCAAACAAAGAGTACAAGAAGAAAAAGGAAGAAATGATATTTCATAAATGGAACCAAACGAGTGATTGATCTGGTAGAAGTGACCAGCTCTCACAAAGTTGGGACTCTAAGTTCGAATTCTCATTGGTGATGTTATAACTCGAAATAAATTGATTGAAACCTAAGATTTGAATATACTTACCCTCCTATAGCTTACCATCTACTATATTTGTCTTTGGATTAGGTAATAAAAGGTTCATTTTAATTCATTTTTAAATTAAATTTAATTGCATGCTCGAAAAATAGAATTGGTAAAACAGTTTAGTTACCTTTAATGTTGTTGCATTCACGGCCTTCTGAAGAGATAACTTCTCACAATCTTCACTTCCTGCGGATCTAATAATCTCATCAAGATTATGCAAAAAGGAATTAAAGATCAAGTTCTCCAAGCAAGATTAATGTGTTTAAGAGGTTATATAATCATAGTTAATTAATTGTTAAAGTTAATTGATCACCGGTTGTTAATCACACGTTAATTAAGTACAACTACATGTAACATGTCATATTCTTTGATGTATCAAAATAATGAAGGAACTCTGTCATTGAAGTTGAATTAATCAAAAAGTTAACAAATGAGTGATCTTGATGGCTTTATTTTAAGGAGAAAATAAATATAAAGAAATTTGCTTTCTGAAGTTAAGTACTGAAATTTCACCTGATTTTGCTCCTTTAATGTCAATATTACTTTTCTTGCAAGCCACCTCTGCGTCCTTAAACTTCTTATTCCCATTTGGATTATACTTCATGCTAAACTTAAGCTTCTCCTCAATCTGCAAACATAGAAACAAGAACCTAAATTCCATTATAATATTACATATATATTCATGGGATTATACACATTCTGTCTTTTTTTCTTGCAATGAATATAAAATTATGACTAACCAGAAATGAAGTATATATAGCTCAATGTAGGTAAACAAAAGATGGCGAATTGCGCTTTTAGTAACACGGGATTTGACCCTCAACACTTGGTCCACTACCTAATAGAAATGCACTTTTGATCCCATACATTATAGCATTGCACTTCTTGGTTCCATATGACTGTCTCAGTTTTGCACTTTTGGTCACAAATGAGTTAAAGATGGGGCCAAAGTGCAAATTATCTTAAAAACATGGGACCAGAAGTGCAATTTTATGAAAAGCAGGACCAAATCAAGCTAAGAAGTCAATCTTGTGGGACTAAAAATGCAATTTATCTTAAAACAATAAGACACTTACATTGAAGGAAGTTAAATTAATTTTTTTTTTTTTTCGGTAAGAGAAGTTAAATTAATTGACCTTTGATGAAAGGAAGAATTTATATATATACCTTGTCCGGAGGAAATTTCTTGTGAAAATTGGAAGTATATGAGAGCCCATAGCGTCGAGCATTACATGCATGCATGAAGAAGTACATTAGTAAGATGAACAAAGAAGATTTGACAGGCATAACTGGTGATGATATATGATGATAAATATCTATATATTCTCTTGGTAATTAATTAAATTATACGAAATTTGAGATCATCCTTTTGAAGAATGATAGTACATTTATATATGAAATGCAAGAGTATTTAAAGATTGTTTCCGAGGAGTACTCACTTATTAATTTATTAATTGAATGGTAGTCAAGGCATTAATTAATTAAAGATGTGGATCTTCTATCACAATTTGATATTACATTTATGTGCTATTATATATAAATTTATTCATAATTGTTCAAATTTAAAATTTATGTGAGTCATCATATATACTTGTAAGGCGGATCCATCATGTGACGTCATGTATCTTTAATTTCTTATAGAGAGTTTCACGTGTTAAGATTCGGAGATATGGCTACAATAAGGATGAGTTTGGTCCAATCATTGGAATTCTCAAAACCAATTTTGGAGATCTTTAGTTTCGAGAGTGTCACCCTTTTTTCCTAGCTAGAAATTCTTGCTCCTATTTGAAAATTTATATCTGTATGCATCAGGATCCCGATTCATGGATCTCTCGGTTCGAGAAATCAAAATAAGTGGATCAAACTACTTACTAGACTCTTTTTCAAATAAATGTTGGCATAAATGAAAATTTATTTTTAGTCTATCATTATTTATTATGTCGTTTGGTGCTCAATGTCATAATCAACTTTTCAAATGTACGTACGTAAGTAAAACAAATTGGAAATTAAGGGTAAAAGTTAGGACAGTTCTGTGTATCAATATATTCGTGAACACACAGTATAATTTTGTGTTGCAGGGACAAAAGAGACTGTAGAAGTGCGGGAACATGAAGATAATGTCTGAAAAGACATCATGTGATTGATTGAGTAAAATCAAGAAGAACTAACTTCTTCACAATTCACATTATCCCACAGTCCAATCAGGCCCCAATCTACAAGGTTTCAAAGATCACTCCAAAATGGTTACATTTGTCACTTTCATTGAATTATATATTAAGGGATAATAATTTTAATAATAAATCAAATCAGATTTTATAATGAATTCAAATTAAATTTAATACTATTAACCTTCAATCACTACTTTCAGGGGCAATAAATTAAGAAATATTCGATTTTTTCTTTTTCATTTAACTCTTGCCCAAAACTTAAAATGGACAAAACTGTATTTTATCCTAAAAATATTAGTAGGATGTTAAAAAGACTCATAAAGGCAAAAACAGAGGACAGGTTTTTGGGATGGTTGTGTACACATATACCTTGGATTTTGGAAGACTACAAGTAAGTAGTACAAGCCCCTACTTGGCACGGTTGAATACTTAAATGAATGTAAGAAGAATGAAAATAATGTGCACTCGAAATTTATGTTTGCTAAACCATACATCAATGCCTTGGTATTTGAATCTCACATTGAATTTAGCTGAAATCGAGCTTGATCAAACCCATCTAACTACAAAATAAGTGCATTTATTTTTATGATTGGTTGAGTGTAATCCAATCTCAAAATAAGTGTATTACACTTGAGCTGATGCAGGAGCATCAAGATAATCTATCTTTTTATTAATTTATTAGGATTAGGATTTAGTTAGTTATTTAGTTTCCTTATTTTTTTGTGATTTAGTTTCTATAAGAGTCTAGGAGTTATTTAGTTTCCTTAAGAGTTTTATTTCATTTCAGTTGCCTAGGATTAGAGTCTTATAAAAAGAGTTGTAATCTTCACTATTTTCAGATATTGATGATTATGAGTTTTTTTTAAAAAAAGAGATTTGTTCTCTCAAAGGTTCATGGGTGCCTACTTCTCGTGTTCTTGTAGCAAATTTATCTGATGGAACTTGCCTGCAGAATAATCACTATTCTGCTCGGCTTCAGCTGGTATCAGAGCTTCAGAATTTTCCTTTCTTGGTGGTCGTGAGCATGGTTGTCGTGGGCGGGTTCCGGCTGAGGAGGTCCAGTACCGTGATTATATCGTTCAGGATTCGAAAATCGAGGTTTTGCCAAGCAAGTCGCAGATTTACCCAACCTCTGGCTAATACTGGGTTTTTTTTTCTTCCTGGGGCAAAATTCTCATCAGCTTAAATGACTGAGTCATGGTGATGTTGAGGAGTCCACACCGTGATCAAAGAGTTCACTCCAAGGAAGTAAAGATTGAGGAGTTGCAGAGGCTGTCGAGGATTTAACCAACATCAGACGACGTGGTGGAAACAGCTAAGGCATTTACGGGAGGAACATGACAGACACAAGTACAAGGCTTGATTAACCGTCATCGTTAGTTTGTCCTGGTTTTGTGGATCTTGATGACACTGTTGAACTCGAGGACGAGTTCTTTCCAACCCAGAGAGACTCATGCAGGAGCATCCAAGATAATCTATCTTTTTATTAGTTTTTTAGGATTAGGATTTTTATTAGTCAGTTATTTAGTTTCCTTATTTTTTGTGATTTAGTTTCCATAGGAGTCTAGAAGTTATTTAGTTTCCTTAAGAGCTTTATTTCCTTTCAGTTGTCTAGGATTAGAGTCTTATATAAAGAGTTGTAATCTTCACTATTTTCAGATATTGATGATTATGAGTTTTTAAAAAAAAAAAAAAAGATTTGTTCTCTCAAAGGTTCATGGGTGCCTACTTCTCGTGTTCTTATAGCAAATTTATCTGATGGAACTTGCCTGCAGAATAATCACTATTCTGCTCGGCTTCATGAGGTCAATCAAATTTAATTTGAGCAAGAATTACCCGAATTTATGCCCCACCCGCTGCTTGTCTTCTACTTCTTGAATCTTAGTAACTAGTACCTACTATTTTAAGTTGATGGAATTAAAAATTATGAAAAATACAAACATGAATCTATAATTTTAACTTTGGGAATGACACATAGATGTTGAAAATTTGATCTTTTGATTACTTTCATATTATCAGTCAAACATGTTAAGTTATTGTTACAAGTAAATGTTTGGAGATTCATAGACAGGCCCCAAACTATATTGCAAAAAGATTGTGAATAAAACTTAAACAAACAATTGAAATAGGAACATAAATCAAGGGGGAAGTATTTATTGACTGCTTAAAATTTCTCGAGATTTCACTTTCAGGCGCGCGGGTGTTCCCGTGTTTCCTGCTAACTTCAGCTTTTAATTCAACATGATTGAAAAGTGAATTTTGGCCTTTGTCTTATATTAACAACGGTTAAATACCGTTGTACAGTGGAGCACCGATGATTCTTCACTCGCTAATTTTTATAATTCAGTTATTCAAAACCTAAAATTTGAAAATTGTTTCATTAAAAAAAAAAAAAAATTAATTGTTTCACAAAAGAAAATGGTCTCATATGATTTTCTAACATCCTTGTTAGAAATACATGGTGCACAAATTGAATTTGACCAAACCCAAAATATTCTAATAACAATAGCATTTTTGGTCCTCCTTATGGGTCAAATTTTGCATTTTCATCCCTCTTAAATTTTTTGTAGCAAATTCGTCCCTCTTATCAATGTAGTGTAACACATTAGTCCCTCTTAAATACAAAACACATCAACTTTCATCCACTTTAGAATATAGTTAAATTTAAATAATATATTTTATATTTAAGAGGGACTAATTGGTTACACTACATTATTAAAAGGGATGAATTTGCTACAAAAAAAATTAAGAGGGACGAATGTGATATATACTACATTGATAAGAGGGACCAATCTGCTACAAAAAATTTAAGAGGGACGAAAATGCAAAAATTAACTCATAAGGACTAAAAGCACGATTTACTATGTAATATATACACACGCACCATGATTATATGACATTATTCCTAAAAGAATAATTGATTTCTTATTAATACATAACGAGTAGAAATATTATTTTTATTTCTATTGAATAACATTTATCTATAGTCTTAAATCAAATTTGAATTTGACTCAATAAATTGAAAAGGCAACCATTTATATATACGTATCTAAAAGATCATGTCTATTAGTTGTTTTTAGATAAAAAAAAAAAATATTTTTAGCTTAAAGAGATCAAAACTAAGTCAAACAACAGTTTATTTTGAAAATAAAGTTTATCCTGCAATGAAATAATCAAGTAACTAGATATAGCAATTGGGACGAGTCAAATTGGTTTGAAACCAATTATTACAGAAGATTTTTAAGCCCTAAAGATTGTAAGAAACAAGTATAATGCAACAAATCCCACTTTGTTGTAGGCATTCATTTCCAGAGTGAGATTGCTTTATTGCCTTACAAAAGTAAATTTTTAACATGCCCTCAAGAAATGATTTCGGATGCCGATTCTATATACATTATTGAACCTTAATTTATTAGGCATAAACAAAGAGCAAACCAGATTGAACCTGCTTCAGCCTCCAATTAAGGCTCAAAGAACAAACTAAAGAAGAAAATATATCAACTAGCATCAAACAAAAAAAGAAATACATATACACGTGTATATATGTCAACTAGTATCTGCAAAAGATTATTCACAGTGACCGTGTATATATGTCGACTAGTATCTCATTTGCAAAAGATTATTCACAGTGACCATCGCAGAATTTGTTCTCTGTAAGTCCTGCAATCCCATTTGAGTGAATTATAATGAGGCATTGTTTTCAGAGGACTAAAGAAAAGTAGAAAACTAACTAATCAGATCAACAATTAAGTTGAAACCCGTTTTGATACAGAGACGAGTTATAGGTAAAGAAAGTATACTCAGGATATTTGGTTCTGAGGATTTTCTTAAATATTTGCTCGCAAAAGTTGGAAAACGTCTTATATTTAGGGTTTCAAATGTGGGATGTAGTATGGATGTTAGAGTTTTGGGATGATATAAAAAATGGGTACGTAGGCGTAGGTGTGGGTTTGGGAAACGGTATTATATTGTATGGAGTAGACGGGTAAGCCCTTTGTCCTTTGAGTAGTCAAAAAAAAAAAAAAACGCAAATCGCATTTTGGCTATTTGAATACTACACTTATAGAGGGATAATCAGGATTTGCTAATTTACACAGGGCATGGATAATATCTCAAATAGCATTTCACAAAGAAACATTCAGTCTTAATATGACGCATACCTGGAAAATTATGTCATCAGGGATGTGGGGCAGCACCTCCCGAACTGTTTCCGCCATGGCGATTATATTTGCTAAGTTATCATTCATAGCATGTGTTGTTGACCTCAAGCGCAAACTACCAGCACCGCTAGGATATTGTATGGAACCGGCAGCAGGTATGGCTGACCTGGATGTACCAGCCTCAGAGTTTGGGGGATACAAACTCCACGTAGAGTCGTCCATGCCAGTTTGAGCATATGTTTCTCCTACAGCCGCAAGTTGCCTCATTACCATCTGAACACGACTAAATCCAGATGGGCCAGCTCCATCTAAACCCAACCAACTTGAATCCATTCCTGCCCTCCTACAAGGAAAATTGAGTGCCAAAGAATCAGGAAAGAACCACTATTAATTCTTGGTTTTTGAATTACAATAAGTTGGTAGAAGGATTAGCTAAGATGTATAGGAACCAAAAAGTGAGACAGACAAGTATAGAGGTAGCCAAGATAGTAATCTATTAGCACCGCAAATAAAACTAAGCTATTCATATCACTTATACTGAGAGGAAGTCATATTTAATGCAGAAATCAAGAATAGAACACAAACCTCCAATCACCAGCTTCTACATTCTGAGGCTGGTCAGGTAAAACTCCAGGTTGAAGGTTATGACCAGGAAGATTTGGCCTATCAAGTTCAGTACTCATTTGACGAGCAAGCTGCTCATCGCTTGATATTTCTACAGCACTAGGATTCACCTCATTCTCGGGTCTGCCTGTAAAAAGTGGCTTCCGACAATTTGGACATGAGTAATCCTCACTTACAGCTTGGTCCAACCTGTCATTTGACCAACCAACGCAGTTTACTTCTCACGACAACAATTGACAGCAAAGAAGTATTTTGGGAAAATATTACATCGATCATACCAAGATCTCAAGCATGCAAGATGGAAAAGATGGTTACAGGACAGCTTTTTAGCTCTCGCCATTGGTTCCTGTAATTTTTCACTTTATCACATGCTTATATATTGAAAACACTAACAAGAGATAATGAAGGAAACAAGTTAAATATACCCTACAAATTGCACATTCATCATCATATGCTCGGAGCTCTTCAGATGTGGCATCAGGAAGTGCTCCATGAAGGGTTGCCAAAGCCATACGCAATTTGATGAAACTTTTGACCCGTTTCACAATTGCACTTAAAAGGGCCTAAAAGACGAATATAAAATATTAGAACGATAGCAACAAACGAGGCAAGCAACATCTGCAACAATATCAGCTAAAAAAACATGATCAAAGGATTATATGGACTGATGATTGTAGTAATAATCGAGAAAGAAACATTTACACGGATATTCAGGAAGATGACAGCATCTACAAGATGAAATGCCATGCCATGAAGCCACCAAATATGCAGATAATGAGCAAGAGCCATTAGCAATGTCATCATGTCCAGGAAAAAACCCAAATTCCGGATGAGGGTCCCTTTCCATTCCCCCAATGAACCTAAGACCAATGTAAAAAGACGTAAACTGAAACATACTATACTAAAACAAGCTCTTGTTCAAGTGAAAATTCACTTCATAATCATGCACATGAAACAAGAAACTAAACAAATATGTGGAGACTCAAAGAAAAACATTTCAATTCTAAAATAAATCCATATAACCCAAGAAATCATAGAAGGCTTCAAAAGAAGAATTACCATGAGACACAATCAGAAAACCATGTCAATTCCCTCTTTTAACATCACTTGATGCAAGCCCAAGAACCAGAAAATTTGTTTTCTATGTATTAATACACGAACCCGCTTATGCTTTTGGGCTAAACTGAAAAAGATATACACATAGGGAAAGCACTCGAGAATCAACATCAAGAATTACCATGAGACACAATCAGATAACCATGTCAATTCCCTCTTTTAACATCACTTGATGCAAGCTCAAGAACCAGAAAATTTGTTTTCTATGTATTAATACGCGAACCCACTTATGCTTTTGGGCTAAACTGAAAAAGATTTATTCACACAGGGAAAGCACTCGAGAATCAACATCAAGCTTACCGCAGAGCACATAATAATTTTTTTAAAGAAATCTCAAAGAGAACGTAACAGAGAACACAAAATCTCTAATTAATATATACACAAGCATACCCGAATACAAATGCATATAGAAGCTAATTTTAAGATTTACCTGCTGGGGATATATCAAAGATTTTAGATAATCGGCAATTTGCACCATCTCCTGCAGAGTTCAGCCATATCTCAAATAACTGAAACCCATGAACCACAATGGCCTACAAATTAAAGTATCTAAACTATCAACTGAAGGTTCAAAGTCAGTGCTCCATATGGCAACGCCTAGTCCAAGAAAAGTCAACATTACCTGTACTGTCTCAAAAGCAATGCTAGAAGGCTCAAAAAATAACAACAAAGACATTGAAGAATTCGATATATTGTATACTCGCATACATAGCAATATCCTGCAACAAAAGATCAATATTTAGTCAGAAATTTCAGTAAAATAAACATAAAATCTCAGACAACATTAAATTTTGTTTTGGATTATAACAAGATTTGTATAGGAAACAACAAGAAGTATCTCCCATTGTTTAACAATGGATACAGGAAATTCTTACAGGCCACACTAAATACATGCTCTAGGGATCAGAGACTAATTTACCAAAAGTTGGAATCAAATATCAGTCTAAATATAAATAGCCCATAAGTTCTGAACTATCTGGTTGGATTTATTTCCTGTATAATAGTATAGATTTTATTCAGAAAGAAATCATGGATCTGCAAATAATAACATAGTTTCCCAAGAGTAATGTTTCACGATGTAACTAGGCAATCAAATGGAAGCAAGGAGGTTAGCATCATGAGATTGGTGGTTATACAAAGCTGTGGCCATAAGAGAAAAGGTAAGTGTACCAACCCAAGGCAAGAAACCATGGTTATACAAATAAAAATATAAGGGTCCGTTTGGTTAGGTTTTGACCCAGTCTCGCGGTTTCGGGAAACTGAGCCAAACCCATTGCAATGAAGTCTGAGTATAGTATAGGTTTTGTGAAACCATGTTTCAACTTATATATCCAATTTTAATAAACATCAAACCCATAGTTGTTAAAGGCGAGCAAAGTGCTCGCCTTTGCGCTATGGGTTTGATGTTTATTAAATTTGGATATTTAAGTTGAAACCTGGTTTCACGAAACCTTTACCATACTCAGACTTCATTGCAATGGGTTTGGGCCTTTGCGCTAGGCACATCGCCTTGCCTGGCTTAGCTTTGATGGTCCCCAAAAGGACCCTCCTTGCAATGGGTTTGGGCTTTAACAACTATGGGTTTGATGTTTATTAAAATTGGATATATAAGTTGAAACCTGGTTTCACGAAACCTATACTATACTCAGACTTCATTGCAATGGGTTTGGGCCTTTGCGCTAGGCACATCGCCTTGCCTGGCTTAGCTTTGATGGTTCCCAAAAGGCGACGCCTTGCAATGGGTTTGGGCTTTTGCGCTAGGCAAGGCGATGTGAGCCCTCATCGCCTTACCTGGCTTAGCTTTGACGGTACCCAAAAGGCGTCGCCTTGATCGCTTTTATGGGGCCTTGAAGTAGAGCAAGACGGCGCTTTTTGGGGTTAATGAATTTATTTTTAAATTAAAGTCAATTGACTTCAATTAAAAATCTTCCCATTTAAGAAATTACCTATTTTGTCTGAATCTCTCTCTCTCTACAAAACCCTAACCTAGCCCGCTGCCCGCCCCTTGGTTCTACTCTCACCTGCCCGTCAGCGTCATCCGAACCCTAGCCGCCGGACATTTAAGTTTGAATTTGACATTAAAGTTTGGTTTTTGAGTTATGAAGTATAAAGTAGATTGGTTTAGATTTATTTCTGATTTATGAAATATAAAGTAGTTTGAATTTGACTACTAGAAAATTTGTATACAAGCGCCTTATCCCCAAGAAGCTCTCGTTTTTTACATCGCCTCGCCTCACCTTTCGTCTCAATCAACTATGATCAAACCTATAAAGACATTGATTTGAAACATACCACCTATTTTTTCTCTATAGAAACATTGATTTGACACCTACCACGTACTTTTCTCCCTCAAAACCCCAACATTCAACCAAATCCAAATTATATCTCAATCTTCTAGAAACCACAAAACTCAAAATTCAAACCCAGTTTAACTCGTGTTTCTAGGTTTAATTGAAACCAACTAAAGTGAAACCGAGCCAAAACCTAACCAAATGGACCCTTAAAGTCCCTAGTTTAGGATCAAAAGTCATGCTCACACATCAAAAGGAAGTACCGAAGCAAGATGGTTAGAAGCATGAGATAGGTGGTATTACATAAAGTGCGCTTAGGGCTTTCCAAACCATGGATCTACAAATAAAAACATAGGTGCGCAAGGTGGTTAGCATCATGATTGGTGGTAATACATGGGTGTGCCCATAAGAGAAAAGGTAACTGCAACAACCCAAGGCAAGCATTGCCAAGAAACCATGGATCTACAAATAAAAACATAGAGTCCCTATTATAGGACTAAAGTAATGCTCACGCATAAAAAATACAAGGGGCGAAAAGTAAGGTTTCACAATGAAACAAGGTATCTTGAATACAAGTGGTGATTGGTGAAGTTATCAAATGGAAGCTCCATATATGCGCTTAGGGTTGTCCAAACTGAACGAACAGCCAAAACCGCAAATTCGATTCAAACTGAATACTGAACCAAAAAATTGGTTGGGCATTCGTACAGAAGCCATTACCTAACACTAAATTGATTCATTTTAGGTATTCAGGTCCGGTTTCCTGAACCGGATATGCGTATTTTTTTCTTTAATTAAGCCTTAAAGTTGTGTGCCTCTGAACCCAACTGTGCGATTACAATTTTTTTGTTAACCATCCATACTAGTTTATTACATGTTGGTAATGATGCAATGTTGTTATGCTGTGATCATCTACCAGAAGTTCATAGAAAATGAAACCAAATTCCAAACTGAACAGAAAAGTTTGGTTCGGTAAAAACCGAACATGACCATAGTTGTTAAAGGCGACAAAGGCGCTCGCCTTTGCGCAGGGCGAGGTGAGGGAGCCCTCATCGCCTCGCTACGGCCATCCCCAAAAAGCCCTCCCAAGGCGTCGCCTTGGTCGCTTTTGCGTTGACTCAAGGCGGCGCTTTTTGGGGTGGGCTTATTTTTTCCAGATTTTCCAGGAGTCGTCTGTCCTCTGTCCGAATCTGCTAGCCGGATGTCATGTGTCTTAGGGTTTTGGGGTTAATGGCAGAGAAAGAAGGAAAGATCGATGAAGTAGAAGAAGAAGAAAATGGTTGTCGGCGATGAAGAAATGTTTAAGAATAGATAGGATATAGGGTTTTGTTATGGGGCAATAGTTATGGGCCATAGTTAAAGAATATGTTTAGAAGCGGTTCTAGGCGGACATGCTCACACAAACCGAGAAGGTGTGTTTGAACAACTAAGAAGAGTGGCTTAGACAAAATCTGATGTTAGAAGGTCTGGTTCTTGAAGTCAAGTCACTGATTGAACTAGCCCTATTCTATTGACTTAAAAGGTGAGCCCAGTCAGTGCAGTCTCGATCTTTATGATTCCACTTCTCTTTGCGAGCTAGCCCGGTCTTTCATAAACCAGCTCCTCTAAGAACCCGGGGGAGAGACTCAAAGCTGTCTCTTGAAAAATCCTTCTTCAATTGAAGAGAAAGAACTAGGGCTCTTAGATCAACTACAGGGGCGAGACAGGAAAGAGAGGAACTTCTAAAAGATGGAAGGTCGCCAAGCCATAGGGTTCAGAGACAAACATATTCTTTAACTATGGCCCATAACTATTGCCCCATAACAAAACCCTATATCCTATCTATTCTTAAACATTTCTTCATCGCCGACAACCATTTTCTTCTTCTTCTACTTCATCGATCTTTCCTTCTTTTCTCTGCCATTAACCCCAAAACCCTAAGACACATGACATCCGGCTAGCAGATTCGCACAGAGGACGAACGACGCCTGGAAAATCTGGAAAAAATAAGCCCACCCCAAAAAGCGCCGCCTTGCACCGCCTTGAGTCAACGCAAAAGCGACCAAGGCGACGCCTTGGGAGGGCTTTTTGGGGATGGCCGTAGCGAGGCGAGGCGAGGTGAGGCGATGAGGGTTCGCCTCACCTCGCCCTGCGCAAAGGCGAGCGCCTTTCTCGCCTTTAACAACTATGGTCATGTTCAGTTTTTACCGAACCAAACTTTTATGTTCAGTTTGGAATTTGGTTTCATTTTCAGAATTACCTTACCGAATTCAGTATGGTTCAATTCAGTATTACCGATCACATACCCGTGTGCTCACAAGAGATTATCAACCCAAGGGAAGAAAGAAGGCAAGCAATGCCAAGCTCACTGGGCAAAAGGTTTTCCGACGCATCACTCAGTGAAGCGAACTTGATTTTGTATAAAGAAACTGGGACATAGTAGGAAATATGAAACTTTACCAAGGGTTTTCGGACATCAATTAAATGAAGTGAACTTGATTTTGTTCTCCAGTGAAAACATCACTAAGGTAGAGCAACTGAGCAAGAACTCAAGAAGATGATCCTACTAATGCAAGGCTAGAAAATGTGTACATTTGTTATGTAATGAGAAAATTGCCAATAAAACAAAGATATAATCACAAAATTAGTGAAAATATGCCAAAGGATGGAATTAATGGGGATTGTGGACAACCAATATGCCAACAGAATGAATTACAGCTTAATCATCAAAAGAAAAAATTGTTGCTTTAAGGTTGCTTTAAGGTTGTTTTCAGGAATTCATAAACCTACAAACCTAGGTAAGGTGTAAATGTCCATCTATTTCATGTTTTCCATCTCAAGATTATAATTAACACAAGAAAGTAACATTTCTGAAGGACAAAATAAAATATTGGTGATATATGAAACCGAAAAAGAATTAGAAAATACCAGAGTAAGTCAACAGAGAAAACAAACAACAGTGCAGAATATACACGGAAGTATGTCCATGGAGTAGCAGAAGGAGAAGTACTCAAGCGTTCAAGTCGATCCCTAGTTAAAGCTTGAAACATCTGCCCAATGTGCATTCATTAAATCCACCATGTATTAGTATTGAACAAATCCAACAATATCCACTGATACATATTTTCACCTATTACCTTTAGAAAACACAGCACAGCTAACCAAGTTGACCATAGGACTACTTGAAATATCGATAGTGGGACTACCAACGGAAGAAAAGCTCCCTGTCAAAAGATATTTAATCAAAACCTTTACCATAAAGACAAAATAGCACAGCAAAATTCTTCAGAGGACACTCATATATGAAATGCACATTAGGAACATTACAAGTGTGATCCACCAAAATCCGTATCAGTAACTGGCTATAAGAAGTTCGGTAGACCCTTGTTGACTGAACTTAATATTTAAGGCTCAAGAGATAGTGACCAGCTAAATTGACGAGGTGTGTGTGATATGGATGTCGTCACAGAGAACATTTACAGAAAGTCCAGCAAAATAATTGCATATTCTATGAAATGCTAGAGGGTAACTATGAAGGATTGAGAATTTTGTCATCTCAAAAAGGAGACAAAATGACAACTGCAATCTATAGCCATCCCAGTATAAAAATGATATAAGGGTTAGGTATATAGACTAACCAATAAAACAAATGCCTAACCATTAAAGACCATAATAAAGACCAACCTAATCAACCATAAATCAATGTGTGTCTCATTTACAAACAGATAAAGACCTTGTCAGCTTCTCTGTTACAAATGATAATTGGCAAACTTTAAACAAGAAAAAGGAAAGAAGGTCGGATGATTGGGGTGAAAAGGCAAAAATGATGGACAAGAGGAAGGGATCTAGGATAGAAGAGAGACCACAACTCTTTACCCTTCAACTTTCCAAGTTCATCAACATGTTTTCGGCCAATTTTGTTCACTTTTTCACAATTAGTATATAAGCAATCAATGGTGATTAGCAAACACTTTTGCACATGTTCAATAAACCATAAATGAACCCACAGGACTGGTAATCTCAAGAATGCCCACATATTTCAGTGAAAACTGAAAATCCTTGTAGGGTCAGGTATTGTTGTTATCCCTCCCTACTTAAAGCATAAACACGTGAATCATTCCCTTTCCAATATTAGCAAGCGCTTCCGCAAAACTTTCCAAAACATAAAATAATAATTTTAGTAGTAATAATAATAAATATTAATAATATTAATACTAAATAATAATAATAATAAGACATCAAAGGAAACAGGTTTAGACCGTGATATCTTCCCATTACAGTCATAGTTGCCAAGATAGAAAAACATATAAAGAGCATTTAAGTTATAGAAACCAAATTAGGTATCAAATGCAACAGAAGCATAATGTTAATAGACTTAAAATGTTACCTTGTAGATGACGTAATTAGTGAGGCGTTCAAGCAATTTTCGAATCTCAGATGTGTACAGCTTTGAAAAGAATACTGTCTGCATTGAAGGATAGAAAACAATGTTGTCAAGTAGGTAAAAAGTTATAATTCTTGTCAAATGAATCCTAATGATACATATTGAAATCAGGACTTCGTAAAAGAAGCTAAACTTAAGCTATGGTTCTCTCACTACATGCATTAGTTTCACTGACGTCCAAGAAAAAGAAAGCACTACAAACAATTTTCTGAAATCCTTAGTTAGATAAGGTTGGTTTAAGATGTGGGATTGCACTTAAGCACAATTGACGTGCCATTACATAAGAATTATTAAATTAACTATGACGTAAACAGTTAAAAGTAAATAGGCAATTTCAGGCCCAAATCATCTCAACGTCTGACTGAATAATAATTGAAAAGTTAGAGGTGATTGTCTTATAATATAAGTCATGTACACCTTTCTCCTCTCTCTCTCTCTCTCTCTCTCTCTCTCTCTCTCTCTCTCTCTCTCTCTCTCTTTTTCCTCCTAGAGACGTGCATGAATAGTTAATAGCATACACAAACATAGAGGATTAAAAAAACCAGGAATTTGTTATGTTAGAGGCACTTGTAAAGCTCATTGAGCTCTCTCTCCTTTACATATTTGAGAGGCAGAAATTACCAGAATGAAACTCAACTTATTTAAGGAATGCCAAGGCCTAGTTTGAGATTGAGCTTTGCAGCACCCTATATTATATTTTACCAAAATATAGAAATACAGTAAAAATTACACGTGTCAGTTCAAAATCCTTTAAGATACCTATATCACAACTGATGTTAATCAAATCTTATAGATCTCAGGCTCATGAACGGGCATGAAATCAAGTATGAAAAAATTATTAAAAAAGGAAACCCTAAGATCAAATATGTGAAAGAACCTTACCTTCAGGCCTAATATTATCAAGATAAATACATTAAATGCAAAACTGGCCACCAGAAGAAGACTGGTGTAAGACCCCAAAAGCAGCTCCAAGGCACGGCTTGCATTCTCCGAACTGATAAAATCATCGACAATCAGTCCATCTGATCTATATTTTCCAAACGATAAGTCAGTACAATACTGGAGCCAAACAAAGCTCAGAACAGTACAAACGGCCGAAATCGACAAGACGTTCACACCCATGGGAAATATATACAGTTATTCCACCAAAACAAAAATGTAAATATTTCATGAAAGTAAAATTGGTATCATCCTTTGCCCGCAAAAGCAATCACAAAAATTTGGCTACTGAGAACCCGGATTATGCTTAGTTTATATGGTAACAAAATAAATCCTTCAAATTATCAAGGGAATGTCCTGGAAGCAATGATAAGTCCTGCACATTAAGCAAGATAGGCAGAATCAGAAACTACAAAAGCACAGAGGCCAACAATGTTTAACAAAATTAAGTTTCCAAAGTGTTACTCTTTTTTCCCTAGCCTTGGCAGCATCAAAACAGAAAACATTCAAGTAGATAGAGAAAATAAACACCAAAAACAGCAGTCAAATTTCCTAAACAAAGTTAAAACATTCAAGGAAAAGCGTGAGATTATTACGCACGTTTCTGTGCTCGAAGTTTTATCAACACGTCTTTTTCAATATATAAGAGACCAAAATAACTATATGTCATCAACTGTGTGCTACGTAGCCACGTAGGCATATACTTTCGCCCAAAAAGATAACTGGTGGATGTATGTCTTGCGAATGAAACTTTATTTAATATCTTTAGAATTTAAAATTGTTCATTTATACACTCCGTATAGAAATCAATCTCAAGGTCAATAAAAAGAGACCCATCAACGACTGAAAAACTACCAACCTGCTAATCTAAGAACCAGATGCCACAAAAAGAAAAACCAATACAAAACCCTGAATACAATCATATAAATATAAACTTTTAACCAAATTAAAAAGTCGGTGATTGACTAAATATCAACATGCACACAGGCATCATTTCTAGGGCACAAACGGGACCTGCTAAAAAGAGGAATCCACAATACACTCAGGTAAAATTTCCGTAACTCGCTGTAAAACACTGAATTTCTCGACATTCGAAAATAATCAAATGGAAGAGCAAGTGAGTCAAACCCTAATCGGAATCGAACTGGAAAATTGTCCACTAAATTAATCAAAACACATTAGAATAAACGAAATTAACCGACAAAAAACATGAATCAATCGAGATACATAAACGACACCCACAAAAACGTAGAATTATATTAAAATCCAAATGCTAACAGTAACAATTTTAGGTACTGGAGTACAATTTTTTTACCAATTTTAAACGATAACTATTAAAGCTTAGCCTGCACTCTGCAGATGAGTAGAATCTGTGATTTTAACTCCTTTTGCGGCAAATCGGCAAATAGATTTGCCATTAAATTTTGGGTATATATATATATCCGTGTAAATAAAAAAATATCAAAATAGATATTATTATCCTAAAAGTAAGACCCATCATTTTGTCCTTTTTTTTTTTTTTATCTTTTTTAAGAAATCTTCATTTTGTCCTTCACTCGGTGGTGCTGCTCCAAATTAATTTTCGTTACTATAGTTTATTTAATTTATTTTATTTGAACCGAGTCAGATTTAAATTGAGTGTGATTTTCATTAAGTAAATCGAACGAATTTAAGATTTGTGTTCAAGTTCAAGTCAAGTAATAGTCAATTAAGTTTCTTAAAGTCAAGTCAAGTAATAAATCAAAAAAAAAAAAAGTCGAGTAGTGATTTTTTCTAATAATTATTATTAAATAAAATTAGTTTAATATTATTAATTTGAATTTCGGCGGTTGCTTGGGGAGAAGGAAAAAAAAAAGGGGATGAAAGGAAAGAAAGATCAGAATATTTTGTTGCAATAAATTTTCAGACTATGAAAGTAGCATTATTCAATTAACTGGAATAGAAACTTAAAATCTAGCAAATTATTCTTAATTGAGATATTTTTAGTTTTCTAGAAGAAGAAAAAAAAAACTAGAAAGCACAATAAAAGGGATTTATGTTCACGGTCTTTACAAAATTCCTATTAAAAACAATTATTATATATTTCTATCACTGCATAATAGCATGTTTGTACTCTTTAGGAAAAAAAATTCAAAAGATTACAAAAAATCTAAGGGTACCTTGTTGAAAACTTTCATATATCTGAAAATATTCTAAAAAATTCAATCCAAATGAAGCCTTCTATTTTCTATTGCAATAATAAATTTCACAGGAAATCATTTCCCGTCATCTTGTTCAATCAAACAAATCTTGCTTGATTAAAAAGTATATGAATGAGAAAAAGTAAAAGATGTAAAAAAATAAAAAATGTTTCAAACATCAGCTGGTCATTATGAAAAAATTATTGTAAAATTCAATTTGATTGTCTTGAAAGTTTGGATTTCCTTTTATCTGCACATATTTGATTGCTTAGCAGAATCTAATTACTATAAAAATCTCAAATGGTCAAAAATCAATTTAATAGCCAAAAAAAATGTTAAGCACAATTTACAATAGATGCAAGTATCTTTAAAATATTTACTTTTTAAATCTATCAAATTTCCCTTCAAAAGCAAATGAATGAGGGAGTATTAACAATCAACCATTTCAAGTTTGAATTAGAGATAAAGTGAGGTCGCATCTCACTAGTAAGGTTGTGGCATCAATATTAAGAAATCATATGCTCAACTTGTTGGGATTCGATAAGAAAAACAGCCCTAGGCACAGCGGAATATAAAATATTTCTAGGGCCTCTTAAAGAATCTTGCCAGGATATTCTCTAGTTGTATATATATGAATGTAAATAAATGACAGTATAAGTTTTCTCGTTTATACCTGTCTCCTTGCAAATCCTAGGCTAGCAATATGAGCTCTGAATTCTGACCCCGGTTGATCGACCCACACCTTTTGGTAGCGCCCCACGTGTTGCGCCTCTACGAGTTGATACACCACAATATCACGAAAATTAATATATCCTAATCGACTAGAACATAGGGTATATTAATATCTAGGTTTTAGAACGACTTTGAAACGAAAAACAAAGACGAAAAATTCTTCCAAAGTGGAAGAGTAGTTCGGCCGATCACAGGGAGAGGGAGAGAGAATTTTGCTTTTCTTGATTTTGCTTGAAGAGTTGTGTTTGAGATATGAGACCTAGTCTCTTATTTATAGATATCTCCCATAACCTAATCCTACTAGGATTAGGATACTTATTTTCCTACATGGGCCATGGCCCTCTTTAATTAGAAGACTAAGTCTTCTAATTAATTCATGGCCCATATAAATTAATCTTTCAGGGCTTTATTTAATCTCCCAATTAAATAGCCCAATTAATTAAATCATCTCCCAATTAATTAATTTAAACTCCAAGTCTAATTAATTAATTATTCCATTAATTAATTAATTCACTCATAAATTAAATTCCAATTTAATTTATAATCTTGATCCAATTCCAATTGGATCCATTTTCGTTCCAATTGGGTCGACCCAGTCGATTTTTCACCCAGTCGACCCAGTCGACTCGGTCGTTCTTATTTCCTCGCTTTCGCTACTTGTGCATTGTGTATGCCCCCGTAGGTTCACCACATAATTGGCCGCGGGTTATAATTAAATATTATTTAATTACTCGAGCACTTAATACTCTAAATTGATCGAACACTCTGTCGATTAATCATTCCAAAATTAGCACCCCTGCTAATTTGGGAATTCTCCCACACTCCACGGTCGATGTCCAGTCACAAGCCCATGGAGCCCAATCACTGGTGAATTAATTCAGTGAACCTTTTATCATTTACAATTTCCATATACGACAAAATCTCTCCATCGATCAATCTCCCAGTCGAGACTTAAGGGTATGGTCTTTTATCGGATTCCCTTTTCTTTCGTCTTGACCTTATGTACTCTGGTCTCGAAATAAATTCTCTTTGACTTAATCTTTATGAGCTACTTACATAAAGTCGTCAGATACCTTGGCCAAGGATTTTACCAGAATTAATTTCTCACAGAAATCCATAGGAGAATTTCCCAACCTATCAAGTCGGGTCAACGGATCCTTTGTTGATGATATGAATCTGCATACGAGTTCCTCTAAACCCAATGTGAGTCCACAGAGACTTTCTGGTGATCCCCAGTCAGTCGGAACTCACATCAAAGCATAGACGTTCTCGCACCAGATAAACCCTATCATCTCAAGTTGTTAGGGATCGTTCCTCGTATACTATTGCAAATTGGAATAACTTCAACCCCGATATGCGACTACCGCTTCCATGGTGAGTTATTTCCTAATTGGGGTATTCAGTGCGCTTGCCATCCCAGCAAGCCACCCACTTATGTGTATCGACTATCCCAGTCACGCTCGTGGACCCCAGCGTCCTCCAGTTCATCGGAGTATACACAACAGTGAGAGTCTAACCGAATCCAACGATGTCCTATCTCGATTGGATTCTACGACTCTTGAATATGTTCTAGATCACGGCCTTAGAGATCAGTCCATGGGTTGTCCCCAATGTTTTCAAAACCGGACCGGAAAGTGAACCGGTGAGCCGACTGGTTAGTGGTTTTACTGGTCGAACCGGTCGGACCACTGGTCGAACCGGATGATGTCATAATTATGTAATAAATATATTTAATTTTAAAGTATATGTAATATGCATAAAATTTAAACATTATCATATAATTGATTAAAAATATAAAAAAAATTATAATATTCTAAAATTAAATCATATAATATTTATCTAACTTATATCATAACGGTAATATGGTACTAATTTGTATGCTCATATAAATATAATATGATTATATTTCTTTTTAAAAATTTAAAAGTGTAAGTTAAAAATACAACAAACTAAGATATTCATAAATTTTAAAATATGGTTATGTATAAAAGTCTAATATTCAAAGTCAAACTTACATATTATATCGATTTGACTCTTTATCCTAAAAAGAATATTGAAAAGAATATTTTATAGAATGAATTTTAATAAAAAACTATTATTTGAGTATTAATTTTCATTCATAATGTGTGAAATATTTATTTGAGCTAATTATCTAATTTATAAATAAATTTGGCTACAAGTTTCTATAATTTATAAATTTTAATTTGTACTAAAATTTTAACAAAAATGGTGTAGCTCAAATGGTAAGGAAGTCATGTTTCATCCTAGAGGTTAGGTGTTCAAATCCCACCTTGTACAAGAATTTCTAGTTTATTTTTAATATTAAAAAAATCAAAAAAAAAAAAAAAAAAAAAAGGAAAATTAGAACCGGGTTGAACCGGTCCATACCGGTTCGTCGGTTTTGGACTGGTTCAACCCGGTCCAAACTGGCTTTTGAAGTTACTGGTTTTAAGGGGTAAACCGGACCGGACCGACCTCCGGTTCGCGGTCGAACCGGTCAGACCGGCCGGTCCGGTCCGGTTTTAATAACATTGGTTGTCCCATAGCCCTGTGATCTAAGGACTTCTATCCTTATGCATAGATAAATATTACATAAGATAAAGTTGACCATTTAATAAAAGTGCATTTATTAATCTAAATTGAATAGTTCCTCATTAATTACAATTAATACTAGCCATACAGCTGGCTTGCAGGACACTATTTCTATCACAACTTTCACTGTTGGATTTCCTTTGCTGATTGATTTTATTTGTAATTCAATTAAAAAAAAATTTTAAATGTGGTCTATTTGTTTCACTTTTCAAAGAGTACATCATTGTTCTTTCAAAAATAAAATATTAGATATACGAAGTCAATCAGAAGAATTAAGCTCAAAATCAAAAGAAGCTGAAATCAAAGAAGAATTGAGCTGAAGATGAAGAAGAAAAGAATTCCTCCAATTCAATTTAGAAATTAGGTTAATTAATTGACTTATTGTTTGTATATATATTATAGCTTATAGGGTAAACATCACTTTTGGTCCCTCTTATCATTAACTTTTTACAGAGTGGTTCCTCTTATGTTTTTTTTCCCATTTTAGTCCCTACTATGAATTATTTATTTCACTTTAGTCCTTTTCAAGTGGTCCAAGGCAATCCCGATAACATTTGATATGCTCGTGAGGGCAATTTTATCATTTCAAGTAAATTAATAGGGATATTTTCGTCTTTCTAATTATTTAAAAAATAAAATTAAATATATAATCTCTTCCAAACTAGACTTTCATTCCAATCCAACTTAATCGTACATTTCGTTCCAAACTAAAGTTTTTCCCTAAAATCTTTTTCAAACACCAAAATTACTCACCAATTAAACAATATCTCAAATAGTCTCAATAGTGAACGGACGTAAATTCCCTAAAAAATATTCATATGCATGTCACGTGTTATCGGAACCACCTGATAAGGACTAAAGTGAAACACATAATTGATAGTAGGGACTAAAGTGAAACAAATAATTCATAGTAGGGACTAAAGTGGGAAAAAAATATAAGAGGGACCACTTTGTAAAAAGTTAATGATAAGAGGGACCAAAAGTGGTATTTACCCTAACTTATATTATGTAACAGAATAGGTTGTTAGACCATCTCCAACAGTCCGTTTAAATTCAGGCCTCTTATCTTAAAATTTAAATGGTGAACAGTGTTATACATTCCCACTTTTTACTCTGCACTCCAACAGCTAATTTATATTTTAAGAGTTTACTTTTAAACAATCACATCACATCACTCCAACAATTCATTTATATTTTAACAACCTACTTTTAATATTTATTAATATAGAAATAATAATGATATAATATATAATAATTTGAAAAATTAAAAATATTATTATCTCATAAATTCATTTTGAAAAAATTGTATTTTTTTTTTATTTTGGGAAAAATATTTAAGGTCGTGTTTGTCTCTGTTTTTGCATTAACTTGAAAAAAACATACATTCTTTTAATTGTTCGACAAACCTTGATTTCTTAATTTTCAGATTTGTAAAAATTATTCTTTACTTTTTTGATGTAGTAAAATTATTGTGGTAAAGATTAATTTTATAGAGGTAAATTTGTATTTGCATTCTTCATTTATTTTGATTTAATTTTGTTGGTTGGGGAATTTGGAGTTGGAGGAAGTAAATTATTTGAAGGAGGTGACTTTTTGTGTTAAGGGAAAGTACAACTTTGCAAGGATAAATTTTGAGTTTGGACTCTCAAATATGAGAGTCCAAACTTAAAAATATAAGAGGTCTCTAAATTATAAATGGTCTCTTGAAGCAGCACATTTTAAGGATTCTTAAAAATTTTCTTATAATTTGAGTTTTAAATGGCCTCTTGGAGTTGGTCTTAGTTGTGTTAGTTATTTAATTGTATTTTAGTTTTTGCCCCTGGTAGATACTTATATATAGGAGGGGTTATTTCTACTTTTGTACACAACATTTCATATATACAATTTACAATACATAGTTTGCATTTACATTTTTCTCTCATTTTTCTGCACATCAATATCTCAAATATTCTTGATATACACTTCAAAATGGTATCAGTAAAGAATTGATATATCACTGATGTTCTTTCGCTGTAAAATCGGATCGTCGTCTCCCGATTGCTAATCAAGATACAATCAAAACTCTTCAGTTCTTCATCCCTATTTATGTTCATATCAAGATTCATTCCGGATCTCTTCTCTACATCATTCATATTCAGATCAAGTTTTCTCTACTATATCTAAAACTCTTTCTCCAGAATTGCATCTACTTCATATCTTTTGTTCTTCTCTCCTTCACATTATCATCATCTTTTAAGGTACCTAAAAGCTACACCTGGACAGGGATTGTTCTAAGCAAAATCATCAAAATTGCACTCTAACTGGATTTTGTGACTCTGTTGGGGATCGTGTTTGAACTCTAGAAGGTCAACTACAGGCCATTACACATTCCTTGGAAACTCTCTAATCTCATGGAAAGCCAAGAAACAACCTACTGTCTCAAAGCCTCAGCAGAGGCAGAATATAGATCTTTGGCATCTATAACTAATGAAGTACTATGAATTTCACAATTATTGACATAATTAGGAATTCAACTTCCATTACCTCCTATTGTTTATTGTGATAATGCATCAACTCTACATTTAGCTCACAATCCTATATTTCACGAAAGAACAAAACTTATTGAAATTGACTTACATTTTGTTCATGAGCACGTTGCAAATAATCATTTGAAGCTCTTGCCCATCAACTCAATATTGATCATCTTCATTTCGCAATCACTTGTAGTATATTTTACAATATTGAAAGTGTTTATAATCAAACAATGGTATTTATCAAAATTATTATTTTCTTAAACTTTCTTGAAAACTAGATATATACAAGAAAATAGTTTTTTTTTTACAATTAAATATGTAAAGGAAAATAATTTTTCTTTCCTTCCCCTTTTCCTACAATTTTCCGTAATGTACTGTTTGGTTGTCAGGAAAGTGAGGGAAAATAAGTTTTTTTTTTTTTTTTTTTTTTTTTTTCCTCTCATTGTTGTTTGGATAGCAGGAAAGGAAGTTTTTATTTTCCTTCAATTTTCCAGCAGAAAAATTTTGTGAAGAAAAAATTTCCCCACCAATTTGATGGCTAAATCCTGGAAATTTTTTTTAGTAAATTGCAAAACTCCCCTTGTACTTTGTCTAACTATCATAATTCTCCATTTGTGATTTTTTCCTATCAAAAGCCCCTTTGTGTTTATTTATTATTAGCAAAAAAGTATCCTCTCAAGTCATTATAATAATTATACCCCCACAAAATGATGCAAAAGCACCCCTATTACCTAAAATATTATCAGTAACCCTTTGTTAACTTTAAAAATTGACGATAACCCCTTGTTAATTTTGAAAATTGATATGAATTTGGTGACTAAAAATATATATAATAGTGTCAAATTAATCTATATATTATAGTTAATATAATGAAAACATTATTATTCATACAATATTTTATCAACAAAGAAAATGTAAATCCTATCTTGAAATAAAAAAATACAAATAACAAAAGACAATATCAACAAAATCACTGATGACCATAACAATGATTATTATGATTTATTTTAAGTTATTTTAGTTTATTTATTTCATTATTGTTAGCTTTTATTTGATTCAATTACTCGATTTGTACTTTTTATTTTCTAGGGATTAATTTGATAACTTTTATTTTACAATCACTTTTAATATTTTTTATAACTTTGAAAGTATGCATAATCAAACAAAAATATTTATCAAATATATTATATTTCAAAATTTTCTTGACAACCAAACATCTGCAAGAAAATAATTTTCCTGACAACTAATCATGTAGAGAAAAATGAAACTCTTTTCATTTTCTTTTCCTTTCCCTATAATTTTTCGTCTCTTTCTTGACAACCAAACAAGCTATAATTTTCTTGAGATATATTGAGAAACAAACAAGCTACAAATAAAATCAATCTTATTACTCTTTTTCGCCACGCTTTTGACTTTCTCCCCAAGCAAATAAAAATAAAATGAAAAGGAAACACTCCGCCGTGCGCTGAAGAAGACGAGCTGTTTTATACCGTCATCGAATCTTCAATCACTTCGAAAGCAAAATCTCAAACCTCCTATTCATTTTCCAGTTGGTAACCAGAAGAAGAATTGCAATTCCTCCTATACTGCAGCAATAGTGCGATGGGTATAATTACGAGAAGCTTCTCCTTGATAGCAGGAACAATGTTCGGGATTTACATAGCCCAGAATTACAACGTCCCCAACATTAAAAAGGTCGTAAATGAAACCCTTTTTACTGCAAAGAAAGTCGAAGAGAAATACCGCAAGCCCAAAAGGCCTGGAGACGACGTCGTTTGAATTTCCTTCGCTTTATTCCAGGTCTTCCCTTTACAGTCCCCCATTTTTGCAATTTCGTGTTGTGGGTGCACCAGAATTGGATTGATTAGAATATATTTCTTTGCTAGAAATGATGATCTTGAAGTGATTTACAATGTATTAGGATTTTATTGACCATATTTTTCAGTTTGGATACATAAATAACAGTTGCAGCACAGGTGTTTGACAAAATGTTTATGTGATTGTGTTGAGTGATTAACCATTAGTTTTTATAATTTCTTGCAATATGTTGCCTCTTATGTGTAATGAAATTGTTGAGGTTTCAGTTTTGCCCTCTTTACTATATAGTGTGAATTTGTTCATAGCAAATGATTAAAGTCTACCTTTTTTCTTCTTTTTAACTTGTTGAATCTTGAATAGCAAAATGGGAAAGTTATTTCATGCCAATATGAGTTTTGGTTATTGCACCCAAAACTCAATTTGCAATTTGCGAATTCTTGAGAGTAGTAAAATTGGACATAAAATCAATGAAAAAGATTGGCTTATGCCTTGTTGTGACTTTGTGTCTGATTCTCGATATTGGAGTAAAATTGTTTCTCTAGTGCACAAAACTAAAACTTGAAAAGAGAATGGAGCAGGGTTGTTATTTTGGAGTGCACTTCCAATGAATAATTGTGTGAACTGAACCTGGTTTAGTAATTGAAGTTCTGAATCATATATAATTTTTTTCTGCAAACTATTTGATTCTTTACTTCTTATCGGAAATAGTTTTTTGGTTGATGAAATGGTTATTTGCCTACTTCGATTGTAATAATTGGGAAGATTGTCCTGCTTTTAGTAAAACAAAATACTCGACATCTTACATATATCAAGTCCTTCAGTGACTTAAAAAATTAGTAATGAAAATGTGAATAAGTTAGATTGGATTCTCTTAGTACTCCTAACAAGTAACTTTTTCTTACACATGTGAGAAACCTCTGGAGATTTTTAGGACAGCCATAAAGTGACTTAATACATCCTGTAAATTTGGACTGAAGATGTGGTATGCTAATTGCTAAGGTCCAGCATCTGTATGTCTTGAATTCATATGGTTGCTTGACTTCTTTTGTGACGATTTCTGAGAAAACAAAAATAAGTTGTATTTCTTTTACATTAATATAATAATACATTACAATTTAATTATTAACTCTTTTCCACCAAAAATGACTTCTCAGCTTGTGGAACTCTCAAGTACTTGCCTAAAGCCAGAACTTGGGCGAATTGAAATCATATTGCATATTTCTACCTATTGTTTAATTGCTCTGATACCAGTACTTGAAACTTACAGAAGAATGGTATACCTTTGAATAAATTGCAATGTGTTGAATCTAAATAATAGATCTCAAAAGAACCATGGTTTGTATTTTTTATATTACTATCGATAAAAATACTTGTAGGAGATTCTATTGTATACGCTGAGTACAAATAGACACGGTGTTTAAAAGAAGGGAACATAATTGGTGTAAAGCTAGACTTTACATGGGTTTCATCTCCAATGTTGAATGTGGTGCCAGTGGTTGTTATTTTGTTAATAGCAAGTTAGTAGAATACGGATGCACTTAGTAGTTTGATTGATAAAAAAATGATGTAATTGTCTTTTAGCGAGATACCATATATTATAATTGCGATCAAGTAATTAAAGATAAGGCCTCTATACCAAACATCCAATGCTTTCATCGTGTGCTGCCTTCTTTAGATCTTGATGCTTTGTTATTTTGTTTTTTCGACAGAAGAGTCATTGTTATTCCTTCGCTTTATTCCAGGTCTTGCCCTCACAATCCCCATTTTTGCAATTTCGTGTTGTGGGTGCAACTGAATTGGATTGATTAAAATATATTTCGTTGCTAGAAATGATGATCTTGAATTGATTTGCCATGTATTAGGATGTTATTGACCTTGTTTTTTAGTTTGGATACATAAATAACAGATGCAGCACAGGTGTTTGACAAAATGTTTATGTGATTGTGTTTAGTGATTAACCATTTGTGAATATCGACATTGACAGTATTGTGTATGATTATAATATCTTCCTCTTTACTATATAGTGTGAGTTTGTTCTTAGCGATTGATTGAAGTCTTGTTCTTTACTATGTAGTGTGAGTTTGTTCTTAGCAATTGATTGATGTCTACCTTTTTCTTTCTTTTTAACTTATTGAATAGAAAATGGGAAAGTTATTTCATGCCTGATTTAGTTTAAAAATGGGAGGTACACGTCGATTTCAAGTTTAATAGCAACTAGCCAATTCAGTAATATCGAACCTATTACAAGCTAAGATTTTAGTCTAGGGAGAATCCGATCTGAAAGTCTTGGTGATAGTCGTCCAAAGATAAGTGTATTGAATTTTGTGTCACCTTTTCGTAATAAATGCTCTTCATATTTATAGATAATGGCTTCGGTCAATCGTCACGTGGTGATTGATAAAAGTCACATCACGCTCTGTACATTCTGCCAACAGCTCGGTGGGGCCTTCAGCATATATATATCGATCACAGATGTACCTGGTTATTAGTCGAGCCGAGGTACTAAGATCAGGTCGAACCATTTGTTATCCGATCATAAAATAATGGAGCCTCCAATAATCCTTAGGTGTCCGAAAACGTAAGTTCCGAGCATGGTCGTGCCTATTTGATCTTATCAAACCCGATCATACGACCACGTGGACAGTTGATCTTGCCTCCACGTATCCAGTCCAAAATATGGTACATCAAGGCCAATATGAGTATTGGTTATTACACCCAAAACTCAATTTGCAATTTGCGAACCCTTAAGAGTAGTAAAATTGGACGTAAAATCAATGAAAAAGTGCCGTGTTGTTACTAATTCTCGATATTGGAGTCTAATGGTTTCTCTAGTGCACAAAACTAGAACTGGAAAAGAGAATAGAATAGAGTTGTTATTTTGGAGTGCACTTACAAATTCCATTGATTACTGTGTGAACTGAACCTGGTTTAGTAATTGAAGTTTTTGAATCATATATTATTTTCTTCTGCAAACTATTTGATTCTTTAATTCCTATCGAAAAGAGTTATCTGGTTTTTCTTTTTTCTTTTCTTTTCTTTTCTTTTTTTTTTTGGAGAGAAAAAGAGTTATCTGGTTGATGAAATGGTTATTTGCCTACTTCGATTGTTATAATTATAAAACTTGTCCTGCCATTTGTAAAAACAATTGCTCAACATCTTACAGATATCTTCATATGATTGTTTTTTGATAAAACTTATTCATATAAAGCATAATTTTTTTTTTTAAGTAACATTTCGTAGAAATTTTCTAAGAAATATAGAGCAATTGTTTATTGAGTTTTTTAGTTTTTTTATTCATATTACTCGAAGGTGGCCTTTTGTTTCTAGATTCTTTAATGTTTTTGAGGTTCAATAAGTGATAATTTCATAAAAACTTTTCAAAGAAATATCAATTATACTTGCTTTTACATTGAATTTATCATTTTTATTTTATTTTAACATGTTCTTTCACCAATTTCACTGATTTTTGTGGTTTATCCATATTTTAATAAATCCATCAATTCTCTCTAATTTAACCCAGTTTTGTTGATTTTATTCCATTTGTTAATCAAATTCATTCATTCTCTATAGTTTTAGTCTGATTTTACTTATTATTTTATTGATTTAACCAATTTTTCTCAAATATTTACCCTTTTTTGTTTGCCAATTAGCTCATTGTTTTTTGTTCTTGTTATTTTATTGATTTGATCCCCCCCCCCCCCCCCTTTTTTTTTTATCCCATGTTTAGCCGATGTTCATTTTTTTTTACCGATTTTACCCATTTTTCGCTTTACCCATTTTTATCAATTACACCATTTTTTTTCGCTTTAACCCCTTTTTCTTTTTCCTGTTTATTTGATCATTTTTATCATATACTATTTGTTAGTTGTATTTTCCCCATTGTTTTAATAATTTTTATGTTTTGAGTCTTTTGACTTGTTTTTGGTTTAAGCCAGTTAAATTTTTTTAGTTAACTAAATAGTTCTTTTTTTATTCATGTATATAGCATAAATGTGGCATAAATTATTCTTTTTAGAGAAAAATATAGAGTAATTTTTTTAATTATTATTATTATTATATTTACCATTAATATATTAATGAATTGTAAAACTTTAAAAGATAATTATAAGGTTGATTAAGGAAAGACTTCTTGTCAAATTATACTTCTATAATTCTTTTCTTTTACTTTTTTGACACATAATTAAATAACACAACATAATTTAACTATCTCCCTATCCTCAATTATTTTATCATATATTTTTAATCGAATTTTATCCGTTTGTACCGGTTTTAACCATTTCTATGTTTGTATATATATATATATATATATATATATATTGGCATAAGTCATTTATAATTTTTTATTTAACTAAATGTGCATAATTTTTTTAGATTAGATAAGTTCTCGAAGAAATACAGAGCAATATTTTTTTTAATTATTATTATTCTTTTACTCTTAATATTTAATGAATTTTAAACTTTAAAAAATAATTATAAGGTTGATGCTATTGAGATTTTTTTATTTTATCTTTTTTTCATAGAATTAAATATCACAACATAATTTAAATAGAGGTATATTAATAGTCAAAAAATAAGAATAAATTTTTTTGACCAACTAGTACTTTTATATGTATATAGAATATTAAATATATATAGAAAAAAAAAACAGCATCTTAAAATCTTAATCAAACACCACGCAAAACTCATCTGTTTTTGTAAGACAGACCACAATTCAGAAAATCCCTCTATTATTCGAGATCTTGTTGGACTTTTATCGTGTTAAGTCAATTATGTTTCTTATAATTTGATTAATTTTTATATTAAAGGATTAATAGACAACATTCAAGTCTAAGAAACACTTAGGCTGTGTTTGGATGGGTTTTGGCCCGGTCTCGCGGATTTCGTGAGACCGAGCCAAAATCCTTTCAAATGAGTTTTCGCCAAACCCATAAAAAAATCAAAAACCTATTTAGAAACCTACACTCAAACTCTTCAAACCTATAAAACATTGATTTTGACATCTACCACCTACTTTTTCCTCAAATTCTCACTAAAAAAAGACATTGATTTGACACCTATCCCCTACTTTTTTCCCTAAACCCCAATATCCAAACCCAATCCAAGTGGGGTTTCAACTTAATTATTCAAACCTCAAAACCCAAGAGCCAAAACCCATCCAAATGAAGTCTCAAAGGTTTCATCGAAACCACCCAAACCAATTTTTTTAAACCGAGACCCGCGAAACCGAACCAAAACTCATCCAAATAAACCCTTAAAGGTCCACATTTTATGCTCTGATTTAGCAAAATGTTGATTGACGCGGCCAGTGGCGGTGGGAGTGAAATCATCTTTTTCTTGTATCATGCTATAACTACAGGTTCATAATTTGTTTGTATAAATTGATTTATCACCTAAATGCTATTTAAGATTGTGTAATGTAAGAGTGATTTTTGTATCTCAAACACCCATAAGATAGTTCACTTTTAAATTGGGACAAAAAGATCTCACAAACTAGTGATAATATTTAAATTTTTATCATTTTATCATTAAATATTCTTTCACTAAAATTTAATTTTTTTTCGCATTAGTATAATTATCTATAGCTACTTGACAACAATAACTCTCAACATTTCACCTTAATTAATGCTACCAGCGACAATCTACTATCACATATTAATGTACAACTTGTAACATGGTTAATGAATTAACCAACTACTGCTCTTGTAAGTTAGCTCAATCAATTAATATAATCAATTCAACGAATTTCAAGGCCATTTTTTAAATGATAAATAAACAATAATATGGTATCACTGTCTGTCCATATATCTAGAAAAATACATGATATTATCTTGTGTTATGTGGAACCAGCACAAAAAATTTCGATATTTTTTCTTCATCAAAATTCCTTGTTTCATCAAAAATCCTTCATGAAACACCCAATACCCATTAGTTAGTAACACCACTAATTTTAATTGAATTACCTAAATTATCCCTAAATATATTAAAGTATAAGGGGGTTTTGTGCAAACATTCAAAAGTACGAAAGAATTTTGCGCAAACATTGAAAAATACAAGGAAGCTTTGATTGAAGAAATTATGCAAAACACAACAAAAATCGCATATTGTTCTCGTGAAACACCGGTGCGTTGTAAAATTCAAGGAATGAGGCGAATTGAGCATATGAAATTTCATGGAAATCTGAGATTTTCTTTGATGAAAACACTGTTCCATTCATTACTCCAATGTTTACACAACCAAATTTAATTCCAGTTAAATTCATCATTATTTTATACAAACTGGAATAAATAAACTGTGATATGCTTAATAGAAGCTTTTTGCTATTAATTTTAAGTATAAAAATAAGGGTAGTATTTTTTTTTTTTTTTTTTTTTTTGGAGATACAAAAATAAAAAGAGTTGATTATAAGCTAATTTAATTAAAATACAGAAAGTTAAAGTGTCATGTAGATTATCACATGGAACACAGGGAGTTAAATTATTATTATTCAAATCAAGCCCTTCAGGTCAATTTACAGCCAGAGCAATAGAATATAGATCAGACCATATTATTTTTGTTCATTTGATGGAGGAATAAAAAAGCAACCAACACAAACCAAAGGAAATTGTGTGCCTATATTTCCTGTATTAATTGTGGATTTATTTATAATAGACACGAACCAAAATATCTTTCTTCCCATCCTAGAATTAGTCAACCAAAAAGTAAGGGGCCTGTTTGTTTGGCGTTTCCTAAAAAAATTTCGCATGAAAATGTTAAATAAACATATTTTTTATTTTCTGAAATAAATTTTCCATCTCTTAATTTTCTCAAACTATTTTCTCAAACTCAAATAAACAACAATTTTCTTATCTCTAAACAAAACCTATACAAACTCTACTTTGATTTGACATGAAGTAACATATCTCTTACACAATTTATCTCACAACAAACATGATTTGACATAAAGTCTTATACATCTTACACCTATAACATAATTCTTTAAAAAAACTACATCTACTTTATCTCTCAAACTACTCTCTCAAAACTCAAACAAATAACATTATGCAAATCAAAATTATTTCACAAACCTCCACTACTCTCCCAAACTACTTTCCCAAACACCAAACAAACAGGCACAAAGTCTCTAAGTAACCAATAAATATCTATGTAAACAATAAATATAATTATTTTATAGATGGTATAATTAAGTGAAGTATAACGTACTATAAAAGAAGTAATCCAATTAATTATGCCATCTATATATAATACACACAAGTGAATAAACAAATAGAGGGAATTGTAATTTTTATATCAAACTTTTATCTACTTTATATATTTGATATCACACAAGTGAATAAACAAATAGAGGAAATTGTAATTTTTATATTAAACTTTTATCTACTTTATATATTTGGTATCAAATTTTTGAAAAAGACACAGTTAACTGAAGGATTTTTTTCACATTTCTCTTAAGCTTTTTGGTATGCTTAAAATTAATTTTTTACCACAACATGCTTATGTTATCATATTTAAAAATTATGGTGGCATGATTCCTTTAGATTATCATATATGATTTAATTTAGATTCATATCCCAAAACTTTGTTAATTTTATGCGGATTATTTACTGCTTTTCATTAACTGAAACTTATACCATTTATGCCATTAGAAAGCTCTCGTCAAGAGTTTTCAATCCATCTAAAAAACATAAAATTTGACCTTGTAAATTGACGGAGAAAGAAAATGTGTAAAACAATCCTTCAATTTTGATATTAAATGTGTATTTTTCAAAAATTTGATACCAAATAAATAAACTAGGTACAAGTTTGATATGAAAAATTCAACTCCCTCAAAACAATTCAGAAGGTAATAATTGTCAATTGAGTAATCCAACAACCGAAATTAAGTAGCCCAATATAAATAACTAAGTTTAATTAATAGCCCAATATAAAAAAAAATTAAAAAGTTAATAAACAAATCACAATGTAATAATTTATTATTATTATTTTTATCATAAATATATGAGTTGTTAATCTTTAAAAGATAATTATAATGTTGATGTAGAAGAGATTTCTTGTCTATTCATACTTCTAGGATTTTTTTTGTCTTTTTATTTTTTGCTATAGAATTAAATGTCACAATATAATAATTAAATAGTGAATTTAATAAAATAAAACATGGCATTTTCACATTCTAAAGAAAAACTAACATCTAAATGTATATTTATTTACAAAATTCCTACAATCGTGAAAAGTGCATGCACGTAGAATGAGTAAAACATACTATGGGAAGTCTTAAAGAGGAAAAAGAGGTAATTGTCTTCAACTTGTTAATATAGGGGCTTTTTGGCTAGATTTTCTCTTGATTTCTGTCAGCCGCCTAATTTGGACTTCCTTGCAAATACTTCACAGAAAGTTTGACTCAGTGTTTTGCCCTGAAATTTCCTGGAACGTACAATGCTATCAATAATTTTCATTATACATTTAACAACTTCTTCCACGAAGTCATCTACTCTTGTCCTGTTCCAATATTTTTTTTTTTTTTCCTACCCACCTAACCTTCATCCAAATTCTGGGGATTTGTTTAACATATTCTATTATTCGTGGAAGAATAATTAATTAAGAAGATCGAGTAGTGGTTCATATTAAGGGGTATGTGGATTTAGAAAGAGGAGATAGATCACCAAATCTGGAAATATGGCTCTGGAAGCTCTACTTTCTCTAAATCTGATGATTGGAAGCTTTCTAAATATTCCAAAATGCCGCAATATCTTTCTTTCCATCCGAGAAACAGAATCAGTTCATCAAGAAGTGTGGTCCTTAAAATCAGTTCTGGAATTGGATCATTTCAAAGAGAGCGAGAGATTAGTTGCTTTGGAAAGAGAGATCATGGAGACAATACCTAAATTCAAAGAACTACTCCAAGACTATATAAACAAATGTCTACTACTTTTTCCAGAATCTCAAATCCTCTATGCAGGTGGTGGGAGTAGTAATGAATTGATCTTCTTCCAAAATTTGGAGAAAGTAAAAAAAGAAATGATATACTCCTCGGAAAAGTTGGGGGAAATCCTGACGGAGTTCTACGATGCAATACATCTGGAAACAAGCAACAAGAAGACACCGCTTACTGATCTTGATGAAGCTCTTGTTTCTCTAACTCTGATAACCGAGAGCTTTCTAAATATGCCATACTTCAATAACTTTCATCTCATCCGAGAAAAAAAAAAAGTCCAAGGTCAGGTACGGTTTTTAAAATCAACTCTCGAATGGCATATATATAGGTTAAGAAAAAGCGAGAGATTAAATGCTTTGAAAGGAGGCATGCTGGAGGCAATAACTAAACTCAGAGACGTACTCCAAGACTATATAAACAAATGTCAACTACTATTTTCAGAATCTCAAAGCCTCGATGACGAGAGTAGGTCAGAATTGATCTTCTACCAAGATTTGGAGAAAGTCAGAAAAGAAATGAATTCCTTAGTGACAAGGATGAGGAAAATCAAGAAGGAGTACAACGCAGAAGATCTGGAAACAAGCAACAAAGAGTTACCAATTGCTGATGAAGATTTTGGTGGAAACAAAGCACTTTATATTAGGGGAGTAACTAATGAAGACCTACAACAACTAATTAATAGAGTTATGGGAGGCTCTTCCGAGCTCAATATTATTTCAGTAGTGGGTATGGCGGGTATAGGTAAGACTATTATTGTTAAAGCACTTTATAATGATCCAGATATTTCAGATTATTTTCAATGTCGTGTGTTTCTCAGGGTAGGACCTCAATATCATTTAAAAGATATCTTGTCAGATCTTCTGGTTTACTTGTTCCCTAATTATAATAAAACTTTAGGAATGAAAATGAGTAAGGGGGAACTGGGAAGGAAGATAGACATATTTCTGAAAGATAGAAAGTATTTGGTTGTGTTAGACGATGTATGGGATATTCACCTTTGGGGTGATATTAGGTTGTTCCTTCCACAAAACAACAACGGCAGCACAATAATCTTTACAACTAGGTTGGTAAGTAAGCCTATTTTGTTGGGATCCCATTATGTTCACAAGATTCACTTCCTGAATGAAGAAGAAAGTTGGAATCTTTTCTGCAAAAAGATATTTGTCCCTCCTGGACTCGAGAAAGTTGGAAAGAAGATTGTCAAAAAATGTGGAGGACTTCCTCTTGGAATAATCTCGATTGCCAACATCCTATCGAAAGCTGAGAAGACGCTTAATTACTGGGAAAAGGTAGCCAAGGATGATAATTTGTTTGCCTTAGCTATAGAGGAAGGGTCACACATGTCACATTCTTTATTTTTGAGTTACAAGCGTTTGCCTCCACATTTAAAAGAGTGTTGTCTCTATTTTGGAGTTTTTCCTCTAAATCATGAGATCTCTGTCTCCAAGATCATCAAACTGTGGGTTGGTGAGGGGTTAGTTGAATCAAAGCACTACCAAACTTTTGAAGATACAGCGCGAAATTATTTGGAGGATCTCGTTGATCATAGTGTTGTTTTAGTCTGCCAACAGAGCTCCAGTGGTAGAACTAAAACCTGCTGTGCCAATTATTTCTTTTGCCATCTCTTCGTACGCGAGGCTGCAAACAAAAAGATTTTTCATCTCATAAATAGTTATCCCAGTACTTTTTCAGATGATATACATTGTCAGCGCCGGTTGTGCATCCATAGGAACGTTCTTCTTGGCTTCAAACATCTTTCTGAATCGATAGAATCAGTTTCAAATGTGCGTTCTTTTCTTTGTACTGGTCCAGAACATCAATATCCGGTATCAATATGTTCAAGTTTGACGTCTATCAAGGTGCTAGATGCTCTTACAATCCGTTTATACAAGTTCCCGAATGGAATACTGGAGCTAGTTAAGTTAAAGTACCTTGCCTTCACATTTGATGGAAAACTCCCTTCTTCCATATCTAGACTCAAAAATCTTGTATACTTGATTGTCCATCGATACCACCTGAAAATCGTCAATTCATCTCCATCTTATATGCCGATAGAGATATGGAATATGCAAGAATTGAGACATCTTCAAGTCATGGGAAGCGACCTGCCACATCCCGTTGATGGTGCTCAATTACCCAACCTTTTGACGCTGCTAGGTGTGAGCGATCGCAGTTGTACGAAAGAGGTCCTTCAATGTATCCCAAATCTAAAAAAGTTAGGTGTTCGGATTGTTTTACCACAAGGTGTTTATGAAACCTTCCATATCTTTGATCACCTTGCCCTCCTCTCAAGACTCAAATCATTCAAATGCATCGTGTCAAATCCCAGTCCTAGGTCTCAGAAGGTTCTTCTCTTGCCCGAGTCAGTTTGCTCATCTAGTCTTACAAAGTTAACTTTGAGTGGATGTGGATTTGCATGGAAACATATGTCAATGATTGGGCGTGCACTACCAAATCTTAGAGTGTTGAAATTGCGATGTTATGCCTTTCAAGGCCCAGAGTGGGTGGTAGATGGAGTGGATTTCCCGAATCTTGGGTATCTGCTACTTGAAGACACCGATCTGGTGCACTGGAGAGTTGGCTATGCCTTCCCATACCTTAGGCGCCTAATCATTAGGCACTGCTACAAACTAGAAGAGATCACTTATCATGATCCAAGATATCTAAAAGCGATTGAGCTAGTTGATTGTAGCCCTTCAACTTTGACTTCTGCAAAGCACATGCTGGGGGAACAAAGGAAATGTGGTAATGAACATTTTCAAGTTCAAGTCTATTCTTCATTAGATGATGTGAAACACTAGCCATCACTGGCACCTTAGTTAAAAATGTAGTAAGTTAGACACAATTTACATGGATGAATGAAATGCACAAGTATACTCCTTAATTAACAATTGATTAGCTTCAAGGTTCTGTATCCTTTTATTTATAGTAATATTTTGGAAACTTAGTTTATGTTTCAGAATATTGCGACAATTCTCTTATTTATATATCTTGATTATAAAGCATACTTTTATTTGTACAGCTCGGTCATGTATATCTTAAACTCAGTAGCATTTGAGGTCATAAAAGTTTGTTAATTCATTTGGTTACATGTTAAATTAACACTAAGTAGTCTTAATAGTAGCGTGTCCTTTGTTGTGTAGTCAAATGGAAAATAAGTAGATCTGCTGACAACTTTGTTGGTATCAGTTATTCCATCTTAATCGAACAAATGGTTAACATTTCTTCTTCCTTACGTGTAACTTTTTCTTACACATGCATGTGAGAAACCTCTGGAAAATTTTAGGACAGCCTTAAAGTGATTTAATGCATCCCGTAAAATTGGACTATGGATGTGGTATGCTAAGGTCTAGCATTCATATGATTGCATATACTTCTTCTGCGACGTTTCTGAGGAAAGAAAAAGTTGTATTTCATTTATATTACGGATTTAGTTTCTAACTGTTTTCCACCAAAAATGACTTCTCGCCTTGCAGAACTCTCGGGTACTTGTCTAAAACCATTGTACCTTGCGAACGTGGGCGAATTGAAATCATATTGCGTTTTTCTACCTATGTTGTTTAATGGCTCTGATAACAGTACTTGAAACTTACAACAAAATGACATGGTGTTTAAAAGAAGGGAATTTAATTGTTGTAAAACTAGACTTTACATGTGTTTCATCTCCAATGTTGAATGTGATGCACTTAATAGTTTGATTGATAAAAAATGATGTAATTTTTTTTTTGTCGTTGTTATTGCTGGCGATGAATGTGAACTAATGTGAAAAAGTTTGAAACTAGAAATTAATTAATTTAGCTGACTGCAAGTAGGGTATTTTGGGACCCGTCCCGACCCATTTGGGTATTTCCCGTTTGGGATAAAAAAAAAACAGGTATTTTGACATTCAAGTTCGGGTAGCTGAACCCGAAATATATTTTCGGATTGAATATTGGGTATTAGTTTCACACCCGAACGGGTATTCGGGTACCCGTTCGGGTATTTAAAAACAAAATTAGCCCAATAATAATTAAGTAATAAAAAATTATTTGAGACATACTTTTATTCTTAATTTATTACTTAAAAGTCCTAAATAATGATCTTCACATTTTGACTTTAATGTTTGATCTTATGAGTTATGTCATTTTTTTTTTTTTTTGTAGATTTGATCGAGTTGGGCGTGGATTCATTTATGCTTGATCCTTGAGTAATTAGTTGGATTTTCAAGCTTGTAGTTGGATATGATTGGTAAAGATCCGAATGATGAGTTAAAATGTTAAATATTATTGAATGTGATTTGTGATTTTGTGTCTATTGTAACTTTGTAAGTCGTAACTTTCATGCGATTGTGATATTTAATATTTTGATGATTTGAGACTTGGAGTTTGATTTAATTGTAATTTATTGAATACTTGAATCTTGAAATCTTGAGACATTTGTATTGTTTTGTTTTGAAGTTATTGTGTACAATTAATGTTTGAATGCATTTATTTACAATTTTACGTACATATATGTAAAAAAAAAAATTCTTGAAAAAAGAAAGTGTGAAATTTCGAGTACCCAATTCCATTAGCGGATGGAGAGAGGGACAATGGGGGTCTATAGCCCCCCTCAATTGTTTTGGTCTTAGTATAGTTCTAGGAGAGAATTACATTTTTGGTACACAGCTATAGGCCAATTCCCACTTTTGGTACACAGTTTTATGTGTCCAACACATTTGGTACACCTCTTTAACAAAGTTCGACATATTTGGTACAACCGTTAAATAAATTGCAAAATCACCGTTAATTCCGTTAGTTCGACACATTTGGTACACCTCTTTTACAAAATTGACATGTGCGCGGCACATGGCTACCCAACAAAAAAAATTAAACTTGATAAAGTACTTTTATAAAAATTATCATATGTATTTATTATATTTATCGTATCATATTTTATATAATGATAAAAAAATATGTATTTATTATTTATATGACATGTAAAATATAATAAACTATATCATGTCATTTATAGTTTAATACTGGAAGAAGAATAAAATATAATAAACAAGTTTATCAAGTTTCAATTTTTAAAAAATATTTATAAAAATAGTTTATTATTTTTATAGTTTATTATTTATAAAAATTATTAAAAAATATGTCTTTATTATTTATATGACATGTAAAATATAATAAACTATATAATGTCATTTATAGTTTAATATTGGAAGAAGAATAAAATATAATAAAAAAGTTTATCAAGTTTCAATTTTTAAAAATTATTTATAAAAATAGTTTATTATATTTATAGTTTATTATTTATAAAAATTATTAAAAAAATATGTATTTATTATTTATATGACATGTAAAATATAATAAACAGTATAATGTCATTTATAAGTTTAATATTGCAAGAAGAATAAAATATAATAAACAAGTTACTTTAATTTATCATATTTATAAAAATTATTAAAAAATATGTATTTATTATTTATATGACATGTAAAATATAATAAACTATAATGTCATTTATAGTTTAATATTGGAAGAAGAATAAAATATAATAAAAAAGTTTATCAAGTTTCAATTTTTTTTTTCTGGGCAGCCATGTGCCGCGCGCATGCCAATTTTGTAAAAGAGGTGTACCAAATGTGTCGAACTAACGGAATTAACGGTGATTTTGCAATTTATTTAACGGTTGTACCAAATGTGTCGAACTTTGTTAAAGAGGTGTACCAAATGTGTTCGACACATAAAGCTGTATACCAAAAGTGGGAATTGACCTATAGCTGTGTACCAAAAATGCAATTCTCTCATAGTTCTAGTTTTAAAATAGAAAAAAAAAATAGTCTCAAAAAATTAGAACAATAAGCAATTCTCTAGTTCAAGTAAAAAATTAGTCCAATTAATTCAACCCAAGATTATCTAATTCTACCCAAACCTCAATTAATGCTCAAATTTTTTCCTAACTTCCAATATTTTCAATCCAAATAACTTTTCTTTTTTCGAGCTCTTGGCCTATTCTAATCAACTTGAAAATTATATTAGGAATATTCGATCAAGTGATGAAATATTTAAGTTGAAATAGACTAGTGATCATACTAAGGAGATGGTTGCAACTAAAAGGCATGTTGCATTCTCCTTTTTTTACAAACTTGTGACATTAACGTTTAGTTTACCTGTTGCAACTGCATAAGTAAATAGAGTTTTTCGGCTATGATGATAGTAAAGAATCAACTTACTAACCGATTGTGCATATTTAGTTGTATTTCAAACAATGCTATCATGTATCGATTTAAAAAAATGAGAAATCGTCATGGTCAATTATTAATGTAACACGTAGATTTTTGGGTTCTTTTAGGACTATAACGGGATAGCATGTGTAACTAAAGTATCTCGTATGGTTATTCTTGTCAAACTTCACTTTCCTATTTTATCGCGTCCATATTTTCTCGTGCATAATATATGCTTTATGTTTAACTGATATTTTTGTATTATTTAGCCCCCCCTAACCGAAAATCCTGGATCCGCCCCTGCCCAATACCCGAAATACCCAAAAATTTTGGGTACCCGAACTTCGGGTACCCGCTAGATCGGGTCGGGTTTCGAGTGTGAAAATTCACTATCCGCCTAGTCGGGTAGCCGACCCGAAATACCCAATACCCGAAATACCCGACCCGCGACCACCTCTAGCAAAAAGTATCCATTTTCTTGGATATTCATTACTTGGGTGAGTAACAACTTCATATAACTGATATAAGGTATATATATTCTTCTATGTAAATGACAATTAACAAAGTGGACATTGTTATAATAACAATATCATTTATCAAGAGCAGAGGAAAAGGAAAAAAAGAAAGTCATGAATTGATTACATGCTTATACAAAATACAAGACAATATTACGAAAATACATGTAAAATTTAATACACACTAAATAACAAAAATAATTGATTGATCAGAACACATGAACTGAAGAGCAACTTCTGGAAAAGAATAGAGAATTACCCCTTTTGGCTTTTGGGTTTGGACAATGAATGATGCCTTTTATATCCAATACAAAAAATGTATTATGAGACTCAAATTTACATGTAAAAATATGGAGAAATCCATCCATTATTTCCAACCACAATTTTAAACCGGGTATAAGTATCTAAAACAACTTCTATTTTACCGAGCAATCACACTTCTGTTACCGCAGGAGTAACTTCATGCGCCCTCGACCCATGAATCTTTGCACGCACCTCAGCAATAACGAGTTTCGTTAGAAGCAAACCAGCAATAAGTGCTGCACCCATGAGCATAATAAACACCCCATTCCAGCTCAAGGCTGAAATATATCCCGTAAGCAATGGCCCAATGGCAGCCCCAATCGAGCCTGTTCCATCTATGATAGCAGTGACCGTGGCCAATGCTCGTGAGTTCCCTTTCAACGAGCTGTGTGTCCCTAAATCAGCTGACACTGCAGTTGTTATAAGTGCATAAGGCCCGTTCACAAACATCCCGGTTATCAACATGAGTATCATATTTATTGTCACAGATAAGTGTCCGTAGCTTCTGTAGAAGAAAAGTGCCGGGATGGCACAGTACATGAAGCTCGCTGCTGTTATGGCTCGTGTGTCTAATTGATCGGAAATGTAGCCGGCTAGGATCCCCCCTACCACCCCTCCGACATCGAATACTGTAGATAAGTTTCCGGATTCCTCGTTTGTCAAGAATCTACCTTCTATAGCTGCAGCATCATGAATTGAATTCAATGAGTTTAAGAGATAGAGTGAAATGCTAAAATATCCCCTATGTTGTGCCTAATTAGCAAACAACCTCTACGTTATTTTTATAGCAAACCTCATGTGTTCTTTTTTTTATTGGCGTCAAACCCCCTCCCATGCCGGGATACATATTTTGCAGGAAAAAGGACCCCCACAAAAATGTGAAAACACCCTTCTTAACCTAAAACTTTATCAATAATCCCCCTGTTAATTTTTAAATTTGAAAATAACACCCCTTTCATGTAAAAAATTGACTATAATCTCTCATTGACCTATGAAGGAATTTCAGATGGTTATTTTGCAAAAAAAGAACATGGGGTGTTTGCCAAATCTTTAAAACCATTTTGCACTTTACCCCCTAATTGTATTGCATTTACACTTGTCATCCTCAACCTTTTAAATTATTGCAATTCACAACCTTTAGTCAGTCAGCGGTGGACACATCTGCCATGATAATTGAGTATTAACAATCTTATAAGATCAAAAAGCCGCATTTTACCTTGACTGTATTGCATTTCACTCCCTAAACTTTTGACCGTTTTCGCCTGTAAATTCCTAACGGCCCACACCTAACAACCAAAAGTTGTGGAATGCATCAATTTTAAAATCTGTGGGTGCCATGCAAATGCAAAACGACTAGGGGGTAAAGTGCAAAATGGCTCAAAGTATAGGGTAACATGCGATTTCCCCCCAAAAAGAATTCTAATTCAAAAAACAATTAAATTAGGGAATAAAAGTTACCGGTGTGGCTAATGTAGAATGGAAGCCAATATAGGAATGTGTATGCCACCAATTTAGCAAAGAAAAGGCAAAGAGCAAAAGGAGCAACCCCAGGAATTCTCCATGCTTCTAGGAATCCCACAGCATCCCTTTTATCGGACGTCGTACTCAATAGAGGTTCGGTTAGTCCCTCCTCGTTTTTCTTGGGCGAGAGCAACTCATCATCATCATCATCATTATCTACATGAGCTCCGACTGATTCTGGACTCACGGGCAAGAAAAGAAGGAGCATTATGCCCACAAACGCAATGCCTAAACCCGGAACAACCATGGACCAACCCCATCCATACTTCAACAACATCGAAGCAACAACCGAACCCGTAATATTACCAAGAGACGTATGAGCATTCCAAATACCCATTATAAGTCCTCTCTTCTTTTTCCCAAACCAATTGCCAACAACCGCAACCACGGAAGGCCACCCAGTGGATTGAAACAATCCGGCAAGCATTTGTACGATCAAATAATAATAGAATAAATGAATGTTAGCCCAATATCCAACTCCAAATAAGGAAGTAAATAAACCGGTTCCCACCATTCCTATAGTTAGAAATTTTCGAAGATCCATCCTATCACCTATGTGCCCCGAAAAATACATCCCCATTGCATATACAAAAAGGAAAGCCACGTCAAGCTCTCCAAGCAATGCCGTTCCATTTGAACCATTAAATGGCGACCAACCAGCTCCGATCATCCATGGTAGCTTAGAAGCTTCCGGTGATTTGGGGTCGAGCGCACTTTTCACAATGCTCGCGGTTTTGCGAGTTGCGTGGTAGGATAGGTACGCGAAAAAAGTTAAGACTAGGACAATGGCTTGATATGTGTTGTAAGAAATGGGAGATTTTTTTGTGTATTCTATGAATCGGATTCCTGGAGGCTTCCTTTCGTATGTTTCTGCGGGTGGTTCGGCCATCGAACCCATTGTTGGATACAAAGGAGCTTCCTTCTATATAACAAATTGCAACCTGAAAACAGAGGAATATATATGACTATAAATTAGATTAAATCAAACATCAAATAGAAAAACTAAGTAATACTATTTCATCATAAATTTGAGCCAATAAAAGCGAGATGTACAACTCAAATCCAAAAATTTAACTGAAATGCCAACTTCAAAGTAAAAATTATTGGTTATATATAGACGAGAAAATGCATGAACACCTTGTGTTTTGTAAAACCTTCACCAAACTCTGTGAAATTTCTGTTTCATAAAACCTTTATGTTATGAGATATAAGAAATTATGTGCTAAGTTTAAAAAGTAAAGGTTGTTATGTATTAAGTTCAAAGAATACAAGGTTGTTTTCTGCTAATTTTAAAAAATACAAAAATAAAGAATAACAAGGGAATTTTGAGCTAAGTTTAAAATTTACAACGGAATTTCGTGCCAAGTAATTAATAATAATATTATTGTTTTAGACAAATAAATTAGACAAAATACTAGAAAAATTGCAACACAACGCGCGCGTGGAACAGTTATTATGGACTCAAATAAAGTGGGCCATATTATCCATAATTATGCAAGATTCTTCAAGAACTCTCTGGTTGTAGAAAGCTAACATTACATTAAATTCTATTATATCTATGATACAAAGTATTTATTTAAGGAAAAAAATCTAAATTTCAAATTATTCTGAACAAAGTTTTTGAAAATTTACCCTTTTGACATGAAATAAATTGTTTAGCCCTTTGACACACTCATATAGATATGCAGGTAAATCAAAAATGCATAAACTCTCGACTTAAACGTAAAGTTTACGAAAAGATTAATACCCAAAAACTAAAATAAGTCTCAAAATTTTCATACCCACAACCACATGAAAAAAATAATTCTTGTCATAAAATAAAGTTGGCGATCGAGATCAAGAAGAAGATGAATTATTGGAATAATGTGTTTCAAAATGCAGAAAAATAATGAAGTTTCTAGACTTTGTATAATTGTGACAAGATGCATAATAATAAAGGAAAGCCAAAAACATTAGCACAAATTCAACTCATATAAAACGGATACTATTACAATATAAATTTAGAAATTATGAGTATGAAATTCTTACTTGGATTGAATCAACCCTATGTCTGTTAATTTTGTTTTCGCAAAATTAATGTAGATAATCTTCTTTCAAGAAAATTTAGTTTCTTCTCAATTGCTTAAGGTACAAAAAAGTGTTTTTGCTTCTAAAGTAGCTGATATTGAGTTTGAAGCTGATGATAGCATAGAGCCATAGAGAGCCAAAAGTGGGCTTCCGAAAGTGCCCTTTTATTCACCAGATACTAAAATTGAATTTTATTGCTAGTGATATTGGATTGACGTTTATGCCCTCAGTGGGGTAGTTGAGTTTTTTTCTTTTAGAAAACACACTAGAAATTAATGCTATATTAAGACATCTCAGAAGAACCTATAGTTATGTAATTAAATTTAAACGTCAAACTTATGCTCATTTTAACATGAAAAATTTAATTCTAATTGAAATATTCCATATATCCAATCACGTGAAGTGACACTTATTGTACGCCAGTAAAGAAATTTCCTTTTCATATCTTTAAATAACTGTATTTATTTTTATCACCTAATTAAAATAGTTGTAAATCCATTATCACATTAGAGTACACATGGCATGGATTAAATTCACATATATTCTCATTGAAAACATAAAAGAAAAAATTACTTTCAAGTCTCTAGTAAAACAAAAACATAGAGTAATTTATACTTCAATATGTTTATTTAATTTATAATTTTCCCAAACATTTTCATAAAAAAAAATTACAATGTTCCTAGTTTTTTTAATATTTAACTAACGATAACATATGCTAGGAAAACAAAATTTTAAATCACGACTCATGCTCAGCAATTAGTTTCAGTGACAAAGTGAGAAAATTATGTACTAATAAATTAACTAATTAATAGTTACTCGATTTTCAGCAAGAATGTTGTACCTTTCGTGTCTATGCGATTCATATATATCTTCAATAATATAAGGATTATTCCAGAAAAAGAATGCCCAATTAATTCGAAGTTGAAAAAGTGGTCATGAATGGATCAAAGGCAATTCGAAAAGCCAAACTAGCTTAATTTCTTTCAATGCCCACCTGTTTTATAAGTTTGACAATGATTAAGCTGAAAGGGTCGGAATTAAATGGCTAACATAAATTAAAACCACCTGTCCTGATAAGACAACAGGCTACAATGCAAATCATAGTGTACAATATTATGGTCGGATTCCGAGGTTTGGTGGAGACACATCTCGCGATTTACATCTTTCAGGATTCTAGGGCAAGGTTTCTGAGAGTCTAGGATTAGTCTAGTGGACACCTGAGTTATAAAAAAAAAAAAAAGGTCCCTTTCTTTCTACATGAGTGAGTAGATAGCAAATTAACTCTATGATAAATAGTCAGTTTAACTCCATGTAATAAATAAAAGGTCAACATGTATTTTTATAAAAGAAGTATATTGCCTCCTGCTTGATTTTTACATTCTTACAAGATGGTAAAATGTCCATTATGCAATATCACAGAGAGTTAAAGTGCCCATTTACGTATATCATATGGAGGTAATTAAATTGTTTATTTACGCATATAAAAGAGAGGGGAAAATAAAGTCTCAACTGCATTATAAAGTGTGTGCAACAACTCCACTAACAAGGAGGTATATAACTCATTATTTCATATCACAGAGAGATAAATTACTCATTATTATTTTATTTTACAGAAAGGTAAATTGCATATTTTTATATCACAAGAAGATAAATTGTTCATTAGATATATCCAGAGGATTAACTTGTCTAAAACCCTACATAATTAGTAGATTTTTATTTTATTTTTTATCTCAACATTTTCATTGACTTAAAACACGCTATTAACATGGAAAGGTCCAAACATTCAAGTAAATATGGATCAAAATTTTGTTTCGAGTGTATGTTTCGGTCAGTCAAATATTGAAAACTTTTCGAGACTTTTCGAAAATACTAAGGAAAAATTATTTAAAAATTACTAAATTAAAAAAAATAAGAGAGTCCCAAAAAAATAAATAGTTTAGGAATTACATCTTATTTTATTTCATTTGATTCAAAAATAAAAACTTTTCGATGTTTTCAACGAAAAAAATGAAAATTTTGATCCATACATATAAAAATTTACGTAGATAGATTTATCTCCGTCTGTTTTAATATTTTATATGTACAAGTAGGAAAACTTTTTTTTTTCCTTTTCCAAAACTATTTAATTTTATATTGAATTTTGAGCGTGTGAACTATATAATCTTCGACTTTTTTTGTATACAATAATAATGCCACTAATCCTTTTCCAGTTTTGGTCTAATTTGACGTACACTATATACGTGTTGGTCTCTAAATTCGTTATTTGATTTTTTTTTTAAATTTCAGGACATATGTGCAATATAAAGAAAGCCTATAATCCTTTTATATTAATAAGAAGTTTATCTGTTATTTTTATTTACTAAAATATTTATATTTTTTTTAGTAATTTATTTTGAAATTTAAAAGTTAGCCAAAAGGTGATTATTGCCATTTTTCAAATTTTATAGGGGGTATTGTCAATTTTTAAGTTTAATAATATTTATTGCAAATTTTTGAAAGTGAACAATTGTATTCTTGAATTCTATTTATTCTATGAAAAAAATTACGTCTAAGATTATATTATTCCTTCTCCTCTAAAAATATATATATATATATTGAAAATATATAAACGGAATGAACATCAATGTACGTGTATAGTATATACTAGTAAAATCTTCCATTAATTATGAACTGAACTATCAATCCTGTCTCTCTTAGTTGAACAATAAATACATCATTACATAATAAATGTTGAATTCTATGGAATTCATAGAATCAAAAAGGTAAAAAGAACTGTAGAAACAAACTGTAATTCTTGGAGCAGAGAAGAAGAAAAAAATCTGTTGAAAAATTGTATTATGTGTAATGTGTGTTACAATGATCGAACACAGCCTTATTTATATTTGCATAAGGCGGTTGACAAAAACTAATTACATAAGCGTATAAACGCTTCTATAAATAACAAACAAAAGAAAAAGAAAAAATAAAAATATAAAGGAAAAAGAATAAATATAATATCTAATCCGTCTAATCCCTAGTTCCCCAAAATCATACGCTCATCTTCATTTCTTCAATTTCCTTCTGTAAAACATATTCTCATGAAATCTCTTTTCAATTTTGCAGGTAATTTATTCAATTTACTCTAATACTCCCCCCTCAAGCTGGCGCGTGAATGTCCAGGAGCAGAAGCTTGGAAATGAGCATCAAAAATCTCGGCAAGGGCAAAGCTTTTGTAAGTAAATCTGCTATCTGATAATCTGTATGTATAGGCAGCAATTTTATCCTTTTTCGTTCAACCTGTTCTCGAATAAAATGACAGTCAATTTCGATGTGCTTAGTTCTTTCATGATATATTGGTTTGCTAGCAATATGTATAGCAGAATTATTATCACAGTAAAGCGAAGTAGGATTAGAAATAGGAATATGAAATTCAGTAAGTAATTGTTGTAACCAAATAATTTCACTTGAAGCAGCAGTTAGAGCCCTGTACTCTGCTTCAGCTGATGATTTAGAAATAGTGACTTGTTTCTTGGATTTCCAAGAAATGAGTGAATCTCCTAAGAAAACACAAAACCCAGTAGTGGACCTCTTAGTGTCTTGGCAAGATGCCCAGTCTGCATCAGCAAAGGCACTTAAAGTTAGAGAAGTATTAGAAGAATAGAATAAACCTTTGCCTGGGTTAGATTTAATATATCTTAAAATGTGATGAATGGCTTGTAAATGAGGTGTCCTAGGCATAGATACAAACTGACTTAGTTTATGCACAACATAACTAATGTCAGGTCTGGTGATTGTTAAATATAACAATCTACCAATCAATCTTCTGTAATGAGTAACATCTGTAAGTAGTTCACCATCTTCAGAGTTAAACTTAGTTTTAGGATTCATAGGCAAACTTAAAGGCTTACAGCCAATAAAACCAGTTTCTTCCAAAATTTGGATAGCATACTGTCTTTGGTTAAGACAAATACCCTTATTAGACCTAGCCACCTCTAATCCTAGAAAATATTTTAAAGCACCCATGTCTTTCAGTTTAAATTTGGTAAGTAAAAAATCTTTTAAAAGAGCAATATGTTTAGGATCAGGTCCAGAAATGACAATATCATCAACATATAATAAAAGAGCAAGAAAATTGTTACCTTGTCCTTTAGTAAAAAGAGAATAATCTGACTTACTTTGTTTGAAACCAAACTGTAAAAGAGCTTCTGTAAATTTTGCATTCCATTGTCTGGATGCCTGTTTCAAACCATAAAGAGATTTCTGCAATTTGCAAACATTTTTAATATTTCCAGTAGTTTTAGCATAAGGATATCCTAAGGGTAAGTCCATATAAACCTCTTCATCCAAGTCCCCATATAAAAAGGCATTATTAATATCAAGTTGATAAAGTTCCCAATTATTAATGGCTGCCAAAGCAAGTAGGACCTTAACAGTGACCAGTTTAGCAACAGGTGAAAAAGTCTCAGTGTAGTCTATGCCCTCTTTTTGTGTGTAACCCTTAGCAATTAGTCTAGCCTTATACCTTTCAATAGATCCATCAGAGTTTCTTTTGATTTTAAAAATCCACCTACAACCTATTGACTGTTTACCTTCTGGTAGGGGAACAATAGTCCAAGTATTAGTGTCTTCTAATGCTTTTAATTCTTCAGACATAGCAGTTCTCCAAATTTGATGTTTAACAGCCTCATGATAGTATTCAGGTTCAGTATCATTAGAAAGATTCAAGATAAAAGACCTATAAGTATCAGATAATTTGTTATACTGTAAAAAATCAGATAAAGGATATTTAGTTGGAAAATCATTTTGAGTAATGGTATTACAATGAAAATCTGAAAGATAGGCAGGTTTTTTAATAATTCTACCAGATTTCCTAAGAGGAATATTATTAGATTCAGTTAAGGTAGAAGATTCAGGAACAGAAGTGGAATTGTCTGTAGGAATATAATCTGGATCATCAGAAGAATTATTATAATTAAAAGAATCAAAATCAGGATAATAAGTAGGAGAAGAATAAGGAAAAACATTGTCATTCAAAGAATTGGAATGTTTATGTAAATCCAGATTATGAAAAGGAAATACATGCTCATGAAAAACAACATCTCTAGAAATAAACACCTCATGAGTGTTAATATCATATAACCTGTAACCTTTAATTCCAAAAGGGTACCCAAGGAAGACACAAATTCTGGCCCTAGGGTCAAATTTGGTTCTTCCTTGTTGCAAAGTAGAGGCAAACACCAAGCATCCAAAAGTTTTGAAAATTTTGTAATCCACAGATTTGTTATATAAAATGTTGTAAGGACTTTGAAAATTTAATATTTTAGAAGGAATTCTGTTAATGAGATAAGCTGCAGTAGCAACACACTCATTCCAGAAACAAGAAGGAACCTTAGATTCAAAATATAGAGCCCTAGCAACATTAAGAAGATGTTGATGTTTCCTTTCCACAACTGAATTCTGTTGTGGAGTTTCTACACAAGAAAATTGGTGAATAATGCCAAGTTTATTAAACAATTCAATCAAACTTAATTCTGGAGCATTGTCACTTCTAAAGCATTTGACAGTGCAGTTAAATTGAGTCTTAATCATATTTAAAAAATTTGGTAAAACAGTTTGAATATCAGATTTTTTATGTAAAAAACACACCCAAGTAAACCTGGAGTAATCATCAATAAGAGTGGCAAAATATTTATAACCATTGTAAGAAATAGTGTGAAATGGACCCCAAATATCACAATGCAATAATTCAAAAAGTAAAGTAGATGTAGAAGAAGATTTTGGAAAAGGAAGTCTTTTATGTTTAGCCATAGGACAAATGTGACAAGGATCATTATTACAACTACTAGAAAGGTCTAAATCTAAATCCTGTCTAAGTAAACTCATAATTTTCAGAGGTAAGTGACCCAATCTTCTATGCCAAGTAGTGAAAGATACTTTGTTGCAGTAAGTAGTAATAGGTGGGATGCTAATTCTGGATTCCAGAACATATAGGCCTTGGTGAAGTTCACCCCTTCCAATCATCTTCCCTTTGTTGTCCTGAATGATGAAGGAGGAAGGGGTAAAATTAATAGCTAAACTATCTATCCTTAATAATTCACTGACATAAACTAAGTTAAATTTGAATTGGGGTACATAGAAAACATTTCTAAGTGTAAGAGCTGGATTTAAAATGACATCACCAATATGAGAAACTAAAATGCTAGCATTATTAGGTAAAATAACACTGGCATTAGAAACAGTGGTTAAATTTGAAAATAAGGAAATGTTATTGCATATGTGCTTAGAAGCACCTGAATCCAGAATCCAATTATGTTGAAAAAAAGAATTAAGTAAAGTAGAAGTGTTAGAACATATACCAGTCACACAAGTAATGTGTGATGCATCAGTGTTGTTGGTGTTTGAATTCTGGAATTGTGATGAAAAAAGATTCAGCAGTTGTTGACACTGTTCTGATGTGAAACTCTGAAGCATAGGATGTATGGATGGAGTAGCATCATTCTGAATATTCTGGAATTGAGTATTCTGGAACTGAGGTGGTGGTTGGGAATCATCAGAAGCTTGATTAACAGTATTTGGCTGAATATGTTGTGGTTTAGGCTTAAACTGGTAACCAGGGGGGTAACCATGTAGTTTATAACATTTGTCAATGGTGTGACCTTGGATATGACAATGTGCACAGACAGGTTTAGGTTTGTTTTTGTAGTTGTTTGGAGGGTTAGATTTTAATTGATTGTATGGTCTGTTGGAAGACTGTTGTTGGGGATAGTTATTTTTGGTGGCAAAAGCCATAGAAGAAGTAAGATCTGAGTTGATGGTTTGACCAACCATTTTTTGTCTTTCAGCCTGGATAGCCAAGGCAAAAACTCTAGCAATAGGTGGTAAAGGGTCCAAGATAAGAATTTGTTCCCTGAGATTGTCATAAGAAGAATTTAATCCCATGAGAAAAGCCATGACATACTCCTCTTGATTATGTCCATGAATCTTTTGGGCATTGCCACAGTCACTAGGACAAATAGCCATAGCAGGTCTGTAATTATGTAATTCATCCCATATGGATTTCAATTTTGTAAAATAGATGTTAACAGAGTCAGTTCCTTGTGAAAGTGTGGCAAGATCCCTCCTAAGTTGAAATACCCTAGGTCCATTGCCTTGTTGAAACCGAGTTTGTAGTTCCTCCCAAATTTCCTTAGCAATCTTTGTATAGATAATACTTGAACGTATCTCAGAAGAAACAGCATTCAATAACCAAGAAACTACAATATCATTATTGCGAGACCAAGCATCATAAAGAATAGGATCTGTAATACCTGGGTCAGAAATTGAACCATTAATGAATCCAAGCTTGTTTTTAACGTTCAGTGAAAGGGAGAAAGATCTGGCCCATGTGTTGTAATTGTCCCCAGTCAATTTATCTTGGACAAGTAGGAGGGCTGGACCATCGGACGGATGAAGAAAATAATGGCTGGAGGGATCCTCCCATGGTGGACGTGATCTGATACTGCCATAAGTAGAGGAACTGAGAGATGATTCAGAAGACATTTGGAACAACAAGAAAATAGAAGAGGGTTAAGAGAAGATAACCCTAATCAAGAAAACTAAGAACAGAGACAAAACTCTGATCAAGAAACAGAGACAGAATTCTGATCAAGAAAGAAAGGGCAGTGATATAACACTGAAGGAAAAAAAATGGAGAAAACGTAGAATTTGAAAGCAGCGGAGAAGAAATCAGTAAATCAAACTGATACCATGTTGAATTCTATGGAATTCATAGAATCAAAAAGGTAAAAAGAACTGTAGAAACAAACTGTAATTCTTGGAGCAGAGAAGAAGAAAAAAATCTGTTGAAAAATTGTATTATGTGTAATGTGTGTTACAATGATCGAACACAGCCTTATTTATATTTGCATAAGGCGGTTGACAAAAACTAATTACATAAGCGTATAAACGCTTCTATAAATAACAAACAAAAGAAAAAGAAAAAATAAAAATAAAAAGGAAAAAGAATAAATATAATATCTAATCCGTCTAATCCCTAGTTCCCCAAAATCATACGCTCATCTTCATTTCTTCAATTTCCTTCTGTAAAACATATTCTCATGAAATCTCTTTTCAATTTTGCAGGTAATTTATTCAATTTACTCTAATAATAAATATGTTAAAATCCAATCACATAGTGTTTAACATTTTTATATCACAAGCAGTACGTATGCATTCATAAAGGTGTTAAATTTAATAATTTAGTTAGTACAGGTGCTATGACATTATATAATAATATAAATTAGATAGATATTTTCTAAGCTAAGCTTAATATTAAAATAAAAGGATCAAACATAAATTATGTAAAAGCGTGTTCGACATCAAATTACCTCCACTAAGATTTAACCACACACAGTTGCTTTAGATAACTATAAGCAAAATAGTCAATTTTAGAAAATATACTTTTATCAAAGAATTTTAAAAGACTAAAAATAAAACTTAGTGAAACATATATTAAGAATAATATGGATACGAAAAGGATAGGGGCATAATTGTCGATTTAGAGTATGGCAATATAGAAGAGAAAGGGGCAGTTGGGTAATTGTGTTTAGCCAACTAGAATGACAATGAATAATGGATAAAAAAGGGATATTCGCATAAGAGAAAAGCATAAACCCTTGCGTTTGCGTGTTTATTCTCTGGTCTGATTCTTCACTCCCTCCATTACATGGTGTGGGCTCCATCACTCCAACGTGACAAATTATGGGATTTTTTGCACTTTAACACCCTCAAAACATGAAAAATAGGCACTCTACACCCTATATTATTTTCCTCAGAAAACCTAGGAACAAAATAGATAATTCATTTTTGAATTGTTTTGCACTTTACACCCCTAAAACACGATAAATGAGTATTTTGCACTCCAAAAATAGAATTAGCACTTAGCACCACCGGCGGATCCACATAGGGGCAAGGGGGGGCTATCCCTGGAATTTTTTTTTTATTATATATATGTGTTGTAATTTTTTTTAACAAAAAATTTAATATATTAGCCCAATAGCCCAAATATAATTTCAAGTCCAATTAATATACACACTTTAACAATAACTTACTCTTCCAATTGTAAGCCCCAATTGAAAGTGGTAAAGTTCTCAACCAAGAGAGAACTATCATTCGTTCGAGTGACACACGTTGGGGATCACATTATGGTACTTTGATGAGTGTAATTCACATGTTCTCTTCCGTGATTGACATTCTTGGTTTCATAGTTGAGGAGTGCACCGATAAGAATGGAGAAGCAAGCAATTTATTGATAATATTGCAATCATTTTCCTTTGTCTTCAATTTACATTTGATGACGTCGATATTGGGGATCACTAATGACTTGTCTCAAGCTTTACAAAGAAAAGATCAAAATATAGTGAATGCTATTAAATTAGTCAAATTAGCTAAAGATCGTCTTCAAGAGACAAGAGATGATGGATGGAAAACTTTGTTGGAGGATGTTACTTCTTTTTGTTCTAAACATGAAATTGAAGTTCCTTCAATGAGTAATGTTTATGTTCCATATGGGAGGCCAAAGCGTAGGATTGAACAAGTGACTATCGAACATCATTACAAAGTTGAGAGATTCAATTCAGTGATAGATAGACAATTGCAAGAGTTGAACAACCGTTTCAATGAAGTAAACACGGAGTTGCTTCTTTGTGTTGCATGCTTAAACCCATCCAATCACTTTGAAGCTTTTGACAAAGGAAAACTTGTTCGTCTTGCCGAATTTTATCCAAATGACTTTTTTTTTCTTGAGCTCTCGGCTCTTCCCAATCAACTTGAAAATTATATTAGGGATGTTCGATCAAGTGATGATTTTTCTAGTTTGAAAGAGATTGGTGATCTTGCTAAGAAGATGATTGCAACTAAAAGACATGTCGCATTCTCGATATTTTACAAATTTGTGACATTGGCACTTATTCTACCCATTGCAACTGCATCAGTGGAGAGAGTTTTTTCGGCTATGAAGAGTTCAAAAAAATTCTTGAAAGTTGATACTTAAAATTGACTGAATCATATCACAAAAATATATTTTAAGATGGAGAGAGAAATGAGTATTCTAGTATTCATAGTCGTATTCTCAAATTTAAGGAAAAAAGAAAATGAATTACCTATTTTGCCCCTAGATTTTTTGCACCCAGTGGTCAACTTTGCCTGAAAAAATGAGGGGATGTTAGTTGTTGAGTTTTTCTTAATTTGAGGTGCTAAGTGCAAATTTTGTGTTTAGGGGGTTCAAAGTGTCCATTTCTCATGTTTCGAGGGTGCAAGTTGATGAGTTGTTCTTAATTTGAGGATGATAATTGCTAATTTTATTTCGGGGGTGTATTTTTCATTTTTGGGGGTGCAAAAAAAAATTAATTACCTATTTTGTCCCTAGGTTTTTTGAGGAAAATAAAAAAGAGTGCAAAGTGTTGAATTGTTTATATATCGAGGATGCAAAGTGCTAAATATGTTTCGATGGTTCAAAGTGCCTATTTTTCATATTTTGGGATGTAAAGTGCAAAAAACCCCAAATTCTTTGTCAAGAAACTGATGACGGGGAATCTATCTAGATTGGTCTTTTAAGGTCCCATGAACTGAAAAAATATTTTATGCATACGTTTTATTTGACAATAAGGTGCAAAATATTAAAAAAAAAAAAAATGATACAATCATCTAGTTGTATTTTTTAAATCGAATTTGACTTATACAATATCATATGCAATAGTTATATAAAAAAAATTGATGAAAACACTTATAACATTCTTGGTTCACACGTGTACTTAAAAAAGAAAAAGAATCACGCTTAAAATTAGGGTTGTCAATGGGGTAGATTTCAATTCGGATCCATTTAAATTTGGTCCGATTTATAAGAATAATTGTCCGATTAGAGATTTAATGGACTTGATCCGATTATAAAGATCCGTGTAATCTGAAACACATATAACGAATATGGATTTAAGTCAATCCGTTCCATTAAAGACCCGTATCCGACAATAAATAAATAAAAATTGTAGATATACATAATATTTTATAAAAGTAAATACCATTAACAATATTTCACAGTCAATTTAACCAATATTTTTCATCTACAAATATGAATATTAATAAAGAAAATTTGAACATGTGAGCTAAAGTTAAATAAAATTAATTTTTTAAATGAAAACTTTATTAGGTCCGAAAAAGAACCGACCAAGATCCACAGGATTAAAAAAATTCTAGATTCGAGCACAATCTGAACAAGATTCCAACCCGACAGAATCTTATCCGAAATAAGTGGAGCCAAATCTGAACGAATCTAATCTGACCAGAATTCGACGAATTCGACCCATTCGCAGCCCTGCTTAAGATAATTCTAACATGTCATAAAAATGAGACGGATCACATATTCATTTGATAGCCAGGTAGTTTGTACCAAAAAAAGAAAAAGTTATACAAAGGTAGCCCACAAAGATTAATTATATGCAGCCCAAGCCCATACCAGTTCAGGTCCAAAAAATCTCCTAAAGAAACATTCGTCTGCACTACCTCTCTGATCACATAAGATGTAAACAGGAAAACAGACTTGAATTTATACAGTACAGATGGTTCTGGTTCAAAATTAAGATGACCAACGCCTCTTCTCTTCTGCTTCTTACCAGGGTTTTTAAAACTGGACCGGTAATTGAACCGGAAACTCTACTGATTACTGGTTCGATCGGTTAGATCGGATCGACCACTGGTTCGATCGGTATAACCTGTGTGACTTTATTATTATGTAATATATATATATATATATATATATATATATATATATATATATATATATATATATATATATATATATATATATATTTAGATTATCTAAAATACAATTATAATTAAAAAAAATCATTCTTTGTCCATATAATTTTTTTTTGTTTCATGCAAATAATCAAAATGTCTTAAACATTAAGATCAATGTCAAAAATATAAATCTCAAGTATCCCTAAAAAATTCATACACTCAAAACAAGACAACAAAATTAAAAATTGATCTCATTTTCAAAGTTTTGGATTATTCATTTGGGTTCTATTGTTGTAAGATGATGTTTATATGAGATTTGCATAATTTCATACAAAAAATAATATTATTCACAATGATGAGAAAATTGCTATGTACTTTTTTATGTGAAAAAAAAAAGTAGTGTAATATTGCATTATTTTGTTCCTTATTGATTGTTAAAACACTAAAATAATGAATATTATTTCAATTAAAATATATAAATGTAATCTTATTAAATGTTAAACAAGAGTTCAAATAAATAATAATAACCAAAAAACTCTAAATTAAAAAAAAAATAAAAAAAATTAAGTGAACCACTGGTTCATTGGTTTTACCAATTTTGAGACTGGTTTTATCGGTTCACACTGGTTAATTTAAAAACTGGTTTTTAGGGATAAACCGAATCGAATTGGAGACCGGTTAGTGGTTGAACCGGTTCAACCAGCCAGTCCGGTCCGATTTTCAAAACACTGCTTCTTACTCCAACAAGAATATTATATTTAATCAATTTAAGAATCAATACTCCTGTAATTATTTTGTTAAATTTATACCAGAACCAATTCTTTTTCAATCCAAAATTCAATATCATAGGCAGAATCTGTTAACAGGATACATAACCACCTTTAAAGATAAGAATAAGATAAATCTCCATCAATCAAATTCTTGAAGATTTCTTGTACATTCATTTTATCCAGATTCTAAGGGCATCTTTAATGACTAGTGGGGAGATGCCCTAGAGGGTATATGGGGGAAGGGGGAAAAAAAATCATCTCCAATGACTAGGGGGGCGGAGAGGGTATACCCACTAAAGGGACCCTGGAGGGACCTTGGAGGGAGGGGGAGGGGGAGCTTCTCCCATCCAAGCCCCCTCCATCACATGCTATATATTTTTTTTTTAATTTCGTTTTGTTTTATTTGGTTATTTTTTTATCTTTATTTAAAAATAAAAAAATTACTAAAATTTGTATATTATTTGGAGATAATTATTTTTAATTATAAAAAAATAACCTTTATTTCATTAAATTAACACTAGTATTTTAATATTGATTTATTTTAATAATTTTAGGGTTGTATTTATCACCCAAAAATAATTCTTTCTAAAAATTTAAAATAATGCGATACAATCATGAAACCCAAAAATAATGATTTCTAAAAATTTAAAATAATACGATACAGTCATTAAACCCAAAAATAATTCTTTCTAAAAATTTAAAATAATACGATACAATCATGAAATCATGTTCGACTAAAACATAGACCCTAATACAAAAGAATATTGGCATGAGGTGAGGACTGAAATTCGTGAAAAACGTCGTCGGGCTCGTTTATTTGGAGATTCGTCAGGAGGTTCGATCAATCTAGACGGTGGCGGTAGCAATATCAACAGCAATAATAATAGTGGCAACGAATATGGCAGAGATGATGGATTTCCTTATATGAATTAATTTAATATTTGATGTAATTTTTTATTTTCTAAGTTTCCTAATGTACTTTTGATTTTAAATTAAAAATTTAAATTTATTTTTGGTGTAGTAGTAGTAGTAGTAGTAATAATAATAATAATAATAGAGAAGGATAAAATTAATTATTAAATGGATTTGATAGAATGAGTCATTAGAGATGACTAAAAAACTAGAGAGAGGGGGAGGGGGAGGGGGAGAGGGAGAGGGTATTCCTTCTTGGAGTCATTAGAGATGCCCTAAATATCATATCAGATATAACATGCCTAGTGTTTTAACTATCGAAAGTTTTAAAATTTTAGTTCGGGAACATACATAATTACAGGGAAACTTAAATGCTATACGAGCGTGCAATGCTTGGGTGCATGTGTGTATTATTATAGAGACATGACCACAATTGATATTTAACAATATGTGCACGTAAATATTTCATCAAAATATTTTTAACTTAAATCTTAGCATAGAATATTTCATCTATCATATATGATCATTTAACTCTAATAAAATCAAATTATATAGAAATGTAAAATTAGTAAAAAATGCTTACTTCGATCATCGAAATAATATGTAGAACACTTGAATCAACACACAAAAATAAAAAATGAGATTAAGGCTTGCCGAAATAATTTTCTTAAGAAAAGGTACCTATTCAGATCGAACAGACACAATTCCTTATTGTGAACTGATTTTATTCGCATATAAAAATCCAACAGAATGTGGATGTATATTTTTCTATGAATTTCGAAATATGAATGTCAACTTTAGATTGTGAAAATGTACAACAAAATTTAAAAGGGATTAAATGCTACTCATACGAGTAAAATATTTTTAATGACCTTGTAAACAAATATTTTACCATTGATTACACGTGCATGTGATTAATTGAATTTCCAATCTATTAAATATGAAGGATTGCATTTGAGAATATAAACTAATTAAAAACTTATATGCTTTTGATTTATATTTGTACTAAAAAAAGGAGCAAACATAGAAGTAGGGGGAGGATAATTTTATCAGCCATATATATATGTATCACACTAAATCATCTATGATTTTTCAATAGATAGTTTGTTTTCTTAAGGTGATGTTTGTTTTGAATAAGTCATATCATGAGAGAAATTGTACTATTCCGGAGGATCTTATCATTGAGATCTTATTGTGGTTACCTGTGAAATCATTGTTGCAGTTCAGGTCAGTTTGCAAGCAATGGCATGCTATCATGAAAAGCCCAAGTTTTGTACGCAGACAGTTATATCACGAGAGAAATTGTACTCGTTTCCTTGTTTATTTGCATGCAATTGGGTTGAGAAATGATCGATATGGTGAGTACTATTCTTTTACATTAATTCAAGATGAATCACTAGAAAAACACGAGGAGCCAGATCATCTAAAACTTCCTGGGCTAATTAAGGCTCTTTGTGGCCCTTGCAACGGGATATTTTGTGTGGTTAATACGGCTCATAGACTAGCCATGTGGAACCCGACAACTAGAAGAATGAGGCCACTTCCTTATCCTCCATAAGAGTTGCGTAATATTGATGAAATCGGTCTTGGTATAGACCCTTTGAGTAATGAACTCAAGATTGTTTTGATTATCGGTGAAGGTATGCTTTCGCAGAGCCTAGTACCTTGTTATGCCGTCTATTCATCGAGAAACGATTCTTGGAAATATTACAAAGATGAAGTCCTTCTTGAGACTTATTCATGGGTATCCAAAACTCAATGTGGCACTACATTCTTAAATGGATTTTATTATTGGAAGAAAAGCAAAATAAATAAAAACAATGGGCATAGCATTATTTCTAGTGTTCTTGCGTTTGACATGCATAACGAAGTCTTCCAAGAAATCGATCTGCCCGAGGTCGTCAGATCAAGAGGGTGTGGAGAGCTAGGTTTATATAATGATTCTCTTGTCTTGTTCTCTTATGATAAGAAAGTTAATGACAAACACATTGACATGTGGGTAATGAAAGAAAAAAGATGTTGGACAAAATTGTTGACTTGTGTTTTACCTTTCGAGTTCGAATTTCCACTGGGGTTTTGGATGAATAAACAGCTTTTTGTATCAGCCGGTACTTATCACTTTCCAAAGTTAATGGTGTATGATCTTGATTCACATATCACAACTCACAAGAAATATTAGACTCGAACAGAGAGAAGTTGCCCGTACTACAAAGTTATTGCAGTGTTATTACAAAGAGAGTCTTGTTTCAATCGTCGAAAATGGAATTTTAGACTATGACATTCAGTCTGAAGTCATCCGTAAATATCTCATTCGCAAATGGCCGCGTGATCCGAGAATAGACTACTCATATTGAGAGAATATATCCGAAAAATATTGCTTAGTCCCTTAATAAGACAATTGTAATGAGCAACTTACTAACAGATACACAACAGTACTCTATCTAGATTGGTCTTTTAAGGTCCCTCGAACTGAAAAAATATTTTATGCATTTGTTATGGGAAATTCTTACCCACATCGGGTTTGGCCAAACCCGAAGTAATTACAAGGCAAGTGTAATACACTTGCTTTGGGATTGGATGTAACTCCCAGTAGAATAATCAATCACAAAGCAAGTGCAATACACTTGATTGATGGTTGGATAGGTTTGGCCAAGTCAAATTTGAACAAAAATTTTCCCATCCGTTATATTGAATGGTGCAAAATAAAATTTTATGTTATTTTTTAAATTTAAAAAAACATGATACAATCATCTAGTTGTATTTTTCAAACCGAATTTGACTTATTCTATATCATATACAATACTTATATAAAAATTTTGATGAACATACTTATAACATTCTTGGTTCACACGTGTACTTAAAAAAAAAACGCCTAAAATTTGGGCTGTCAATGGGGCGGATTTCAATTCGGATTCATTCGAATTCGGTCCAATTTATTAGAATAATTATAATAGATGAACATGATCCAATTATAAATATCCATGTAATTCAAAACACATGTAACAAATATGGATTTAAGTCAATCCGATCCGTTAAAGATCCGTATTCGACAATAAATAATAAAATGATATATATACATATTATTTTATAAAAGTAATTATCATTGATAATATATCACCATCAATTTAGCGAATATTTTCATCTACAATATGAATATTAGTAAAGAAAGTTTGAACATGTAAGCTAAAATTAAATAAAATTGAAAAATTAATAAACTTATTTTAGTTAAATTTATTAATTTATTTTTTAAATGAAAATTTTATTTGGATCTTAAAAAATCGGATATCCGGCCAAATTCGACCAAGATCCACTTAATTCAAAAATCTAGATCCGAACCCGACAAAATCCGATCCGATATAAATAAAACCAAATTTGAGTTGACCAGAATCCGACCCATTGACAGCCCGACTTAAAATAATTCGAACATGTCATAAAAATTAAAGGCAGAATTGCAAAAATCATCCCAAACTAATCACTGATTTTGGATTTTCGTCCGATACTATATCAACTAGCTAGGCGAATTTCATCCCATAATTTAATATGTTTCTGGAATATCATCCCACTATTAATTATGAGACAGAAATTGCACATTTATGGTCAAATTATCACATGGCTATTTACGTGTCATGACGTGGTAAATTTTAACATGAATAATTATATAATATTACAGAATTCGTCACAAACTAATTACATGATTGAACCGTCATTTCCATTAAGTAAGAAATTTAATATTAGGTTTTTCACACTTTGCAACCCCGAACATAGAAAATAGGCACTTTGCACCCCTGAAACTTAGATTTAGCACTTTGCACCCTCAAAATATAAAAATTGTAGCACTTTGCATCCTCTTTTATATTTAGGCAAAAACTCAAGGGCAAAATAGGTAATTCAATTATAAATCTTTGGAACTTTGCACCCCTAAAACTTGAGAAATTGGCACTTTGCACCTCCAAAATAAAATTGGCGCTTATCACCCTCGAATTAAAGAACAAATCACCGACTTGCACCCCCGAAACACACTAAATTGGCAGTTTGTACCCCGAAATACAAAATTAACACTTAACACCCTCAAATTATTAAAAAAAAAAAAAACTCAAACCACTACAAAAAAAAGGGGTTTCACCTACGACCTGATTCCAACGAAAATAAATTTGTCGCTTTTAGTGACGGATTAGTAACCAAATACCAACATAATTTCAATTAGAAAATCTACCTTCAATAATAGCGACAAATTACCGATGGAATGTCGACAAAATTATTTTTTGTAGGAATTCGGTTGTTAAGTTGTAGGGAAAAATTATTTATAGCGACGAAATCATTCCAACGGAAAATTATCTGTCGCTATTTAGATTTTAGTAACTGAACAGCGACGGAACCATCAACAAAAATATGTTCCGCTAATAATAACGACAAATAACCAACAAAAAATTGGGAAAAAATATTTTTCGTAGGAATTCAGTTGTTAAGTTGTAGGAAAAATTTATCCATAGCGACGAAATCATTCCAACGGAAAATTATCCGTCGCTATTTAGATTTTAGTAACTGAACAGCGACGGAACCATCAACAAAAATATGTTATGCCAATAATAACGAATAATAACAAACAAAAAACTGGGAAAAAATATTTTTCGTAAAAATTCAGTTGTTAACTTGTAGGAAAAATTTATCCATAGCGACGAAATCATTCCAACGGAAAATTATCCGTCGCTATTTAGATTTTAGTAACTGAACAGCGACGGAACCATCAACAAAAATATGTTCCACCAATAATAACCAACGAAAAATTGGAAAAAAAAAAATTTCATAGGAATTCGGTTGTTAAGTTGTAGGAAAAAGTTATCCACAGCGATGAAATTGTTCCAACGGAAATTTTTCGTGCTATTTAGCTCTCGTAACAAATGTGTAACTTAATAGCGACAAAACCAACGATAGAAATATGTTTCCCAAATATATTTTCATTGATTAAATTCATTTTTCAATGGATTAACCAATTTTTTATCGATTCATAAATTTTATATATTTTCATTGATTTTACACTTCGATAAAATTAGTGAAAAAACAAGTTACTCGGCGAAAAAATGTGTAAATCTGTAAATTGGTGGGGAATGGTGAAAATGGGTAAAGTCATTGAAAACAGGTGATTTCAGTTAAATTGAAGAAAAAAATTGGTGAATTCGATTTAAAATGAGTTTAACCTATCAGGAACATGTAAATTTGATGATATTCGTAAAAAAATGAATGAAATCGGTAAAAAAAAAAATAATTTAATTGTTTTGAAACATGTTGAATCCGCTAACTTAGTTAAAATAAGTGAAGTCGATGAAAAATGGGTGAATACGATTAAATTTGATTAAATTAGTAAAAAGAGAATGAAAATGGTGAAAAAACTAGCTAAATTGGTCAAAACGATTTAAATGATGAAATTAAGGGGAAAAACTAGTTATATCGATAAAAAAAATTAAATCAATAAATTTGGGAAAAAATGGGTGAAATCAATGAAAAATGGGTTCAATCGATGAAATTGAAAAAAAAAACTTATGAGATTGGTAAAAAAATGAGTTAAGTTGGTCCAAAACAGTTTAAATCGCTGAAATTTGTGAACAAAACGGGTTAAATCAATAAAAAAAATTTACCATCGATGAAATTAATGATTAAATAGATTAAATCGGTGGGAAATGGGTCAACGGTTAAAAATGATTTAAATCAATGACAACTTGGTGAAATAAACTATTAGTTGGCTCATATATATATAATTGTCTAATGAAAATACAATAAAGTTGTCCAGCTCAACTGGTTTGATCCTTTAATATGTATATATATGAGGTCAAGGGTTCAAATCCCACATCCAGCAAGTTAATTAAAATTACATTGCTTAGTCGCCCAGGCGTCGCCCGGGCGCACATTGCCTAGGCCAAGCCCAGGCGAGACCTAGGCATCCGAGGCAGCCCCATGAGTGGCCCAGACAAGACCCGTGCGTGACCTAGGCGCCTAGGCCAAGCCCAGGCGAGCTCTAGGCAGTCCCATGAGTGGCATTGGCGCCTAGGCCAAGCCCAGGCGATACAGAGGCGCCCGAGGCAGCCCCATGAGTGGCTCCGGCGCCTGGGCTATAACCAAGCTTGGCCTAGGCGCCTCAGTCAAGCTTAGGCGAGACCTAGACACCTGGGTCAGCCTCAGGAGCGCCCAGGAACGACTCAGTCAATGCTAAGTCGAGGTTTAATTTTTTGCTCCGACCCGATTGCTAGTAATGGAATCAGCAACAAATAAGTTGTCACTAGGTTCCAACTGATTTCCTTCAAATTAGTGACAAAAATAAATTAACGGAAACATTTCAATGCTAAATCCGTCAGAATGATTCCAACAGATTGGCGACAAAATACCGACATATTTATGCCGTTGGAAATCAGTTAGTAACTTTCCTACGCATTTCCAACAACAAAATTGTCGGAAAAAATAATCGAGCCTGATCGTTCATCCGACGCTTTTTCCAACAAAAATACCAACAAAAACTAACCGTTGCAACATTTACCAACGAAACAAAAAACCGTTGCTTCATTTACCTACGGGGCCTTCACCTACGAATCAACCAACGGAAAAAAAGCGTCGCTACGCATGAATACCAACGGAAATCAGGGCTTCACCAACGGAATCTGCCGTAGGTGAAGCCCAGTTTTCTTGTGGTTAACCCCTCATTTTCTACAGCAAGGTCGACCATTTGATTGAAAAAGATATAAGACAAAGTTGAACTTACCAATTTTTACTTATTATTGTTTTGCATAGCACGTTTTATTTGTACAAGCTATAATTCATGGTTGTTAATTTGTTATATGATATAATCATTCCAAATTCATGGTATTTAATTTGTATATTTGTATATAAATGTAGTTTGTTCTATAGGATCGGAAACTTACCCATTTTGCCTTAGGTCTTTGTTCACCCCGATGGTCAGCTTTGTCGGAAAAAATGAGGGGTTTGAGTTACTTTTTTAAATTTGAGGGTCTTAAGTGTTAATTATGTGTTTCGGGGTGCAAAGTGTCCGTTTATAGTGTTTTGGGGGTGCAAGTTGCTAATTTGTTCTTGATTCGAGGGTGATATGTGTTAATTTTATTTTGGGGGTGCAAAGTGCCTATTTTCCATATTTGGGGGGTGCATAGTGCAAAAAAACCCTATAATATTGGGACTAAATTCATACAAAACGGTAAATTACAGGACGAAATTCGGTAAGTTGATATAGTTCGGGACGAAAAATCAAAATTAGTAATTAGTTTGGGACGATATTTTAAAAGATTATTGAATTACGGGACGAAATATGATGAGATAACATAGTTTAGAACGAAAGCCCAAAATCACTAATTAATTTGAAACGTTTTCTGAAAATTTTACCAAAATGAAACGGATCACATAAAAAATGATATTTCACACATAGGACATAGCCAGGTAGTTTGTACCAAAAAAGAAAAAGTTATACAAAGGTAGCCAACAAGGGTAAGATTCCAAAAAAGCTCCTAAAGAAACAGTCGTCTGCACCACCTCTCTCTCTCTCACATCAGAAATAAATAATCAACAAAACAGACTTGAATTTATTCACTACATGCAGATGGTTAATTACACTAATTAATTGTACACGACCTTGCTTGAACAGGATCTGTTTTATATATGCTTGTACCTAGCTCTGTAACCTTTTTGTCTTTAAAAATTCAAAAAAATTCCACCCTTTACCACAACTACATTATTATTATTATTATTATTATTATTGTCATTAACAATCATTCGCCATCAGACTTGTGAAATTTAGTTTGGAGGTGCACGATGTAGAAGGAAGAGAGATCACTTGAATATTGTCCTAATTAATCTTCATTGTTAAAATTTGTACACATTAATTAATCAGTGAAAAAGTGAAAAGAGAACTGAAAATTTTCAAAAGATGAGCAACGCAACGACTCTTCTCTTCTCTTCTCTTCTGCTTCTTAATTACTCCAACAAGAATTTTTAAATTTAATCAATTTAAGAATCAATACTCCTACAAATCATTTTGAGGGGATTCTAGGGTGCCGCTACGTTAGGTGCCGTTAATACCACATTAGGTGGTATTATCACACAATGTGTATCACATTGTATGGTATAAGGAGTATAATTTATACCATAGAATGTGACACACATTGCGTGGTAATACTACCTAATTTGGAATAAATACTACATGATGTGGGGGTCATACTAAATATATGGGGTTAATACTATGTAATGTGATCATGTACCATACAATGTGATACACATTGTGTGATAATACAACCTAATGTGGTATTAGCGGCACCTAACGTAACGGCACCCTAGAATTTTCCATCATTTTGTTTTAATTTATTCCAGAGTCAATTCTTTTTCAATCCAAAATTCAATATCATATGCAGAATTTGTTTAAGAGGATATAAAAATCACCTTTAAAGATAAGAATAAATTAAGACATTATATATGTAAACTTAATTAATTTGCATTTCATCATCACTTAGAATGTGCCCCTTAACAACCTTTGTAAAACAAAAGACATAATTACATATCACCCACCATATGCTTAGGAGCAGCGGGAGGAAGTAGAATATCTACGTTGCTATAACAACCTCTAGGCCTCTTATTATAAGGACACGAAACAATGTGTGTCAGGGTCCGATCCAAGCAAACATACACTTCATAAAATGAGATGTGCGTGGTGTTGAAATCCTTACATGATAAATATATGTCAATATTTTGACCAATCGCAGCCCGTACGGCAGTGGTAATAGAAGTTTTTGTATAAACTATATGATCGGATGGAAGTATCGATGCAGCAACAAAGGATTCTAGCAACTTGATGTCTTTCCTCTTTTGTATTGCTTCAGTGAAGTATAGAAACGTATCCACCGTGGGTTCGGCACAACAGCCATGCTTCGAGTACTCGCCTAACCACAAATCTTTATCTCCGAGGTTCGTAACAGAAGGCCATGCATCTTCAAGTTCTGGACTTAATGTCACGCCCCAGCACTTTGCCCGACCATGGGGGCCGAGCAAGCAAGGCATGCATTTGACCGAGGCAAAGGCCGAAAGGGACATCACGGGACTACCGGCAAGGCTGGAGGGCTTGCCGAGCACGCATCATATTGGGTGAGACAGGGACTTATACGGCCGACGGGAAGGCAGTACGGCAAGACATAACCCGTCGGGTGGCACTATGGCGTCCCAGGGGCTGCCTTAGACGTTTTGGAGAACCAAACAGGCCCTATGAGGTTCCGGAGGATTCTAGAGACTTCCACGCATGTCGGGGACGTTCGGGAGAGTTCCGCATAGTTCCGGAAGGGCCAAGAAGAAGCCGGAAGGTTCTGGAAGGGTCCAAAATGTTCTACAAGGTTCCGGAAGGCTCCGGAATGTTCTACAAGGTTCCGAAAGGATCCGGAATATTCTAGAAGTATGTAGAATATTCTAGAAGGGTGGGGAACCTTCTAGAAGAATGAAGAAGGTTGTAGAAGGTAGTCGAACATTATAGAAGGTTCTAGAAACTTAGATGTCGTAGGTGCTAGAACATTGTGGGATGTTCTAGATAATTGTAGAAACTTGTACATAATTGATTCCTAGCCCTTGGATTAAGTAAATCCTAGTAATCCATTAGGGAAGACTCATAGTATAAATAGAGGTAGGCATTTCATTTGTAATCAATCCAAGCATTCTCCAAGTATTGAATATAAGAGCATTCCTTAAGTTCTCACTTGTGCACTTTTCTTTCTTTCAACTTACTTAGCAACCTTCTTAGGGACAAGGAGAGGCTAACTTAGCCGAATTCGACAGAGAGGCGGAACGATCGCTAGAGCCATTAGTGACTAAGTGCCCCACGGTTACTTTTGAGAAGTTTAAGTCTGTGACATTAAGCTCTTTAACTGCATGTTAATAAAAAAGAAACATAATTATTATATATAATAGGCAACTAAAAAACAAAAATACCAAGACATGCATATATGTTAATCTTATCACAGGATTCAACTAAAATTAAACTAAATTACCAATGCATCCAAGTTTCTGTGTGGTTCATTATCCTTGCACTTCAATGTCTCTCCAGTGGAGCCTCCAGGCCAAAGTCAATGCAAGGTGAACACCTGTGGCATGGGACTTTTACACTGAGATGTAGGTAGGGTGCAGAAGGTAGGTACCCAAGTCATAACAAATTCCATGTGATCATAATTTTGTCGCTTAAAGGAAGCTTGAAACATAAAGAGAAGAATAGCTATTGAGAAAACTAACTTACTTGCAAACTTCATTTTTTTTATGATTTGAATTATGCACTTTTGATAAATGGTAATTAATATATATAGAGAAAACATATATAACCCATTCAAAACTCATTTAATTTTTCTCCCCCTCTGAGAAATTAAATAATATGTTGATAGGAACGTTAAAGATTTGGTTATGAGTATTTCCCAATCTCATTGTCATTTTCAAATTCTTAGTTTGAAAAAAAAAATTAAAATGATGAATGCAGAGAAAAAAAATAAAGAAATACAAGATTAGTAATTGAAGCTAAAAGAAAAGAGTGGTAATAGTAAGTGGCAGGAGGACTGAGACTTGATACCAAAATCATGACATTTCTGCAAAATAAAATCAATGGAAATGGAAACACGCAGCAAATAAATATAATAGATTACCTAATTTGAATATCTGAACTTTATTATCTCTCGAGGGCAGAGGTATATCAATACATGAAGCCTCCATTTTCTAATGCTTAATTTCGCTTCTCTTTAATAAATATAAATGAATCACCAATTTCTTCATTTATCTTAATTTACTTTGTAAAATTAGTGAATGTATCCAAGATAATTAGGAGCACATTTTATTATGACTAGCAATATTGTCAGGGCGAGTGATAATTGTTGTTGTGAGAACAAACTTTTGCAGCTTCCTATACTGCAAATTCTAATTAAATGTCATAAAATCTAAGTTTTTTTAATTCCCATAATACCCTTATTGTTTAATTGGTCAAGTTTTTTTAATTATAACAACTTAATATTTTTCTCTTCTCAAATTCTTTTTACTATTTTCGTTCTCTTTTCCCTTTTCACTTTCCTGTAGTTATTAAATATGGACATTAATTAGTCAACGGACTTGTAGAAAATATAAATTTAATTTCATTACTTCAAGATTAAGTAATGTGTATTAATTACAAGATAAGATAAGGATGAAATTAATTAGAAGTCCAAAAAGGTGGCTAAAGAAGATAAGGAATTGAAGGAAGAAGTAAAATCGAAATAGACTTCCTCAAGTCAACATTTACGGCGAAGAAGATAAGGAAGAAGTAAAATCGAACTTGGCTACTTCAATTACTTCATAGCTAAGAAATAAAAGAAGAAGACAACTTGAAATTGTCTACTCGTTAAACCTCCTCTTATGGATATATATATGTAACCTTATATTTAGTAACATATGATACATGAGAGAAAAGAAATAGAGAGAAACTTTGAGAAGAAAAAATTGTAACTTCCAAAGTAGAAGAGAAAGGCTTATAGCAAAAGGCTAGAAAATCTTTGTATCATCATTTTGCTATTAATATATTGAGAGTATTTTGTCTCCAACAGTACTCGTCTTTGTGAGTTGCTTGAAAAGTATATATCTGGGTCCATTAACAAGAAGTTGCGCCAACAATTGGTATCAGAGCCAATTTCTATTATGGCCTCCAACTCCATTCAATTACAACTTCCCAAGTTGAATGGGAAGAATTTCGACAATTGGGCAATCCAGTTGAAGGTATTCTTTAGATCTCAAGATCTATGGAATTTGGTGGAGAATGGCTACATAGAGATAGTCAACGCAAAGGCATTCGAAGCCTTAGATAAGGAGGAGAAAGTTTCATTAGTAGAAACTAGAAAGAAGGACCATAAAGCTTTATATGCTATCTATCAAGCTATAGAAGAATTGATATTCGAAAAAATATCAATTGCGGAAACATCAAAGGAAGCATGGGGATATATTATCAAAATCCTACAAAGGCTGATGGCATATTTATTTCACAAACGAAATATGCTAATGACGTACTTAAAAGATTCAAGATGGAGTCGATCACTCCAATCCGAACTCCAGCTGCAGAGAGATTAGAGTTGGAGAAAAAAGGTAACGTTGAGCTAGTAAATCCCACATATTTTAAAAGCTTAGTTGGTAGTCTAAGATATTTGACGTTAACTAGGCCAGATATTGTTTATGCTGTGGGAATTATTAGTCGGTTTATGGAGACATCTTACCAGTCACATTTGATGGCAGCTAAGCGAGTTTTGCGGTACATAAGTGGTACTCGTGATCATGGAATATTTTATTCACATTATGATATTTTCAATTTAGTAGGATATACAGATAGTGATTGGGCAGGTGATACAGAGACTCGTAAAAGTACTTCGGGATATACGTTCTTTCTTGGAGACGGAGTTTTCTCTTGGTCTTCAAAGAAACAACAAGTTGTTGCACTTTCAACTACAGAAGCGGAATATATGGTTGCATCATCAGCAGCATGTCAAGCAATATGGCTAAGAAGAATGTTGAAAGAATTAATGCATGAGCAAGAAGGTCCTACATAAATTATATGTGATAATAAATCAGCAATTGCATTAGCCAAAAATCCAGTTTTTCATGGCAGAAGCAAGCATATCAGCATCAGATATCATCATATTCGAGATTTGATCAAAGAAGGAGAAATTGAGATTACATTTTGTAGATCAGAAAATCAAGTTGTAGATATACTAACAAAGCCATTGAAGGCAGCAACATTTGAGAATTTGAAGTTGATGATTGGTGTAAGAAAGTTTTGAAATTAAATTTAAGGGATGCTGTAGAAAATATAAATTTAATTTCATTACTTCAAGATTAAGTAATGTGTATTAATTACAAGATAAGATAAGGATTGTTGGGCACCCAAACTGAGTGTGCGGGTGACAGCAATTGTCCTGTGGCATTCCAAACTGAGTGTGCGGATGGAGACCCAAACTAAGTGTGCGGGTGGAGCCACAATCGAATATCGTGGGCGCTTGCGTGAATGCACTATAAGGGAAGGGTATGCGCATTCCCTAACACCAATTGGTTTTGGGGCAACTGGTAGCGCCTGAGGTCCTACAAGGATGAAATTAATTAGAAGTCCAAAAAGGTGGCTAAAGAAGATAAGGAATTGAAGGAAGAAGTAAAATCGAAATAGACTTCCTCAAGTCAACATTTACGGCTAAGAAGATAAGGAAGAAGTAAAATTGAACTTGGCTACTTCAATTACTTCATAGCTAAGAAATCAAAGAAGAAGACAACTTGAAATTGTCTACTTGTTAAACCTCATCTTATGGCTATATATATGTGACCTTATCTTTAGTAACATATTATACATGAGAGAAAAGAAATAGAGAGAAACTTTGAGAAGATAAAATTGTATCTTCCAAAGTAGAAGAGAAAGGCTTATAGCAAAAGCCTAGAAAATATTTGTATCCTCATTTTGCTATTAATATATTGAGAGTATTTTGTCTCCAATAGTACTCGTCTTTGTGAGTTGCTTGAAAAGTATATATCTGGGTCCATTAACAAGAAGTTGCACCAACAGGACTACTAAGCTCTAATTAAAATCTCCATTAAACAAATCCTTGAAGATTTCTTGAACATTCATTTTATCGGGATAATTAATCAGTTCTAAATTAATGTCATATCAAATATAACATGCCTTGTTTTTTAACTATCGAAAGTTCTAAAATTTTAGTTCGGGATCATACATAATTACAGGGAAACTTAAATGTTATACGACGTGCAATGCTTGGATGCATGTGTGCATTTTTATAGAGACATGACCACAATTGATGTTTAACAATATGTGCACATAAATATTTCATAAAAATATTTTTAACTTAAATCTTAGCATAGATCAAATATATATATTATTTATCATATATGATATATTAACTCTAATAAAATCAAATTATATAGAAATGTAAAACTAGTAAAAATGCTACTTCAATCTTCGAAAGAATATGTAGGACACTTGAATCAACACACAAAAATAAAAAATGAGACTAAGGCTTGCAAAAATAATTTTCTTAAGAAATGGTATATATTCGGATCGAATAGACGCAATTCCTTATTGTGAACTGATTTTATTCACGTATAAAATGTGGATGTATATTTTTCTACTATTATAACTCCACAAAATGAATTTCGAAATATGAATGTCAACTTTAGATTGTGAAATTGTACACAAATTTTAAAAGGGATTAAATGGGATTAATATGAAGGATTGCATTTGAGAATATAAATTAATTAAAAACTTATATACTTTTGATTTATATTTGTACTAAAAACAGGAGCAAACATAGAAATAGGGGAAGGATCATTTTATCAGCCATATGTATCACACTATATGATATTTCAATATTAGAAGTCAAATTGTTCGTAGTTTCTTAAGCAAAAAAAATAAAGAAATACAGGATTAGTAATTGAATCTAAAATAAAAGAGTGGTAATAGTAAGTGGGAGGAGGACTGAGACTTGATACCAAAATCATCACATTTGTGCAAAATAAAATTTTACATTAATAGAAATGGAAACACGCGGGAAATAAATGTAATACTCTATTACCTAATTTGAATACACTACTAGAAAAAAATAAAATTTCAACGGAAATTTCAACAGATTTTACATAAAATTTCGACAGATTTTTAAAATTTCAACAGAATTTTCGACAGAAAAAATCTGTCGAATAAATGCTTGTCGAAATCGGGATTTCGACAGAAATTTGCGACAGAAAAAATTTCGACAGAAATTGCGACAGAAATTTCGACAGAAAAAATTTCGACAGAAAATTCGACAGAAATTTTTTCTGTCGAAATTTTGAAAATTCGACAGAAATTTCTGTCGAATTTTTGAAATTTCGACAGATTTATTCAGTCGAAATTTTAACAATTTCTACAAATTCGATATTGATCCGAATCTTTAATTTGATTTGTGTTTACACTAATTATCAATTTCCACACAATCTAAATTGACGATAATAGTAAATTCTAATTAAGCATTAATCCAACATTCATCGAAATAAAAAAAATCTCCAAATATCAAATACAATCTAAAAAAACATCAAACAATAGTCAAAATACCCAAAATATGATAAACTCCCTAAACATCCAACAAAAGTACTAAAATAAGTTTGTCAAAATACGATCATACATGACAAATTAATCCCTAATCATCATTTTGTGTTTCGGGAACTTGAGTGTCATTGTGGCCCTGGGAAGGCTGAAACGCACTCGCCTGAGGATCAAAAACTCCTGGGTTTGTGAAATTTGGTGTCGGATGTGAAGATGTGCCCGCCTGGTTTGGTGTCGGATGTGAAGATGTGCCCGCCTGGTTCTGAATTGATGCCGACAACATTTGGACGTACATCATCCTCTGCATTTCCAGTTCGACTTTATGTTGTGCCCTCATTGTCTCCACCAAATCCATGAACGATGTCAACTTATTTTCCACATAATTAAGTCGTTCCATGGTTTGTTCATCAGGTAGCGGAGCAGTATATCCATCTACGTACACAAAGTTTACATTTATAAACATTACTATTAATTAATTCATCATAAAAGTCAAGCAATTTTCATGCTCCATTCAAAATTTTAACATTTTAAAATCAATCTAAATGCAAACATATTTAATTATTGAAGTGTCGAAGCATAATAAACTTGCTAACATGATACATGTGCTACTCATATTCTCCATCATTCTTTTCTTTACATCAAGTCCATTCAAGTAAGATCCTTCGTTCCTAAACTAGTTAATTTCATCTATATATATTTGTTACTTCATTTCATTAATCAAACATAATTTGAAAGCATTATCAAACTCTTATGCATCATTAAATAACATTCAATTGTGATGTCATAATTTCTTGTTAAATCTAAGATCATCACCTCTGCATTTGTGTAATCGCTCAATTACGAAACTCTTCGTCAAGTCAATTATAAAGACTAAGTTATTAATAAGTACTAAATGTTATCTCAGGAAGATATTATACCTAGTTACAAGTCCAAATCCGTAATCACAGACTGAACCAACATGGCATATAACCTTCACAGTTCTTAAAGTAACACAATTAAAAGATATTGCCTATTTTAATCCACCTAAATCAAACCACTACATAAAGAAATATCTACTTTAATTTTATTCCATCTCTATGTTAGAAAGCCTAATTAGGCCTTTGGAAATTTTATAAATGCAAAGAGTAGTCCAGTTCTCACTGCTTTAACAAATTAATTAATAAAAAGATGCATAAAACAAGTGCTTTCACATTCAGGCATGATGACTTGAGATTTCTCAAGTATATTCATATTTCAGGTTCTTACGATTTCTCCTAGATCAAACCTAAAAGAAATAATTTTTTTAATCTTGGACTCTAAATCAATTTGAAACAAGAAACCTAATTAGGCCTTTGGAAATTTTAATAAATCAATTTGAAACAAGAAACCCTAATTCAACCACCGCATATGCTCATTACAAATGCACAATTAACAAATTCAAATCGAAATCAGATGAAAATAATAAAGGAGATTATTTCATACACTGACTCCACTTGCTAGCTAGGATGAGCCACGACAGATATGGAAGAAGAGAGAGTGGCGGTGCGATGGTGCGGCGGTAGCAGATATGGAAGAATAGAGTGTGGCGGTGTCATGTCCATTGGGTGTTTTGAGGGAAATTCTGAAGTCAATTTGGGGAAAATGAAAGAAGATGGTGGAAGAGATGCAAAGGTGGAGTCTTTACTGGATTCTGAAAAAATTAGAATTGATTGGGGATTGAAGGAAGGAAACGACAACACTTTGGGTGAAAAGAGGAATTCTTGTATACATCCGGTTGCATTGAAACCTATCACAGGGGATCAGGACACTTCGCTGCTATTGGATGGAGTTGCGGGAGCACCTGAACAAGTTACACCTGATTCTGCAGGAGACAAGATTACACGTGGCATTTAATTAGTGGATTACAATAGAATATTCTGTTTACGTCTATTTCAATTAGTTATTGGCAGACTATATGTATGGGAGAATTACGCAATGAAAAACTTATGAATTCAGTGATTAAATTCTGTGATTTCTCTTCTCATTTCTTCTGCTATTTCTCATCCCCTTCCCTTATTTGATTCAATTGTTTTATTTTTATCATTATTATTCAAAAAAACCATAAAAATATATTGGAATCTGACATTTGGTAGCCAGAGCAAGGTTGTAGTGATCTGGGTTTGTGTTATCAATGGCGGAAGGGACTAGGTCTAAAGAGTTAATGGAGGCGAACAAGAAACTTGAATTACGAATTCAAGAGGAAGTAGAAAGAAGGGAGGCAATAGAGCTCAATTTACAAGATCAAATTAACTCTGTCTATGAAAAAATGACAGAGAAACAGGATCAGTTGCATAATTCTTTTTCCATGCTACAAATTCAGCTATCCACAATAGTGGAACGAATGGAGGTTTATAACAAGGATAAATCACTCATGGGAGCTGCATCTCATACTGGTAATAATTCTCAACCCCTAATAGCAACTCCTGGAAACAATAGTAAGAATGCATCTGAATTTATACAACATAAGCATGGAGAGGATGTGAATCAACAAAATTCATACTCTGTAGGATTCAATCCTAGTCCTAAAATAGAGTTTCCCAGGTTTGATGGATCAAACCCTAGGGCTTGGTTGTTAAGATGTCATGGTTACTTTCAATTGGTACCCAATATTCCTGAAAATCAGAAAGTAACACTAGCTTCCATACATCTGGAAGGGAAAACAGCACTATGGTATGGACAGATTTCCTTGAGGAACAGAGAGTTGACATGGGATAAGTTTGTTGGGTTGATCTCAGCTAGGTTTGAAGAATTAAGAGAGGGCAAGGTGTTAGCAAAATTTAATAAGTTGAAGGTTAATGGTTCTTTGGAGGAGTATATTGACAAGTTTGAGGAATTGAAATCTTATATGATATTGTTGAACAACAGAGAGTATGATGAGAATTACTTTATTGACAGTTTTAAGAGTGGGCTGCCAGAAGAGAGTCAACATTTTTTCTCATTGTTTGAACCAAAAACTCTGCAGCAAGCTATAGACATGACCAGAAATCAAGAAGCTACTCTAGAAGCTATTTCAAAAAGAACTAGAGGTAGTTCAAAGCCAATGATGAACTCCACTAGTATGATTAGAAAATTTAATAGCCCACAAAGTAATCACAGCACTACCAGAGCCAACAACTACACCTCACCCACTTTATCACCACACAGGAGGTTATTGTCTAGTTCAGAAATGAATGCCAGGAGGGAAAAAGGCCTATGTTACAACTGTGATCAGTGGCGGAGCCACGTTCAACCTAAGGGGGTGCATGGACCCCCCTGAAATTTGATATAGGTATTTAAAACAATATATTATTATGTGTAATTTTATGTTTTATTAGATAATGGGAAACACAACATAAATAAGTCAAGTGTCACAAAGTTTACTTCAATACAATTCATTTTGGAATTTGAATTGTACTTAACAGACAAACAATAATATTAAGAATGAAAAATATTCTTTTTTATTTTTAATGGTTTAATTCATCTTGAGGCGCGTCTAACATGTTACATGAGTACCTATCCCAAAAGAGATTCGAACTTGATTGTCACTTTGAGGGTCTAGTCCTTCCACTAGACCAATCATAAGTTGATATGAAATAAACTTTTTAAATATGAATAATTTCTCGAATTGTGTACATCTCTCTCATCTTCTTTGTATTTTCACAAAAGAAACCCACCAAAAGAAGGTCCAAAACAAAATATTATTAAGAACAAATGAAAAAAGGTTTGGATTCAAGCTTTGAAAATTATCAAAATCCACATTTTTATTTAGTACTCGTATCTACTTACAAATATGATTTTATTTCCGTTGAAAATTTTCTAATTTGTTATTTTTATACATTTGAGTTATCAAGATCAAGTTAGAGTTTGTATGTAAATAAAAAAAATATATGTTTGATTTTGAGTTTTAATTAAAGTTTTTGTTCAAATTAAAGTTTTTATGTAGATTTTTTTGATGTAATTATTTTTATTAATAATTTAATTTAAATATAGGTATAGTGACCCCGGTGAAAAAAAATTCTGGCTCCGCCACTGACTGTGATGACTTGTTTACTCCAGGGCATAGGTGCAAAAGACAGATTTACATAATGATGACTGAAGAAGAGGAGGAGGCTTATTTACAATCCATGTCTGAACAGGAGTATGAGGAAGAAGGAGTAACTATGGAAGATGTGCAGGTATCAGTTAATGCTATAGCTGGTAGTAGTAGCAAAAGTACCATCATAGTTAAGGGAGCAGTTGATAAATATGGCATTAATATTCTTATAGATACTGGTAGCACCCACAGGTTTATCAATGAAGAATTTGCTCATAAAATTAATTGTAAGGTTGAAGACACTAACCCCATGATGATCAGTGTAGCTGATGGGAGCAAACTCATAAGTAGAAAGAAGATTTCACAATTTTCATGGACCATGCAGGGGTTAACATTTACTTTTCCAGTGAGACTCATTAAATTAGGGGGTTGTCATATGGTGTTAGGTTGTGACTGGTTATGGGAAAACAGTCCTGTTAAGTTTAATTACAAGAGGAGATGTGTTGGGCTGAAAGTTGAAGGGAAAAAGATTGAGTTGAAGGCTATATCTGAATTGGCTGATTGCAAACTTATATCTTCTGATGCTTTATACAAAATGATTATGCTTGGTGCTGAGGGGGAAATTGGTCACATTTTCTCTATTCATACAAATGGGAATTGTCCTAGAAGCAACTATGAAGTAGAGGAAATTTTAAAGGGGTACAATGATGTATTTGCAGAACCTAAGGAGTTACCACCAAACAGAGGGGTTGAACATCAGATTATTCTCAAGAATGATGCTATACCAAAACAGATGTATCCTTATAGGTACTCCCATGCTTATAAGGATGAAATTGAAAGTATTGTAAAGGAATTACTCGTTAATGGTACTGTCAGGCATAGCCAAAGTCCGTTTGCATCTCCAGTCCTATTAGTGAGAAAGAAGGATGCTACTTGGAGGATGTGTGTTGACTATAGGTACTTGAATAACATGACTGTGAAGCATGATTATCACATACCTATTATTGATGAATTGTTGGATGAGTTAAAGGGTGCTAGGTGGTTTTCAAAAATGGATTTGAGGTCTGGATACTTCCAGATAAGAATGAAGGAGGAAGATATTCATAAAACAGCTTTTAAGACGCACCATGGTCACTTTGAATTTATGGTGATGCCTTTTGGGCTGTGTAACGCACCTGCTACCTTTCAATCACTAATGAATCAAGTTTTTGCTCAGTATTTGAGGAAATTTATTTTGGTTTTCTTCGATGATATCTTAGTGTATAGCAGGAGTTTTAATGAGCATTTACAGCACTTAACCATTACTTTGTCTATTCTGAGGAAGCATAGATTGTATGCTAAGAGATCTAAATGTCAGTTTGGGCAAACTAGCATTGAATATTTGGGTCATATCATAAATGAAGAGGGAGTTTCCACAGACCCGGAGAAGGTTAAAAGCATGGTAGATTGGCCTCAACCATCAAATGTAAAGGGAATGAGGGGATTTTTGGGGTTGACTGGGTATTATAGAAAATTTGTACAGGGATATGGGATGATCAGTAAACCACTTACTGATATGTTGAAGAAGGATGGGTTCAAATGGAGTCCTGAAGCTCTAGAGGCTTTTAATAAACTGAAAGCAGCTATGGTGTCTTCCCCAGTCCTGGCCCTGCCTGATTTCACCAAACCATTCATAGTTGAAACTGATGCAAGTTCCAAGGGATTGGGGGCAGTGTTAATGCAAGACTCTAGGCCTATTGCTTTCCTCAGTAAAGCTCTCAGTCCTAGAAATCAAGCACTATCAATATATGAGAGGGAGTTCTTGGCTGTTCTCATGGCCATTCAAAAATGGAAGCACTGCTTACAAGGGCACCATTTTATTATAAGGACTGATCAACAAAGTCTGAAGTATATTATGGAGCAAAAGTTTACCACTGCCCTACAACAGAGGTGGATTTCAAAACTTTTGGGATTGGATTATGAAATACAATATAAAAAGGGGTCAGAGAACAAGGTAGCAGATGCTCTGTCCAGAAAGGAACATTATGAGGGAGAGTTGCAAGCTATAACTACTATACAACCAAGGTGGGTTATAGAAGTGGTTGGTAGTTACACTGGGGATATGGATTGCACTAAAATTCTGGCTGCTAAGGCTGATATACCCAATATTCATTCAATGACATGGCAAGTTACACGTCAGAATAAAGTCAAACTAAGACTAGAAATCTGCTCCTATTAGACATACACCAAACTGGTTCTCTTTGACATAGACCAGATCTGGTTCTCTTCGACATAGACCAGATCTGGTTCTCTTCGACATGGTCCAGATCTGGTCGTGTCAGATTGGGCTCTTATTCGACATAGACCAATATCTGCTCTTATTCGACATAGGCCAAGATCTGCTCCTGTTCGATATATATCAGACTGGACATGTTCGATATATAGCAGACTGGGCATTAATTCGACATAACCAATGATATACCAAATATTCGATGAAAGACTTTGCATATTCCACGTCATACAAATAAATCAATATCATTATTAAAACTATGTATGAAACTGATCCCATTCGACATCCAATCCAGATTAATCTGTCTCGTTCGACATCCAGGATCAGATTAATCTGCTCCATTCGACATCCAATCTAGATCTCGTTCGACATCCAGGATCAGATTAATCTGCTCCATTCGACATCCAGGTTCAGATTAATCTGCTCCATTCGACATCAAAATACCATTTGATTCGACCCGAAAAGATCCGACCCGAAAGATCCGACCCAAAATATCCAACTTGGAAATCTATAAATAGAAGACATTTATGGATTTCCAAAGGTAGATTCTGATCGACTTAACTATTACTTTTCTGCTATATTCTGCTATGCATTGAATTGATCTGACTTAGGCATCGGAGGGTCAGCGCCGGGTCAACCACCGGCACAACCTGACGAGTTTCTTTGAGCACAGGGTTAGGAACCTTGAAGTGGAGTCCAGCTCGATCTGACCGGCTTAGGATTCCATACTGTGGAGCGGAAAACATCATAACGTGGCACACTGGACGTGGACCAGACACTTAGACGAAAATTCCCTTCATCAGTTGGCGCCGTCTGTGGGAACCTCTAACCAATGCTCGAACAAGAACGATGATCATATCAAGGATGGTAGCAGTAACGCTAGAGTATGATCAGAATGGAGACAACATATAAGTTGATTGAATAAGCATATGCGATGAGGAACAACCAAATATAAAGACTTTCAGTACCAGAACAAAGCTTTATCAAGTTATTCGACCAGAACTGAACTCATCGATAGCACCCATTCATATTTTATGAACATAAAAGCAAATACACATCGGATGATCGACCATAAAGATTTTGATTGACCACATCGATGGATGAACTCGATGATGAAGTAAACAAATTGTCATCAACATAAGAAGAGGTCTTGTTCGACATGCCTTGTTCGACATAAGTGCCTCGTTCGACATCAGTGCATTGTTCGACATAAGTGCATTGTTCGATATAAGTGCCTTGTTCGACATCAGTGCCTTGTTCGACATAAGTGCCTTGTTCGACATCAGTGCATTGTTCGACATAAGTGCATTATTCGACATAAGTGCCTTGTTCGACTTAAGTGCATTGTTCGACATAAGTGCCTTGTTCGACTTAAGTGCATTGTTCGACATGAGTGCCTTCTTCGACATCATCAATGATCAAAATCAGTTGCCAAAAAGGCCTTTCTTCGACATAAGTGCCTTGTTCGACATCAATGCCTTGTTCGACATAAGTGCCTTGTTCGATGTAAATGCCTTCTTCGACGTAGAATGTCCTGTTGTTCGACATCAGTGCCTTGTTCGACATCGGTGCCTTGCTCGACATAAGTGCCTTGCTCGATATCAGTATCTTGTTCGACATGAGTGCCTTCTTCGACATCATCAATGATCAAAATCAGTTGCCAAAAAGGCCTTTCTTCGACATAAGTGCCTTGTTCGACATCAATGCCTTGTTCGACATAAGTGCCTTGTTCGATGTAAATGCCTTCTTCGACGTAGAATGTCCTGTTGTTCGACATCAGTGCCTTGTTCGACATCGGTGCCTTGCTCGACATAAGTGCCTTGCTCGATATCAGTGTCTTGTTCGACATGAGTGCCTTCTTCGACATCATCAATGATCAAAATCAGTTGCCAAAAAGGCCTTTCTTCGACATAAGTGCCTTGTTCGACATCAATGCCTTGTTCGACATAAGTGCCTTGTTCGATGTAAATGCCTTCTTCGACGTAGAATGTCCTGTTGTTCGACATTATCAATGATCAAATCAAAGAAGATGAGCAAAATCTATGTTCTTCGACATAACAAATTGGAGCAGAATGTCATGTTCTTCGACATATCAAAGAAGAGGAGCAAAATCTATATTCTTCGACATATCAAATTCAATGAAGAGTGGAACAAAATCTCATGTTCTTCGACATAAACAAAATCAATGAAGAGGAGAGCAAAAATGTCACAAACAGCTTCAAAGCCTTGTTCGACATAAAGCATCTTTGAAAAACATTCCATCGACTTTATCGATGATCAAATCAATGAAGAGGATAGCAAAAATGTCATATCTGCTATAAAAGTCTTGTTCGACATCAAACAACCATAAAAGCGTTGTTCGACCTCATCATTGACGAGATCGATGAAGAAAGCCAAAGGTCATTGACCAACTTTCTAGAAATACTGATTATGTAGCAAAAGAAGAAAAAAGAAATCAATTTTTCATCGAAAAACGCGAAGAATTCTATCTACATCTTTCAAAACATCGAATTCTGAACAGTCGATAGCTTTCAAAGCTTCGATCCCTTGCACTATAAAAGTGCTAAGATGAACTGATCTACAGCTTTCAAAGATTCAATTCCTTACACTATAAAAGTGATAAGCTGAAAAGTTGATAGCTTTCAAAGCATCAATCATTTCGACAGCTTTCAAAGCATCGAATCCTTACACTATAAAAGTGATAAGTCGACAAATCAAAAGCTTCAAAACTTCAATGCCTTACTCTATAAAAGTGATAAGTGGAACAATTGATAGCTTTCAAAGCATCAATCATTTTCGACAGCTTTAAAAGCTTCAAGTCCTCACGCTTTATATTTCAAAACAAAAACACCTGATCAAATTGAACTGGTTTGTTCAACCAACTAGTTATTCATATATTTGATCAAAATTGATACTTATCTTATTTCGACCAAATTGATACTGATTTGTTCGACCAACTAGTCAGTTTCATATATCTGATCAAATTGCTACTCTTCTTTTCGACCAACTTGGTACTAATCTGTTCGACCAAACACTTTGTTAAATATATCTGATCAAATTGCTACTTTTCGACCAACTTGGTACTAATATGTTCGACCAAATTGATCAAAATACAAAATGTGAAACATTTGATTTGTTCAACCAAATTAAGATGATCATAGTGTCGGCTCTTATGAAACAATTGATAGCTTTCAAAGCATCAATCATTTCGACAGCTTTCAAAGCATCGAATCCTGAACAGTCGACAGCTTTCAAAGCTTCGATCCCTTGCACTATAAAAGTGCTAAGATGAACTGATCTACAGCTTTCAAAGCTTTAATTCCTTACACTATAAAAGTGATAAATTGAACAATTGATAGCTTTCAAAGCATCAATCATTTCGACAGCTTTCAAAGCATCGAATCCTGAACAGTCGACAGCTTTCAAAGCTTCGATCCCTTGCACTATAAAAGTGCTAAGATGAACTGATCTACAGCTTTCAAAGCTTTAATTCCTTACACTATAAAAGTGATAAGTTGAACAATTGATAGCTTTCAAAGCATCAATCATTTCGACAGCTTTCAAAGCATCGAATCATGAACAGTCGACAGCTTTCAAAGCATCAATCATGTCGACAGCTTTCAAAGCATCGAATCCTGAACAGTTGATAGCTTTCAAAGCATCAATCATTTCGACGGCTTTCAAAGCATCGAATCCTGAACAGTCGACAGCTTTCAAAGCTTCGATCCCTTGCACTATAAAAGTGCTAAGATGAATTGATCTACAGCTTTCAAAGCTTTAATTCCTTACACTATAAAAGTGATAAGTTGAACAATTGATAGCTTTCAAAGCATCAATCATTTCGACAGCTTTCAAAGCATCGAATCATGAACAGTCGACAGCTTTCAGAGCATCAATCATGTCGACAGCTTTCAAAGCATCGAATCCTGAACAGTTGATAGCTTTCAAAGCATCAATCATTTCAACAGCTTTCAAAGCATCGAATCCTGAACAGTCGACAGCTTTCAAAGCTTCGATCCCTTGCACTATAAAAGTGCTAAGATGAACTGATCTACAACTTTCAAAGCTTTAATTCCTTACACTATAAAAGTGATAAATTGAACAATTGATAGCTTTCAAAGCATCAATCATTTCAACAGCTTTCAAAGCATCGAATCCTGAACAGTTGATAGCTTTCAAAGCATCAATCATTTCGACAGCTTTCAAAGCATCGAATCCTAAACTGTCGACAGCTTTCAAAGTTTATTGTTTGTTCGACCAAAAACAGAAAAACTGTTCGACCTACAAGTTTATTGTTTGTTCGACCAAAAAGAGAAAAACTGTTCGACCTACAAGTTTATTGTATGTTCGACCAAAGATAAAAATTGTTTTGACCTACAAGTTTATTGTTTGTTCGACCAAAAAGAGAAAAATTGTTCTGACCTACAAGTTTATTGTTTGTTCGACCAAACATAAAAACTATTCGACCTACGAGTTCATTGTTTGTTCGACCAAAATTAGGTTTACATCATTCAATAAATCGATCAGAGTATATCAACATCAAATATCGATGAAGTATAGGTCGAACATCGACCAAAACTGCGATCTAAAGCTTCAAAACTTCGACGACCTAAAAGGTCACCAAGTACTATAAATGCCTCGAGCTTCTCAACCAGTGAGACCTCAATAATATGTTCGATCAAGAAAGTAAAATTGAACACCCATTAAATTGACAATTGCATCATAAAGTTCAAAATTATAACTTCCAGACTTCGATCTACTATCGAACTCTAGAACTTGGGGGACTATTGATATACTAGGAATTCGAAAATTCAAGTTACAAACTTCGAAACTTCGATTTACAATAGAACTCTCGAACTTGGGGGACTATTGATATACCAAATATTCAATCAATGACATGGCAAGTTACACGTCAGAATAAAGTCAAACTAAGACTAGAAATCTGCTCCTATTAGACATACACCAAACTGGTTCTCTTTGACATAGACCAGATCTGGTTCTCTTCGACATAGACCAGATCTGGTTCTCTTCGACATGGTCCAGATCTGGTCGTGTCAGATTGGGCTCTTATTCGACATAGACCAATATCTGCTTTTATTCGACATAGGCCAAGATCTGCTCCTGTTAGACATATATCAGACTGGACATGTTCGATATATAGCAGACTGGGCATTAATTCGACATAACCAATGATATACCAAATATTCGATGAAAGACTTTGCATATTCCACATCATACAAATAAATCAATATCATTATTAAAACTATGTATGAAACTGATCCCATTCGACATCCAATCCAGATTAATCTGTCTCGTTCGACATCCAGGATCAGATTAATCTGCTCCATTCGACATCCAGGTTCAGATTAATCTGCTCCATTCGACATCAAAATACCATTTGATTCGACCCGAAAGATCCGACCCGAAATATCCAACTTGGAAATCTATAAATAGAAGACATTTATGGATTTCCAAAGGTAGATTCTGATCGACTTAACTATTACTTTTCTGCTATATTCTGCTATGCATTGAATTGATCTGACTTAGGCATCGGAGGGTCAGCGCCGGGTCAACCACCGGCACAACCTGACGAGTTTCTTTGAGCACAGGGTTAGGAACCTTGAAGTGGAGTCCAGCTCGATCTGACCGGCTTAGGATTCCATACTGTGGAGCGGAAAACATCATAACGTGGCACACTGGACGTGGACCAGACACTTAGACGAAAATTCCCTTCATCAAAGGCAATTGATGATCAATCATATGAAGATTATTCTGTGGTTCAAGGTATAATCAGGTATAAAGGCAGAATTTATGTTGGAAAAGGTACTGCATTAAAACAGAAACTTATCCAGAGCATACATGACTCTCCCTTAGGGGGACATTCAGGTACAAATGCTACTTACCAGAGGTTGAAGACTGTTTTTTATTGGCCTGGAATGAAGTCTGAAACTATATGTTATGTACAGAGTTGTGATGTGTGTAAAATGGCTAAGCATGAGAATAATCCATACCCAGGCCTATTGGAACCACTAGAAATTCCTAAAGGGGCTTGGACACATATTTCTATGGATTTTATTGAGGGTTTTCCCAAATCAGATGGTAAGGATGTCATACTTGTGGTAATTGATAGATTTACTAAGTATGCACATTTTATTGGGTTAGCTCATCCTTATAGTGCTACATCTATTGCCAAACTTTTCCTGGATAACATATTCAAATTGCATGGGTAGCCAGTTAGCATTGTCACTGATAGGGACAGGGTATTTACAAGCTCATTTTGGTCTGAATTGTTTAAATTGTTGGGTACAAGACTTGATATGAGTTCTGCTTACCATCCTCAAAGTGATGGACAAACAGAACGCCTAAATCAGTGCCTTGAAAATTACTTGAGATGTTTCGCCAATCAACATCCAAAGAGTTGGATGAGGTGGTTAACTTTGGCTGAGTATTGGTATAATACTAGCTACCACTCCAGTTTAAAAATGGCTCCTTTTAAAGCCATGTATGGTTATGACCCACCACATCTTACTTTGGGACCCTACTTGGATACGCCTAACAAGGATGTACTTACTATGGTGCAAGAAAGGGCCTTAATGGTGGAGTTGCTACGGGATAATCTGCTACAGGCACAACAACGGATGAAACATTTTGCTGATAAAAAGAGGATTGAGAGAACTTTTGCAGTGGGTGATGAGGTTTACCTTAAATTGCAGCCTTACAGGCAAAATTCTGTAGCTATGAGACGCACTCTGAAGCTTTCCAACAGGTATTTTGGGCCCTACAAAATCATAGAGAAAATAGGTAAGGTTGCGTACAGGCTTCAGTTACCAAATTCTTCACAAGTTCACAATGTCTTCCATGTATCTCTTTTGAAAAAGAAAATCAGCTCACGACATATACCAAGTCCAATATTACCACTTACGGATGAGGAAGGTCGTTTCAAAGTTCATCCTTTTAAAGTGTTGGACAAGAGACTAGTTAAACGTGACAACACTGCAGTGACTCAAATCCTTGTGCAATGGGAAAATTCTGGACCAGCTCACGCTACTTGGGAAGATTATTACCAGCTTGTCGCCCAATTCCCAAATTTTAATCCTTGGGGACAAGGATCTTCTTCAGCGGGGGGTAATGTCATGTCCATTGGGTGTTTTGAGGGAAATTCTGAAGTCAATTTGGGGAAAATGAAAGAAGATGGTGGAAGAGATGCAAAGGTGGAGTCTTTACTGGATTCTGAAAAAATTAGAATTGATTGGGGATTGAAGGAAGGAAACGACAACACTTTGGGTGAAAAGAGGAATTCTTGTATACATCCGGTTGCATTGAAACCTATCACAGGGGATCAGGACACTTCGCTGCTATTGGATGGAGTTGCGGGAGCACCTGAACAAGTTACACCTGATTCTGCAGGAGACAAGATTACACGCGGCATTTAATTAGTGGATTACAATAGAATATTCTGTTTACGTCTATTTCAATTAGTTATTGGCAGACTATATGTATGGGAGAATTACGCAATGAAAAACTTATGAATTCAGTGATTAAATTCTGTGATTTCTCTTCTCATTTCTTCTGCTATTTCTCATCCCCTTCCCTTATTTGATTCAATTGTTTTATTTTTATCATTATTATTCAAAAAAACCATAAAAATATATTGGAATCTGACAGGCGGTGCGGTGCGGTAGCAGATATGGAAGAAGAGAGAGTGGCGGTGCGGTGCTGTGCGGTGCGGTGCGGTGCTGTGCGGTGCGGCGCGGCGGAGGTAGCAGATAAGGAAGAAGAGAGAGTGACGGTAGTGGGAGAATTTTTATTGAAAGGAAATAATTAGGGTGCGGCTGCTGGAGATCGGGGAGAGAGAAAGAGCAGTAGTGAAAGAAAGAAAGAAGCCCTATTAAATTTCAACAGATATTCAACAAATTTGAAATCTGTTGAAAATTAAAAACATATCGACAGAAATATTCTGTCGAAAAAGTTAAAAAAATTCGACAGAATATAATTCTGTCGAAATTTTTGCGGATTTTTCAACAGATTTTTTATCTGTTGAAATTTTATACTCAATTTCAACAGATTTAAATCTGTCGAAAATAATCTGTTGAAATTCCAAGTTATTCTAGTAGTGATACCAGAACTTTATTATCTCCCAAGTGCAGAGGAGGTATATCAATACCTGAAGCCTCCTCCATTTTTTAATCGGAATGCATAATTTTAATAAATATATATAAATTAACCACCAATTCCTTCATTAATTTCTCTTAATTTGTAAAATTTGTGAATCTATCCAAGTTAATTAGAAGCACACATTTAATTATGATTAGCAATATTGTCAAAACGAAAATTGTTGTTGTCAGAGCTTTCTATTGTGCTCATTCTAATTAAATGTCATAAAATCTAAGTTTTTTAAGTTCCCATAATACCCTTATTGTTTAGTTGGTCAAGCTTTTTAATTATAACAACTTAAATATTTTTCTCTTCTTAAAAATAAAAGGAAAACAAAAAAAAACTTAATATTTTCCTTCTCTTTTCCCTTTTCACTTTCCTATAATTATTAAATATAGAAACTAATTAGTCAACAGATTATTGAGCTCTTAAGGGTTTATTTGGATGGGTTTTGGCTTGGTTTCATGGGTCTCGATTTAAAAAAATTGGTTTGAGTAATTTCGATGAAGCCTTTGAGACATTTGGATGGGTTTTGGCTCTTGGATTTTGTAGTTAAAATAAGTTGAAACCCCACTTAAATTGGGTTTGGATGTTAGGGTTTAGGAAAAAAAAATAGGTGATAAGTGTCAAATCAATATCTTCTTTAGTACCAACAGGTGATTGGTCTAGTGGAAGGGGCTAGTCACTACAAAGTAGCGGACTCAGGTTCGAATCCCTGTTGGGAGAGGCTCCCACTTTATGTGCCCGACGCGCCTCGAAAGGGATTAAACCCTTGAGAAACCAAAAAAAAATATCTTCTTTAGTGAGATTTGGGGAAAAAATAAGTGGTAGGTTTCAAATCAATGTTTTATGAGATTGAAGAGTTTGAGTGTGAGTTTATGAATAGGTTTTTGATAGTTTTATAGGTTTGGCGAAAACTCATTTAAAAGGATTTTGGCTCGGTCTCACGAAATCCGCGAGACCGAGCCAAAACCCATCCAAACACAGCCTAAAATCTCCATTAATCAAATCCTTGAAGATTTCTTGAACATTCATTTTATCCAGATGTATAATAAATCAGTTCTAAATATCATATCAAATATAACATGCCTTGTGTTTTAACTATCGAATAAATTTCTAAAATTTTAGTTCGGGAACATACATAATTGCCGGGAAACTTAAATATAATTGACTATTATAACTCCACCAAATATAATTGACTATTATAACTCCACCAAATTAATTTCGAAATATGAATGTCAACTTTAGATTGCGAAAATGTACCACAAAATTTAAAAGGGATTAAATGCTACTCATGCGAGTTAAATATTTTTAATGACCTTGTAAACAAATATTTTACCATTGATTATACGTGCATGTGAGAATTGAATTTTCAATCTATTAAATATGAAGGATTATATTTGAGAATATAAATTATTTAAAACTTGCCTTTGATTTATATTTGTACTAAAAAAAGGAGCAAATATAGAAGTAGGAGGAGGATAATTTTATCAGCCATATACATGTATCACACTAAATCATCTTCATGATTTTTCAATAGAAAGTTTGTTTTCTTAAGGTGATGTTTGTTTTGAATAAGTCATATCATGAGAGAAATTGTACTCTTCCGGAGGATCTTATCATTGAGATCCTATTGTGGTTACCTGTGAAATCATTGTTGCAGTTCAGGTCAGTTTGCAAGCAATGGCATGCTATCATAAAAAGCCCAACTTTCGTATGCAGACAATTATGTCACGAGAGAAATTGTACTCGTTTCCTTGTTTATTTGCATGCAGTTGGGTTGAGAAATGAACGATGTGGTGAGTACTATGATTTTGCATTAATTCAAGATGAAACACTAGAAAGACACGAGGAGCCAGATCATCTAAAACTTCCTGGGCTAATTAAGGCTCTTTGTGGCCCTTGCAACGGGATATTTTGTGTGGTTAATACGGCTCATAGACTAGCCATGTGGAACCCGGCAACTAGAAGAATGAGACCACTTCCTTATCCTCCAAAAGAGTTTCGTAATATTGATGAAATCGGTCTTGGTATAGATCCTTTGAGTAATGAACTCAAGATTGTTTTGATTATCGGTGCAGGTCATCTTTCGCGGAACCTAATACCTTGTTATGTCGTCTATTCATCGAGAAACGATTCTTGGAAATATTACGAAGACAAAGTCCTTCTTGAGACTTACGCTTGGGTATCCAAAACTCAAAGTGGCACTACATTCTTAAATGGGTTTTATTATTGGAAGAAAAGCAAAATAAAGAAAAACAATGGGCATAGCATTATTTCTAGTGTTCTTGCGTTTGACATGCATAATGAAGTTTTCCAAGAAATCGAGATGCCCGAGATCGTCAGATCAAGAGCGCATGGAGAGCTAGGTTTATATAATGATTCTCTTGTCTTGTTCTCTTACGATAAGAACGTTAATGACAAACAAATTGACATGTGGGTAATGAAAGAAAAAGGGTGTTGGACAAAATTGTTGACTTGTGTTTTACCTTTCGAGTTCGAATTTCCACTGGGGTTTTGGAAGAATAAACAGCTTTTTGTATTAGCCGGTACTTATCACATTCCAAAGTTAATGGTGTATGATCTTGATTCACATACCACAAGAAATATTAGACTTGAACAAAGAGAAGTTGCCCATACTACAAGGTCATTGCAGTGTTATTACAAAGAGAGTCTTGTTTCAATCGTCGAAAATGGAATCTTAGACTATGACATTCAATCTGAAGTCATCCGTAAATATCTCGTTCGCAAATGGCCGTATGAGCCAAGAATAGACTAGTTTATTGAGAGAATATATTCTTCTTAACATGAAAAATATTGCTTAGTCCCTTAATAAAACAATTGTAATGATATCTAACACACAAGGTTCAAATTTAGCTATTATTGTACTAAATTAAGAATCAATTTTTACCGCTCATGCTTTTATAAAATCTGAGCAATCGGTCTAATTAAAATTATTTTGAGATAGTATATATTTTTGAATTTTTTTTCACATTAAAACTAGAATACTAACATATACATATGTAAATCGGATTCAAATTCTAATTCAAACAACAATATTCTGATTTTTAATCATATTCGATGAAAGTTATACTTAAAGTCTCTATGACATAAGTACTTCATCATGATTTATACACTAAAGTTCGAAAAAAAAAATGTGTCTTCCGCTGCGAATTTTTTCTTTTAACTAGGAAAATGTACGTGCGTTGCACGTGATTAACTAATTTTCTATGTTAGTTGAATTATACAATCATTTTTCAATATACTATCTTAATGGCGTATCATGTAATTTTTTTGACTAATTCACTTTAATTATTACTATGTTGTTACAAAAAATTATCATAAATACTTATAATCAAAACTTGAAAATAAAAAATGAACTATAACTATTAAGTATTTTTAATCTGAAACTACATGTCTACAGAACTATTATTCTAAAACAACCATTTGAACGAATGAATAACATCTATTATTTTCTTCCTTTACCTTGATATTTCCATCTAAACAATTTTTCACAGGTTTAACCCATTTTTTTTTAATTCATTCATTTTCAATCACATGTCTAATCAAGTTTTAACGAATCTAACCCATTTTTACCAACTCTCCCCGATTTTGTAGTGCAAGCCTGCTTTTACACTAAGTTTACCCTATTTTCTGTTATTTTAACATGTTCTTTCATCGATTTCCTCCAGTTATACTTGAGTTTACCATTTATTTTTGTGTTATTTTAATCCGTTATATCATTGATTTCACCATTTTTTGTGCTTTATCCCATTATTTTCACTCATTCTATCCGCTTTAACCCATTTACCTATTCTTTTGCTGATGTAAACTATTTTCTCGACTATTTCATATATTTTTTTTCAATTTAACTCTTTCTTGTTGTTCTTTATCGATTTGACCCATTTTTTGTTATTTTGTGTTCAATCGATATCATTCATTTTTTTTACCAGTTTACCCGTGTTTTGTTAATTTACCTCATTATTTATCGATCGTACCATTTTTTGTTGCTTTAACTCATTTTTATTCGATCTAACCCATTTTCCCATTGTATTGTCGTTATCACCAGTTTTAACTCTTTTTTAGCCTAAGCCAATTATAAGTTTTTCTGTTAACTAAATATGATTGCTTTAGTTTATTCGTATTGAAGAAATGTGAATTCTTTTTAGGTTTTATAATAATTGATCATTTCTTAAGAATTGTCCAAAGAAACATCGATTGCGCCTGTATTTACACTGAGTTTATCATTTTTTTTGTTATTTCAACCCGTTCTTCGATCGATTCCACACATTTTTGTGTTTTATCAAATTTGTTAATCAATTCACTCATTATTTTCGATTTGACCCAAGTTTAGTCGATTTTACCTATCATCCTTACCACGTTGTTTTATCAATGACACCATTTTTTATATTTAATTTGTTTGTCTTCTATCTAACCCATTTTTTCTCTGATTTATCAATTTTTTTTATCATATATATATTTTTAGTAGAATCTTATCCGTTTTTACCAATTTTAACTATTCTATGTTTTGACTTATTTTGGTTTAAGCCAATTTTAAGTTTTTCAGTTAACTAAATAGTACTTCTTTTTTTATTCATATAGTCTGAACGTGACCTTTTGTTTTTAGATTCTTTAGTAAGTGATAAATTCTTAAGAATTTTTGAAAGAAATATCGCGTGTACCTATTTTACACTGAGTTTATCATTTCTTTTTTATTATTTTAACCCGTTCGTACACCGATTTCATCTATTAATTTCTTTTTTGTGGTTTATTTCATTTCTTAATCAATCCATAATTATCTCAAGTGTAACCAGTTTCAGTCGATTTTCACATTTGTTAATGAATTCACTAAATTTCTCCACTTGAACCGAATTTAGTCTGATTTTACTCGTTATTTCGCTTATTTAACCTATTTTCTCACATATTTGAACTTTTTTTTCTTTTCAAATTAACTCATATATTTGTTTTTGTTCTTTTATCGATTTGATATGATTTTTTGTTATCCCGTGTTTAGCAGATTTAACTCATTTTTTTTTACTGATTTTACTTATTTTTTGCTTGTTAACCTTGTTGGTTTTATCAATGGCACGATTTTTTTTTACTCTCTTTTCTTTCTATCTAACCAATTTTCTCATTGATTTTACCATTTTTATCATATATTATTAATCAAAATTTACATTTTTTGCCTATTTTAACAATTTCAATGTTTTGAAGTTTTTTTGCTTAAGCCAATTATACATTTTTAGTTAGCTCTATTATAACCCAATTTCTTTAGTTTTCTCTCTAATGTAACCCAATTTCAGTCGATTTTCACATTTGTTAATCAATTCACTAATTTTCTCCGGTTGAACCTAATTTAGTTTGATTTTACTTATTATTTTGCTTATTTAGCTTATTTTCTCACATATTTCACTTTTTTTTTTTGCCAATTAACTATTTCACTTGTTCTTGTTCTTTTATCGATTTGATCTGATTTTTTTTATCTCGTGTTTAGCCGATTTCATTCTTTTTTTTTTTTTTACTGATTTACTTATTTTTTTGCTTGTTAACCTTGTTGATTTATCAATGGCACAATTTTATTTTTGTTTTAACCCGTTTTTCATTCTATCTAATGAATTTTCTCATTGATTTTACCATTTTTATCATATATTACTAATCAAAATTTTGCATATTTGCCTGTTTTAACAATTTCTATGTTTTGAAGTTTTTTTGCTAAGCCAATTATACATTTTTCGTTCTCTCTAGTGTAAACCAATTTCAGTCGATTTTTATATTTGTTAATCAATTCACTAATTTTCTCTGGTTGAACCCAATTTAGTCTAATTTTACTTATTATTTTGCTTATTTTCTCACATATTTCTCTTTTTTTTTGTTGCCAATTAACCCATTTATTTGTTCTTGTTCTTTTATCGATTTGATCTGATTTTGTTATTCCATGTTTAGCCGATTTTATTTATTTATTTTTTTTACCAATTTTACCTATTTTTTTGCTTGTTAATCTTGTTGTTTTATCAATGACACAATTTTTTTTAACCTGCTTTTCTTTCTATCTAACCAATTTTCTAATTAATTTTACCAATTTTATCATATATTACTAATCAAAATTTTACATATTTTGCCGGTTTTAATAATTAATATGTTTTGAAGTTTTTTTTTGCTTAAGCCAATTATACATTTTTTAGTTAACTAAATAGTATCTTTTTTTATCACATAGAACGAATTTGACATAGAGGTTCCTTAATGTTTTTTTAGGTTCTTCAAATAAGTGATAACTTCTTAAGAACTCTTCAATTTTTTTTTGAACAAATATAGAGTTATAGTTTTTTTTAACCATTAATATTTTAATAAATTACAAAACTTTAAAAGATAATTATAAGTTTCCTATATAGGAGACTTCTTGTCTAATTATACTTATGTAATTCTTTTCTTTTAGGATTCTTCTATTTTACATTTTTGCCATAAATTTAAATATCATAATATAATTTAAATAGGGGTATATTAGTCTTCACAAAAAAGGGAAGAAATTTCCTTAGGCCAACTTATACTTTTATATGTATATAGATATATTACGATGTCAAATGACGTAATTTCTGTAAAGTTGAAGGGTTCATGTGGACGATATTGTATTGGACTAATTTACGCAGATTATTTAGTACAACCGCTGCACCACGTCATCAAGTACACGTGGTGCAGCCCACTAATACACTTGGGACATGCGGATAATCCACATCACCCCATATTCTAGCCATGTTCCAAAAAAAATAGGGATTCAGAAAATTGTGTTCACATTGCCAGAACATGGGTGATGTGAATTATTAATCCACATGTCCCAAGTGTATTGATGAGCTGCACCACATGTACTTGATGACGTGGTTCAACGGTTGTACTAAATATTTTCTCATAAATGTGGGGGTGCTTGCGAGAAAGAGGGATTTATAGGCTTCTTGACATGGACCTATGATTATCTAATCAAGAGTATGATTGAACATTAAGGGGAATAATCCCCATGAGTGAACGTTTTTCCACGAAGCATAATCATATATACCTCTTGATTTCTACAAACAATTTAATTTGGAACATTTTTACTTAGACCTGTGACTATCTAGTCAAGTTGAAAACATTTTTACTTAGATCTACAATATATGTTCCTGTAGAGTGAGATTTGCACATATTTCTCGCCTTCAAGGTCATTTAGGTACTCAAAAGTCTGGCGTCTTGCATATCTTTGTCCTTAATGTGATTCTTCCGTATTGGTGTCTACATCTATGACTTCGTACTCTGGTTCGTTATCTTCCACTGTCAATCCAAAAAAAAATGAGTCAATTAGCAAAATATTTGACGTTTAATATTGGAGGATGCTTAAATAATCGAACAATAGCAAAGCTGTTTGAAATAGGAATAAGAAGTGTGGATCAGAAAAGAGACCTACATTGTTACTGCAGTTATGGAAAAATTAGTTATTGGAATGACTGCTGCAGCTAAAGTCCACAAGGAATGCCAAAAAAAAAAAAGGTTTGTCTTTAGTTTCATTCATGATTGGTTAATCGTTATACATTTGCTAATCTTTTTTTTTTTTTTTTTCATTTATGATTAGTTAATCGTTACACATGAGTTATGAACTAATGATAGCACTGGCCTCCAAAATTATCTGTATTTGCCGTTTGGGGGAATTGGGATGAATTCTCCTAACTAATTTGACTCTTTTTTTCTTCTTTTTCTCAGACTGTATTTTGAGTTGTTTGTAATAAAACAGGATAATCTCTCTCTATTTTTGGCTGAGATGCATTTTATTGTCAACCATTTTTCCCCCTTTTTTCAGACTGAATTGTGGTTTGTACAGAATAGTCTTGATTTTGTAATTTGTTTAGAACATTGTTTATTTTTAGACTGATCACAATTGTTACATGTAGTAATTGATAAATCCATTGAATTCAGCTAAAGAAAAAACAGAGAAGTAATTGATTGAAAAATGTAAGGATTTAATCTGCCACAAATTCAGCTAAAGAAAAAACAGATAAGTAATTGATTGAGAAATGTAAAGGATTGAATCTGCCCTGTTAACTTCCCTGTAACGATCACTCGATTGAAGAAATATAACATTTAGAGCATCAAAACTTCTAGCAAAAGATTACACATCCATTACGAAAATCATACCAATACCAGTTCCAGCAGTAAACAGGACACACTATTCTCATATTATTAACAATTTCCAGAACAAGCTAAAAAACTACCAACAACTTCAAAGAAGCAACCAAATCACTCAATTTTGACATGGAAAACATCACTCCTCTCTTCTTCCTTGATCTTGGGTAGAAACACTTTAAGAACTCCATTCTTCATCTCCGCTTTAATCGCATTAGTTTTGTATAGCCTCTCCGGAAGATCAATCCTGCTGGCGTACCTACGCCCACTCTCATCATCCTCGAATTCCTTCTTGCCCTCACCTTTGATAATCAGTGTGTTCTGCTCCATGGAGACCTTGACGTCTTCCTTGCCTAATCCAGGCATGTCCATACGCAGATGAAGGCCGTCGGCAGTGTCCTTGGCATCCCAGTTTCTGCGAAAGTTACTAGAAAGAGGTGTGTCCATGAACTGGTCCACCACATTGAGAAGCTGACTCAAGCTACTTCTTGTTGATAATGGATACGGATCAAACGCCTCTACATAACCAAAATCAGTAAATATCACGTTCAGAACAAGCTAGAAAATAAATCTATAAACAACAATACATAAAAATCAGTTTCGCTCGATTTCTCATCTTGAGATATCACAGAAATCTACTAATCCATCTAAAAACACAAAATATATTGAAACGACTTTGACTTCGTTGTTAACTGCCGATAAGATCTTAACAGAAAATGAAGATGTTCTCGATCGGATGCCTTACATGTATCAGAGAAGAAACAGAACAATTAGAGGGACAGATAGTGATGAGTTACTGAAAAACAAGTTATATTCAGCTAGCTAGCTCATAACTAGATACAATTGATAGAAACGAAATTTAGAAGATACATTTCCACATTGTGAACAGATAATGACATTTCATTGTAACGGCGATAAGATCTATCAACAACAATACATAATATCAGTTGCTCTTGATTTCTCATCTTTAGATATCACAGTAATTTATTAATCGACCCAAAAACACAACATATATTGAACTGATTTTGACTTCATTGTAAACGCCGATAAGATCTAAGTTGAAAATGAAGATGCTCTCCATCGGATGTCTTACAGATATCAGGGAAGAACAAAACAATTAGAGGAACAAATTGTAATCAGTTACCAAAAAACAAGTTACATTCAGCTAGCTCATAACTAGATACAATTGATAAAACGAAATTTAGAAGCCACATTTTCACATAGTAAACTGATATCTGAGCATAAAACGAGGAAATTTTGAAGATATCGTGAAGATATCAGAGGAGAAGTAACAGAACCATTAGAGTAAAACACATAGAGATGGAATAAGAGGACAACTACCAGGGAACGGAGAGAAGACGCGGCTACCGGAGCGTCGATCGTCAAAATCACGGTCATCGCTGTCATAATCACGAACGGCGTTGCTGCTGAAGAAACGTGAAGAAACCGGCTGAGCAACCGTACGGACCGAACGGGAAGACTTGGAGAGGAGGCTAGAGGAAACAAGGCGCTTCAGAGCAAGTGCCGACGCCATTGCTAATTATCACGTGGAAATGAAAACTTGGAGAATACGAAATTGCTTTTGAGATTTTGGATGGGGTTTTAGCGTGTGAAAATGCTGTGTTTTTCGCTTGGGGAACAAGTGATGGTTTAACTGCTCATTTTATATTGAGGATGGAATTCTGTAGAAATTACTAGAGAGAAGAATTATTCGAGAAGGTTCAGTTATGGATTGGAATATTTGAAGGATTTATGGGCCGGGCCTTGGTCACGAGATGGGCCTTTTGGGCCTTGATTATCTGATTTTTGTTAGGTGAATATGTATAATGTTGTTTCCTTTTTTCTTTTTTCTTTTTTCTAGATGATGTATAATGTTGTTTAATAACATACTTTTCTTTTCCTTGTTACGCATTGCTTAATATCTTAGTTTATATAGTTAATTATTGATAATCCTTACATATAGGGATGCACATGATTTTCAAAAAACTGTCATATATCGTATCAAATAGTATGGAATTTTTTATTTATATTTTCAAAATTGAAGGTTTTAGACTTCTAAGACCGACAAAAATCGTATCAAATCGAAATTGAGAAGAAATATGGATTAATTATTCATTTTTTAATATATATAAATGAATTTTATGACTTTTTTAAATTTTAATTTAAATATTCTCGTATACGATATTATTTATAACTTATATTATAGTCGATCATAATTTATTGTTACTACATCGCTAGCTTTCAATTTAAAAAAAAAAAAAATACTCCAACTTAGCACAAATTAAATTTGTTATGTGTTGAAAACTTAAAATGCAAAAATTCTAAACAAAATAGAAAATAATAAGTTCCTTCGCAAAATAAAAATAATGATCAAATAATTAACCAATTAATCTAATTCAATTAGGTCGAATTATGTCGTCAAATTTGTGATTGTATTCTTTTTCAATGCTTTATTTAATGTAGAATAATTATTTGTAAGATATTATGATATTAATTTTTTTTATAATTGTCAACTATGTAAGAAAAATTGCATGAAAAAAATCGCCAACCGTACCGGAACCGCATGAAATCGAGTTTATTGGCATGGTTCAAAAAATTCAAGTTTGGTTTTGAGTTTTTTAAAGCCACATTAATTGATAAGATATAAATTTCTTAAAAAAATCGCAAAACCGTACCATGTGCACCCCTACTTACATCCTAGTAGAAATTGGTTGGGTTCTTAAAAAAAAAATGTTAAATAAATAAGAGTTGGTTTAGAGTCCTTCGACTTGATTTGGTTGAAGTGTTGATGAGAATAGGTCAAGCAATCTTGGTTTTTATGTTCATCTTCTTTTCCGCTACTTTTTTTTTTTTTAATGTTTGTGTCGTATAAAAATTATCTATTATACTCTCCAGCTCTTATTGGAGTTCTATTTAGGGTGAAAATTGAGTTAAGTTATTTGGAATTTAGTTCAAGCTCGACTCGGACACTCGGTTATAAAATAAAAATAAAGCAAAATATATATATGATAATCAAACTATTTGGTTTGTGAAGTTCAATTAAGCCTTAACTGAACTCAACTATTTAACAATAAAATCAAAGTCAAAATTAAATATTGTCTAAATTATCTAACGAAACATTAATAAATGTCTTGTTCAATCTGACCCAAACTTGCTTACTAATGATTCGCATAAAATATGTAACACCCGACAATTTATTAAATAATTTAATTATACAAGTTACTAATTATAATTATTTTCAAATTAGCCAAGGGTATGTTGTAATAAAATTTTTGGGGTTAAAAGTTAAATTAAAATTTTCTAGGACTTAGGTGTAATTTACCTATAGGATATATCTCACTAAAACACACGGCAGCATAGTAGGAAGAGTTGATGACTCTTGATCAGTTTTGCTACATGTCAACTAGGGAAATTCTTACTCAGATCGGGTTTGGCCAAACCCAAAGCAACTACATGGCAAGTGTAATACACTTGCTTTGGGATTGGATGTAATTCCCAGGAGAGTGACCAATCACAAAGCAAGTGCAATACACTTGCTTGGCGGTTGGATGGGTTTGACCAAACCCGGCTTGGACAAAAATTTTCCTGTCAACTAGGCAATTCTCCCTTATTAGCTAGTATATTAATTTGAAGGAACTTTCTTTCCTTTGGTTGGGAAAAACATACAATTAGAGACGAGAAAAGAACAAAGAGAAGAAACATGACCCAAAAACATTAGGGAAGATAAATAAACAAGTTGATAGAGTGAAAGAAAACCTATAAAAGAGGGGTGTTATATAATTTTACAATTATTATCACTGTCCAAGTATAAAAAATGATAATAATAATAAAATAGAATAATATATATAACACCTCATATTATACATAAAAATATATAAGTTTTATATTGTACAACATTTCAGTAATATTAATTTACATTCTAACAACTTAATTCAAGTTTTATTACACTAACTTACTCTCTAACTCTCAACTTTCCTTAATTTTACATATTTACATATACACATAACCTAACTAACATTACCCTACCCGATCATTGAAACCGATCATTCTGATGCAACTGATCCTTCTACTTCAAATGGTTCCTCTTCCTCACTAAATTCTGACCCTTCATTAACTATCTCTCTTATCCTTCTTCTAATTTCTCTATTTCTTACGCCTCTATTATCGTATTGTCCCCTAAACATTTTGTTTTCGAGTCTGAGTTCTCGCACCTGATTCTCTAGGGTTCGTATACGTTGTAAATTCTCTCTCTCGAACCCATGAGGATCCATAAAAATTATCTTGTGATGCCCAAAATACACAAACAGTGAGCCGTGTGAAATTTGGGAAGAGAGAGAAAGGGAAAGGGGATATTAAAGTGGGAGAAATTTTGAAGGAAAGTTGGGGAAAGAAGAATATATGGTATGGTAAGAGAATCAATGAAAGTTTTATACTTTTACTAATTAGGCAGAGATAGATTTTTAATTTGTTTGTATAATTTGGAGTACAACTAAAACCCAGATGGACTTGAATTCCTCTGCTGCGACTATTGAAGATTTGCTCGAGAAAGTTTAGAAAACTGAGTATTCTTAGTGATGATGATGATGATGATACTAGTAGTAGCAGTAGTAGTAATTCGTTGCAGAACAACAATTCTCTTTCTCGAACCCATGAGGATCTAGATCCTCATGGGTTCGAGAGAGAGAATTTACAACGTATACAAACCCTAGAGAATCAGGTGCAAGAACTCAGACTCGAAAACGAAATGCTTAGGGGACAATACGATAATAGAGGTGAAAGAAATAGAGAAATCAGAAGAATGGTAAAAGAGATAGTTAATGAAGGATCGGAACTTAGTGAGGAAGAGGAACCATTTGAAGTAGAAGGATCGGTTTTCAATGATCGGGCAGGGTAATGTTAGTTAGGTTATGTGTATATGTAAATATGTAAAATTAAGGAAAGAAAGTTCCTTCAAATTAATATACTAGCCGATAAGGGAGAATTGCCTTGTTGACACTGATCAAGAGTCATCAACTCTTCCTACTATGTTGCCATGTGTTTTAGTGAGATATATCCTATAAGTAAATTACACCTAAGTCCTAGAAAATTTTAATTTAACTTTTAACCCCAAAAACTTTATTACAACATACCCTTGGCTAATTTGGAAATAATTATATTTAATAACTTGTATAGTTAAATTATTTAATAAATTGTCGGGTGTTACAAAATATATATTTGGTCAATCTGATTCAATTAATTCTTATCTAAAATAGAAATTCAATCCATAATAATTAACAAATAAATTATATATTACACAATAATTTTTAGTTCTATGAGTTAGAAGACTTGTGATCTAATTTCATACATCAACTCATACCTTACTTCTTCGTTGTGCAGTGTAAGCGTTATTATTTTAATGTGTTTTATATGAAATCCAAAACAAACTTCAAATTGGTGATTAAATAGGTTGATAACTTGATTTCAATTTGTTATTGTTTAAAGCTTACATAATTGAAAATTTTGAGTTCGCAAATTGAGAAATTTGTCTTAGATAAACAAATCGTAAAATGTAGAGACAAACAAATCCTAAAAGGTAGAGAATTTACCAAATATGTTGGCATCATCAACGATCATTAGTATTTTGAACATGCCCAATTGCAGGATCCGAAAAAATTAAGTGGGAATTTCATTCACTAGCAAGCCCTTGGCTTTGTTTGTGATGTACATAAGAACTATTAAGTACCAAATTGGCATAAGAATGCATAGTTCTAGTTAACATTCTTTTCAACCCAAATTAATCATCCTACAAAACACGGTCAATTAATCGGATGCTCATGTAGTAGCCAAAGAATCGAGGAAAGATTCACTACATTGTATACATTTCGTACAAGATAAAATACCTTGTTGCCCCTGCAGAGTTAATAGCTTTCAACCCTGAGAAATTAGGAATTGCAGCGGCATTGCAAAATCTCAACTAATGGCTCTTCACAAAATCGACATATCGTTTTAATATTCTAAAAAAGGGTGCATGCTCCCCCCCTCATATTGAACCTATATTCTATCCGTAAACTCTGTAAAACAATCATATTAGAAAAAGCAAAATATTTGATTCCTAAATTGGTATTCTAAGAAGTTATTAAGAGTTATGATTGTCTCAAGGGCAAATAGCTCCACTTCAATTATGTATGATCGTGTTACCTTCATAGTTAACTAATTTAAGCCCGTGAGAGAAGAAAAAGAATCAGGTAAGAAAAGTTTACCCCAGAAGTTGATTTAGATCGGTTTAGCACCCGTATATCTGAATAAACCAAAGACAAGAAAACCAATTGGTGATGGCGTGTAGGTATTTAGCAAAACAAAATGTTTTGTTACCTCAGGATTTGGAAAAACCCAGGTTCTCCATCAGCAGCTGTAATATGCATGCACATACTGATATCATATCTGTTCTTATAAATACTTGAGATGAGTTGATCCAGTACAAAAGAAGACCAAAACTATAGGTTCAGGACAATATTTGTAAAGCATCAATGAAATTATACCTACCTCAACCTTGTCTCCTCTAATTTATATCGATGAAAGAGAGATGGGAAAGTCTCAAATTGAGCTGTGAGAACAGATAATAATTTCACTCGTAACGACCACATAATTTAGGACCCTAAATCACACATACATTGGTGGGTTTAAAATGACTACCTCTTCAGAATTCAGATTCAGATAATTATCTACTAAATCCTTTCATGTGAGCGGCGACTTGGACTCCTTCATGACCTCCTGTGACTATGTTTGATGGGAGAACGGGATCTGCTTCTACCACGTTTTCGGTATCTATCCCTACTGCCTTCTCTTCCATTCCTTGTATCTGATCCTCTTCCCCTGTCCCAGCTTCCTCTGCCATTTCTTTCACGAGATCTCTCTCGGTATCGGTCCCTCTCCCTGTCAACCGAGTCACTTTTTCTGCGTAGGCTCTCATTTTCTTTTTCTCGTAGCTTCCTTCGTTCTTCTGCTTCTTTCTCCCTAGCCAACCTTTCTTCTTCTCTAGCTTTCTCCTTAGCTTCCTGGTCATTGTATAAAATTCACAAGTGAATAAACATGTAATTGACTTTTTGACACAGTGTAACTATCAGAAAAGTATGACTTGCACAGTATGTACCTGATACTCAGCCAGAAAGTCACGGACCATGCCATAACCAATATGCTGCTTACCAGTAACATGTGATTGAATTCTCTCCGCAGCATCATTTGCTATTAGAAAGGAACCACATATTTCACACAAAGCCATTTTTTTCTCCTGTGCAACCATCAACGCTTTATCTAGCTGTGGTTGCTGAGTCAAGGCTGTTTTCTCGAAATTAAGAATTTCCACCTGAAAAGCCCAGGGATCAAATTAAGTCCGATAGATTTAATGAAGACACAGTTGTAATATTCAGAAAGAGACTACACCACTTTTAAAAATGAAAAAAGCACCTTTCTCATAAGTGCCTCAGCTTCATCAACCTTCCCCGCTTCACCAAGAGACTCAACTTGTTCCAGTAGGTTCCTTATCTTCTCTTCAAGAATAGACAACTGCTCAGATTTTTCAGCTGAAATTGGAGGGGGCGGGGGGACTTCAACCTCTTGAGCAAGGCGTTCACGACCTCGCCTAACTTTTCTATCTAAATCTGAAACCTGAAATAATATAGAGTATGTCACAACCCAAGCCAGGATTATATAAACCAAAACAATGAACTTCAAACTTGTTGAAGATGAAAACTTACCAACTTTTCGCAGAAGTGAGCTAGTTCAGCTTCAAATTTTGGAACATATGAATCATGTCTGGGGGACTTCTCAAAACTAAAGAGAGAAACAGCAAAATCTCATCACAATTGCGAATAAGGCTCTTCACAGATTTAGATAAATTATAACCTATGACCCACTGACAAGGACACTCTTCTAGTGAAGAGGCCAAATTGATACACAGATATACTTCACAAAAATATTATGAGGGTTTTCGATAAGCTAATTTTATTAGAACATTTATTTTGACTGAAAATTCATGGGCCAGACATAAATAGGAAACAATCATGGATCAAAATTTCGTTTCGGTCAGCCAAATATTGGAAACCTTTCGAGACTTTCGGAAATGTTTCGGAAACACTAAGGAAAAATTGTAATAAAAGTTACTAAATTCAGATAAATAACAGAGTTTAAGGCAAACAAATAGTTTCGGAATTACATCTCATTTTCGTTTCGCTTGATTCAAAAACGGAAACTTTTCGATGTTTTAGAAGGAAAAGATGGAAATTTTGATCCATGGAAACAATGACCAATAATACATAACATAAATTGTGCAAGGAAGAACTGCAAAAGGATCCCTGCTAGTTTATTGGGTCCTAAGTTTCCAATTTTACAAGCATACATAATATTGGCTGCACCAAAATTATAAAAGCTAAAAACTAGTTTAGGCACACTAAAGAAAAATACAGCTCAATTACCTTTCCTTCAACTTTGGATCATGAACTTTGGGGCACACTCCTGATGCAATAAACACGATAAAGAATTTTCATTAAAAAAAGGGTTATACAATAAATGAAGCTGCAATAACTCCGCAATGCAAAACTACATCTTTCAGATGAACCAAGTAGAGATAGTTATGACTCTGTGTCAGCTAAATTATAGTTATGACTAATTTACTCGACATAAAATAAAGAAGCTTTAAAAAGGAAATGAATGAATCACCTAGATCACTTTTAGTGTTGACAAACAAATCATGGGGACAGAACCGAACCATATAGAATCTACAAACTTCCTTATCATCCCATTTAAGTTCCCGATATCCTCTTCTCTCTTCGTCCGTCAAGTTCCGCGCTGAGCAAATAAATTCCATATTAAAAGGCATTAAATAGTCAATAACACAATACAGTGTGATAAAATCATTGATAAATACTTTCGTCCGACATGCATTGAATGTATATCATGAAAATTGATGGACTTCAAACAATTTTTTTATTAAAATTAAAAAAATCCAAGTAGGACTCGTTTGCTCAAATTTTCCAAATATCAGTTCAACATTCACGTAAACAAATTAATTTTTTTTTTTTTCCAGAATAAGTGTTTCTGAAAGGCAATTGAACAAAAATCAATTGATAAATTAAGATTCGATAAGAAAAATTCAAGTAAAAAATGGAAATTCAAAAAAAATTAAGGTTCAAGAGAAAGCCCGCTCACCAGAGCCCATGAGTTCATCAAGCAAAGCCCTCTGAGCATCCATCCTTTAGAGATTGGAGAATCCGAAGCTCAAAATTATTTCTGTGTGGATTAATTGCAATGAGAAACCCTAAGATTTATCGAATAGAGAACGAGAGAAAATTAGGGTAACATCAAGGAATCATTTGTTGCTGGTTGCTACCTTGTTTGTTTGGATGTTTGGATTAATTTTATCCCTAATATAAACCGAGTCCCACTCGACTGGGCCTGTTCGGTTCATCAGATAGGGCCTCATTTCTCCTTTTCTTTTTTTCTAATGAGAACAACTTTTTTTTTTTTTTTTTTTTTTCCGAGGAATTAATTTCTTTAGAGACGCATCGGAAACATTAAGAGGATACCTCTTCCGGTAGGGATTCGAATTTCAGTCCGTTATTTTGTATTGACTAGTTTCTTCTACTAGACTAATCACTTGTTGATATATGTTACAATGACACTTACACAAAAATATGGACTCGACATGACTCAGACACGACGATATCAATTTTTAAAATTTACAAGACAAGACACATAATAGACATGGATATCCAAATCAACTAATCTTCCTCCGTCCCAATTATCTTTATCCCTTGGTACAGTTGACCAGTCAATTTGATTAAACTTATAAAAGTTATAATAAATAATATAATTAATATATTTCATTAATAAATTGATAATATCATATGACACCATATATATTAATATTTATAATGTTTAATACACCACAAATGTGAATAATTAAATATGATAAGTCACTTAAAAGATTGAAAAGTTTGACCGGGTATTGTAGCAAAGGGAGCAAAATAAATGGGATGGAGGGAGTATATAGCAACAATAATTTTTCTATAACATATATTATGTTAAGAAGATAAAAGTTTTGCTAATTTTGAATAAAAATCTAAACAATAAATAGCTTTAAATATAATCATGTTATTGCTCATAAATATCCAACTAGAGGGGAAAAAGGAAAACAAAAATATCTTGATTATAGAATAGAAAGTAAACTAGCTTTTGTTGAATGTTGAATCAATGGAAATTGGAGATGGAGATTGAAAACATTAGGGTTGATTTCTTACGACAAAATATGGTAAGGAAAATTTGAGGAGAAAATCATATAATCAAAGAAATGGTAATTAAGTATGTAATACAAGGTTGTTTTATTTTATTTAATTTTGAAACACAACTTTTATTTGGTTGTTCGAAATACAAAGGAAACGTACTCCTCTAGGTAAACAAATCCCCCCCCCCCCCCCCCCCCCCCCCCCCCATCAAAGCCAATGTCGATATCGTCTTTCAAAGTGAGCTCTCTTCCATTTCTTTGGTTGTTCGAAAAAGTGGTGGTGCCATTATTTTTGCTTCAATCATCAAAAGAGATTATTTTGTTGATCCTATTTTCATCGAACCTGCTTTATCACGTGTCAATCTTGTTCGTGCTATAATTTTATCTTCGAAAGTGGCTCTTTGAATGTGGTAAATATGATCAGCGGGGCTTCTCCGTCTTTTGAAAGGGCCAGTACAACCGATGCTCACCTTGCACGGCTCCTACTCCTCGAATGACCAAGATGGAAAGTCAAAAAAATCACAAAATTCGGGAACAAAACAATTTACAATCTTGCAAAATGGGATATTTCTTGTAATTGGAATGGTGTTTACCACTTTCCTTCACCCCTGGCCCTGAACTTTAGCTTGTTTGGTTGTCAAGAAAGTGAGGGAAAATTGTAAGGAAAGGAAAAGGAAAGGAAAGGAAAGGAAAAGGAAAAGAAAGTCATTTTCCTCTACATGTTTGGTTGTCAGGAAAATTATTTTCTTGCAGATGTTTGGTTGTCAAGAAAATTTTGAAATATAATATTTTTGATAAATATTTTTGTTTGATTATGAATACTTTCAAAATTATAAAATATATTAAAAGTGATTGCAAAATAAAAGTTATCAAATTAATCCCTAGAAAATAAAAAGTACAAATCGAGTAATTGAATCAAATAAAAAAAGTTAGAAAAACTGAATATATTTTACTCGGGAAAGTTTATCTATCCATGTAGATATATGACATATCTTCATATTTCTACATTACACGTTTATATATATATATATATATATATATATATATATATATATATATATATATATATATATATACTAGTAAAAATTTTAATTTTTCTTTGGTTGAGATTTATGTAAATTAGTTGATATTGTCTTTTGTTATTTGTATTTTTTTATTTAAAGATAGGATTTACGTTTTCTTTGTTAATAAAATATTGTATATAATAATGTTTTCATTATATTAACTATAATATATAGATTAATTTGACGCTATTGTATATTTTTTAGCCACCGAATTTATATCAATTTTCAAAATTAACAAGGGGTTATCGTCAATTTTTAAAGTTAACAGGGGGTTACTGATAATATTTTAGGTAAAAGTGGTGCTTTTGCGTCATTTTGTGGGGGTATAATTGTTATAATGACTTGAGAGGGTACTTTTTTGCTAATAATAAATAAGCACAAAGGGGCTTTTGATAGAAAAAAATCACAAATGGAGAATTTTGATAGTTAGACAAAGTACAAGGGGAGTTTTGCAATTAGCTAAAATATTTTCCCCAGATTTTCCCAGGATTTCCCCATCAAATTGGTGGGGAAATTTTTTCTTCACAAAATTTTCCTGCAGGAAAGTTGAAGGAAAATAAAAACTTCCTTTCCTGCTATCCAAACAACAATGAGAGAAAAAAAAACTTCCTTTCCCTCACTTTCCCTCACTTTCCCGACAACCAAACAGTACATATGTGATTTGTTTTGTTCAATTTATAATGTGACGGATAATTTTTCCCCTAATAGTGATGAAGTATTTGTTGGAATTTTAGAAGTTTTTAAATTTCAAAATAAAAAATAAATTTTGTAACGTCAAATGCATTAACATCCCCCTAATGCACCATTATGTGGCTATTAATATTTTGACCATTAAGGTCTCTCATGAACACTATAAATAGGGGTGTCCTAGAGTCTTAGGAACACACACTCACTAGCTAGATAGGTTGCATTCACAAAATATTTTCTATACTGTTATTGGGCACTAGAGATAAAGTCTGGTTCTTTGTCTTCCCGTGAACGTGCTCACGGATGAGGACACGGCGTGGCCATATGGGTTTTATCTTGGGATTGTGATCAGCCGCCAATACCTGCACGAGGGGAGGCAATCACTTTCTTAGGACGAGCGTCTAGTGGCGTGACTCTCATCAGGCCAGTCGTACTATATTTTAATTATTTTATGTCATATATTATATTATAAGATTATATGAGTTGTTTATTTCAAAACTATAATTTATTTAAATCAAGTGTAAAACCAAAATTTCACAACAATCTAAGAAAGTGATACTTATGTTTTAGCTGATTTTGTTAAATATCATATTTGTGAAATCTCAATTAATTTCACAGCGGTTGTGAATCAATATTTGATTGATTTTATTGTAAAGTTGTTTAACATGTATGTTGTTCCTTTGCATGTGAGATGATCAATTTTCCATCAAATGCTTTGAGAAGTTCGTACAAGTGTTGCTTCATCAAGCCGCTGTTATTGAGTACCGAAGTTTTCATATGGTTTGTTGGAAGAAAATATATACAATTTGCGGTAAACATGAATCTATAATATTGACACGGGATGAAGGTATGATTCCTTGACATTCATCATTATGTGTATTATTCTCTAATATATAAAATTCATATGATTTATAAAACTTAACTTTAAGTTATAATTTTTGAGTGTCATAAACGAATCAAATTGTTATAACATGTACCGGAATAAAATGACTTGGCTTTAAAATTTTGACATATGAGATAAAATATGTTTGTTTGCTTCTATCTTATCCAACAAGATTGCAGTATATATATTGAATTCATACAAAATTCATGTGTTATAATTGTATTTGATATTAAGGATAATATCATTCCTTGATTGTTATTATATATTGAAGTAAAACTATTTAACATAACTAATACTAAATTCTCGTCACCTAAGAATAATTAGGTACATATTTTTCAAATTTTATTTGATCAATAATGAAAATGTATATGTTTTCTATTAGTTTGGATTCGGGCGCTTTTTTATCAAAATTACTATAATGTTTCTAATTGTAATTGAATTCTTGAAAGCTTTTAAAATAGGACTAATGTTTAATCATTAATTATTAAATTAATGTCTTATTCAAATTGGAGAAACACTAGCCTATTGTAATGTGTGCATTTAGTTAATTATCTGTAATTGGAATATGTGAATGATTCAAAAACCAATTAATGGGAATGTTACATTTTAGTGGTTAATTAATTTATTAACCTTTATTAAAATATATTTTGAGTGGTCAAATATATATTCAAATAGAATCTTCAATCTAATGTTTGCATATTGTTCTAGATGGAAATTGCATGCATGAATTAACAATAAACATTTGTTGATTTTATGGATGGAATAAATTGACAAGTATTCAAAATAGAATACTAATGTTAATTAAACCGCTTTAATGGAGAACATGTACTACTTTATTGGTTTTCATGTCATGAGTAATTATATTACCGTTTCAAAAATGAATTTGCTTTAATTAACATTTATGACCTCAAAATGTTTTAATTTCCCGTTAATATCCCATCTTTTGTTCTAACGGTCATATTAAATTTATTGTTGGGATTTACTATACTAGCTTAAATGATTTATTTAAATCCAAAGTTTCGTATAGAGACTTGATATTTGGTGGTTGATTAGTACTCCTAGCATTGAGAATAAATAATTCTTAATTTTATGTTAACTAATTGAGTGATATTTTAAAGGAAATAATTTCTAGAATAGAAGATTGCTAAATGCTAATGCTATGACCTATATGAAAACATTGAGAATTTCATGGTTCATTTTATATGTTCTACGCGCGCGTGTGTTGAATTATTAAGAATGTTTTTCGTTATTATTTAAAAGAGAAAAAGGAAATTAAAACTTCCTGATTTTATTCAAAAGTTTAATTAGTATTTATCTTACATATTACAAAATGGGAAGATGTTTGTTTTCTTGTATGCTATGAGTTGGATGAGATAACACGAGACTCGATATGGAAAATAATCGGTTTGAAGTACTCGGTAACTCATAAGGTATGTACCTGATTTACGTGTTAATACATATTTGTGAGCTGTAAAGACACTACTACACCGGGTATGAAAACATACTCATTTTTAGCTCTTATATATATATGAATGAATGACTTATTTTATGGTAGAATTTAAATGACTTTTAGCCCAAGGGCATCGCATACTTGCATAAGAAACTTATGCTATATGAATAATAAGTGTAGCCCTGTGTTTATATAAAATAGCAAAATTAAAAGTGATGCATATATTTTAAAATATGGGGGTTACTTTTTTGTCTTAAATGTCTAGTAAGTAACCTCATTTTTAAAGTAAAATAAAATATAAATAAGAATTGATTTGTTTGATAATGGAGAAATGTGGGGTTACAAAATTTAACATTATTTTGCGGATAAAAAAAAAAAAATTCAGTGTAAATTATTTGGGGCATTGAACAATAAGTTGTTTTGCATTATCACTTTTGGTGAATTAAAATTATGTCAAGCTAGTTTGATTAGTCACCACATATTCACTATACTTATTGAAGTGCGTGATTTGATAACTTTAAATTTAAACTCTTATAAAAAGAAAAAAAAAATGTTGGCTACTCTTATAGTTTGCTACAGTCCGTAACTTTGGGTTAATAAGAAATCAAATTCTTGCAATTAAGTAAATGTCAATATAATTAAGCTATATTGACCGTTTTTAAAAAATATATTGGTAGTTGCATGTTATTAATTATTAAAAAGGATTGTCTAAAGACTTTTGCTAGCAATTAGTGTATTAATCAGTAATAATGTCATTACTGTTGTTGGAATTTAAATCATTTTAAACTATTAAATGAGTTTCCGTTAAAAGTATATATCGTGGGTGAATTTCTTTCATTCTTAAAAAACATGTTCTAAAAAATGGTTGTTGGTGAGATCAATTTACTACAATTCAGAGGTATGTTTTGTGATAATGTGAAATTAAATTTTAATTTCATTATGTAATAATGTGTGTCTGAAGGTGCTTGATTTTTAAACTTAAATATTAGTTGGACATTTTCAATTTTGTGCCGTGTGCATGTATATTTCTTATGTTGAATTCATAGATCCATTGAAAGATTTTGATTGGTGGTCTAATTTTATCAAAGTATCAACAATATCACTAGCCAAGAGTAAATGAGAATTTATGTGTTATAAATTTTCTGTTTTATGTGTAACTCCATGTATACATGTGTCTTATACTAAATAAATGCATGAATTATTTTGCCATAATTGTATTTAATTTTGCAATTAAAATAGGAAATATATGTTTCATATGCATTGGTACAGTAAAGTTATGTAATGATGACGTAATTATATTCATCACTGAAGTTTATTATTAAAAAAAAAAAAAAAAAGATGGAAAAGTAAATGTTTTGCTAGTCTTTTGATTCATGCTGCAAAGAGTTATATACATATTTATATGATATTAAACTATGCACATAAATGCTTTTAATGAATATATTCATTGCATCTCACTTGGTGAGTTCACATAAACTAATAAACATGATTTGTTTGGTTTTCTATTGTGATTGGAGTTGGACCTCTAATAATTTAACAATTGAGTCTACAAGTGATTCTTGTTTCATTAGTATCAAAGTTAAATAGTATTTCAGAATGGAACTTGTACAAGATTAAATCAAATGGAGTTTTATTGGTTGAAGTTGTCTACTATGAAACTCAACTTCTAAACAGAATGACAAAGTGGAGGTTGAGACTTGAGAGTTATTCTAAAGGCTTGCAAATTTATGCTAAGCGTTATCATGAAAAACTTCAAAAAATAAAGGAGGTGATGATAACCATCTTCTAATTTTGTTGTTAATTTATTGACCATTCTTGTGGAGGTGATTTTGTAACAGGTGCACGTGCACATACACGAGACAATGGAATATTGAAGAAATTAATAATGCGACACATATCGCACTTCAAAAAATAATGGTGAAAATTAAAATATAAGAGGCAATATATAATAATTTCACGAGGTGGAATTTTGTCTCAGGACTAGCTATAAAGGCTTGATCCTTCATCGAGGGGGATGGGCGTAAGCCCGTAAGGGAGTCACCTCCGGGAGTAACCCAACCTTTGTGATTGGAGACCCCATGAAGAAGGTTCAATGGGTAGGAACAACCTGTAATGCGTGACTCGTTTAACACTAATTTATAGGAGAGCACCTCCTTCCCATCCCTATGGTGATAGTGTTTAATAGTGTGAAATTACGGTTGGGTTTAACCCTTAATGAGATCAAGGCGGGAATTCCACAGGGTATAGGTCACACGTACCCTTGGAGGTTTCACCTAAGTGAGAGTTGCCATGGGGCCGTGGCTATGGGTTTGGGCTGACCCTAGAAACTCTCATGAGAATCAAGATTCGAGCGCACGGCCGTTAATGCGCTAACCCGCGAACTAAGACCGATGTCGATACTGTGTGTGTGATGTATTGAAGTTTGGCCAAGGGACCTAATTCAAAGCGCTTGCGCCATTATGGTTTCCTCAAATGAATATCATCAACACTAAGTGTAGGTTCAAGCCCGGAAGGCTCCTGCACCCATTGCATAGTATTTTAGTGCCCAATTATTTTTGCATATTTTGAAGTTTTAAAACTTGTGGGGGATTGTTGGAATTTTAGAAGTTTTTAAACTTCAAAATAAAAAATAAATTTTGTAACGTCAAATGCATTAACATCCCCCTAATGCACCATTATGTGGCTATTAATATTTTGACCATTAAGGTCTCTCATGAACACTATAAATAGGGGTGTCCTAGAGTCTTAGGAACACACACTCACTAGCTAGATAGGTTGCATTCACAAAATATTTTCTATACTGTTATTGGGCACTAGAGATAAAGTCTGGTTCTTTGTCTTCCCGTGAACGTGCTCACGGATGAGGACACGGCGTGGCCATATGGGTTTTATCTTGGGATTGTGATCAGCCGCCAATACCTGCACGAGGGGAGGCAATCAATTTCTTAGGACGAGCGTCTAGTGGCGTGACTCTCATCAGACCAGTCGTTCTATATTTTAATTATTTTATGTCATATATTATATTATAAGATTATATGAGTTGTTTATTTCAAAACTATAATTTATTTAAATCAAGTGTAAAACCAAAATTTCACAACAGTATTATTTACCAAGAAAAAAGGGAGAATCTGCTAATACAATGTTGAGTCTTGATAATAAATGCAGGGAGTTCAATATTCTCCAAAGATCCTAACTTTGCAAAAAAAGGCTGAAGATTAGAGCCCAGGCACTGAATATGCTCAGTTAAATGTCCATTAATAGATAGATAGGGCCTCATTAGTAACTTAATAAGGCCCAATCGCGCGTTCTATTCAACCAATTAAAAAACCGGGTCGACCCGGAATATTTTGCATCAGATTTCAGATCATCCCCTTCTATAACTTTGTTATAACAAAATAAACAAACAGACTCGTTGATTTTACATCTGTCATTTACTTTTTATTTTTTCAAATTCTTAATATACAAACTCAATTCAAATCATATTTCAATTTTTTAAAGAGAACAAAACCCAACATTCAAACTTAATTTAAACAATGTAACCATCAAATCCATCTTCTAAAACCAAAATCAAGCGAAACGGTGTCAAAACATACCCAAATGAGCCCTTAATTGACCAAATTTACAAGAAAAAAAATGAAGGCAATGGAGAAAGGTGCATGAAATAAATCTTGGACTCTTCATGTTTTCATTTATCTTTTGTTCCACCCCAAATTTAACCCATAGAAAATGTGTTCTTTCCAGTTAGATTCATCTTAACCCGGCCCAAATTCAACCCAACACATCCAATTACCACTTTTAGTTCAGCTTTTTTTTTTTTTTTTTAATAGTATATATATACAAAAACAGAAGACATAATTTTCTTTCTATACAATATTATTAAATGGCCTCCTGATTGAACATAACTAAGGACAAAACAATATTGTCCAACCATACCTACAATTTTACTCTATCCAAAAACCTCTATTTTGTGGCTCTCCTCAAATTTCTAAACCATTACACAATCTCTTCCAACTCAAGCCCATTTCATTTCTTATCATTTTTCAACAATCCACAATGAATGACACAGTAGACAAACTAGTAATCTTTCTAGCAAAAAGAGATGGCATTGACAAACTTGTCAAAACATTCCAATATGTATCCAAACTAGTCCATTGGCATGTAGAAAACACACATCCTAATGCAGCCACTAGGGCCAAGAAATGGGAAGTGGCCTCCGGCCTCAGTCGAAAGGCCTTCCGCACGGGCCGGTTCCTCACCGGCTTCAACGCCCTGAGACGTAACCCGGGCCCCACACCGGCTTTTCGGTTACTCGCCGTTCTTTCTAACGCAGGTGAAATGGTTTACTTCTTTTTTGACCATTTTCTTTGGTTGTCAAGAATTGGAGTCCTAGATGAAAAATTGGCTAGGAGGATGAGCTTCATTTCAGCATTTGGTGAGTCCTTTGGGTACATATTTTTTGTTATATCTGATTTGATACTAATTCAAGAGGGGATTAAGAAAGAAAAGGAGATTATTAAATTAGATGATGATGAATCAAAAGATTTGGAGAAAATTAGAGGTGAAAGGGTGATGAGATTGATGAGTGTGGCAGCTAATTTGGCAGATTTGGTTATTGCATTGGCTGATATTGAACCTAATCCTTTTTGTAACCATGCTTTTACACTTGGGATTAGTGGATTGATTTCTGCATGGGCTGGTTGGTATAGAAATTGGCCTTCATAATTTAAAGAGAGAAAATATTGGAGAAATAGATTTTTTTTCTTTGGTCTTGTTCATGTATGAAATGATTGTAAACTTATATATAATGTATACATTTTAATCTAAAAGAGTTATTTCGTGAAATCCTTGAAATTTAAATCCAGAATAGTTGTGTGCATATATTTATTTTTTCCTTACAATAGAATGTTATAATATTAACTAAAAGGGTAAATTACAATTTCTTTATCTGGTACGGTTTGGTCGAGTTAAAAAAATCATGTTCTTGTTTGAGAAATTGAAAAATATATATATACCCGAATGGAGCTATGCGATAGTTACCTCCTTTAGAATATATATATTTATTCTGTACTTGTAAATTTATTGTTAAACTGTTAGGAGCTAGATTTTCCTAGAATAAACTTTATATTCCATTTGTCCCATATATATTGCTAGCTCGTTCCATTTTTTTCTTTAAAATCACCTTTCACAAAAAGTAATAATTGATAATACCTGTAGGACCTCAGGCGCTACCACTTGCCCCAAAACCAATTGGTGTTAGGGAATGCGCATACCCTTCCCTTATAGTGCATTCACGCAAGCGCCCACGATATTCGATTGTGGCTTCACCCGCACACTCAGTTTGGGTCTCCATCCGCACACTCAGTTTGGATGCCACAGGACAATTGCTGTCACCCGCACACTTAGTTTGGGTGCCCAACAATCTCCCCCTCAGCAATTGCTCCTGCTGGGAATCGAACACGTGACCTTGGCTCTGATACCACTTGTTGGACCTCAGGCGCTACCACTTGCCCCAAAACCAATTGGTGTTAGGGAATGCGCATACCCTTCCCTTATAGTGCATTCACGCAAGCGCCCACGATATTCGATTGTGGCTTCACCCGCACACTCAGTTTGGGTCTCCATCCGCACACTCAGTTTGGATGCCACAGGACAATTGCTGTCACCCGCACACTTAGTTTTGGTGCCCAACAATTTCGTTGAGTTCTAGATTCATAATAGGCTTGATTCAAGTATGTTCAATTCAATTCAAATGAAATTTTAACACAATCTCAAACCTATTAAAATATTCAAATCAAATTTAAATAACATTTGATTTTCACAGCTATACACTATCCCGTTCGATAAGAAGAAATCGAAGCACTACTAATATATCTTGTACTTGAGAAGGACCACTAGAACACGAAATCGAAGCACTGTAATAGATAATTAATCATATATATATATGATGAGTGGTACTAAAGGTGATGTAATTAGACATTACATTGTAATAAATGTGGACATGTGATGATGTTTTGATAGAAAAAAGAGAAAAAAATTAATAAGCCTAAATCAAATCACATCACAACTAATTTATAAAGGATTAAGAAATTATCCTCGTGTTAAATGACTCTTACAGATTATATTCCACTAACAGAATCTTACGTTTGAGAGTAGCATTGATCCTTGAAGATAATATAGAATAATGATATTAAATTATTAATCATCCTCTGCACGCATGTTGCAATAAAGTTAGAAAAAATGAAAAGCATATCATACTAATACTATTATAAATTGCACCACGTAAAATACACCAAATAATCTCTTCTAGTATATACTATGAAGCACGGATGCTTCAAAAATTTATTAAATACCGTGTCGAATTCTTTTTGGATACGATACTCCTCGGATATCTGTGGGATACGTAATCGACACTCCACGAGGCGTGTCGGTAAATATAAC